>OU452226.1:22056420-22540998 GCA_911728455.2 Marthasterias glacialis
GGAGTAACCGTGGAGGGAAGGCGCAGTCAACAAACTACTTTTTAAAACAACCCCAAAACCATCAGAAAATGGCATAGAGAACTGAGTACAAACCTCATCGCCACGACAGACACAACTGCCCGCGAGTCCGGCAAGTGCGCTGTCGGTTTCCGCAAAAGTTGCCGCAAACTGAAATAAATCATCGGGAAAAAGGCAGAGCCCACACAGGCAAGTAGCACTCCCATTTTGACTGATATGTATATGTCGTCGTTGTTCATGGGTCGGGTGAAGTCTTCCGGGTCTGTGTGCAGCGGTAGGAGCAGCATGCAGCAGCTGTGGATTAGAGATTATTGCCGTGAGCCAAACTGGCGATAACGCACTGCAAACTAGGTACAGTCAGCGTAGTGTATGATACTGTGCACATTTTATTATACATTGTTGTACATTGATCAGCAGGCGAACAACACATGGATTTTTTTTGAAAGGCATGTTGCGGCGAGGTACAATTCACAGTTATCCATGTTGTATCCGGGCCCATCGCGGACGGCCACCGCGCTGGTCGGGAGTTGGCCGTGGGGTGGTGGACTGGCCGGTTCTTAAAAGGATCCGGCGGGTCAGTTTTAATTTTTGATGGCCCACATTTCGCTTGGACCCATCGCCTGAGTCTTTCACGGCGCTCTATAATCTTTGGTCTTGGGATGAGACCGGTGAGACCGGTGGGGCCGAGGGGAGGGGCTCCTCATCCGGTCACGGGCGAGCGCATACGGTGGGGGCCCTCTCATGGCCGTTGAAAATACAGGTTGGATTAATTTAGCAATCTTGCAATGTTTTATTGTGAAAACGGACTTGCTGACTTTCTGGCCCAGCAGTCAGCACATTTGGGCACAGCCTGAATATTTCAAACTTGAATCTTTTAATATAGGCCTATATCAAAAAAATTAAAAAAATTCTGATACAGGTTCAATTTTCAAACAGAGCGGAAGAAGGCGGGGGGGGGGTGGTACAGTACAAAACTATGAGATGTACATTAGCAATTCAACAGTCATCATGTACCGTACCGCACTTTCCTATGGAGGACGTCGTGTTTACATTTAATACCCACAATAGGTCACGTGACGCGGGTCGCGCAATGGGTCGCTCAAGTTATGTCTAATGCGCGCTATTAGTATATAATACCTCCATGAAATCTGCTGTACCCATGAACTTGTTTGGAACATTTTTTTCCCCAAAAAGTTATCGTCCAGTCGTTAGGATTATTTTAAAGATCACCTTGAATGTAATGAAATTAACATTATTGTTCATTTGTCATAAAAAGGTACAGGTGTGTAATGATTATGAGTAAAACTCAGTAAAAATGGTTTCATAATGCAAGAAAAGGCACTGGGCCTTCAGTGTTGATTTCACAATGTGTTTTTATGGGTCTCGAAATTGTTGGGAACCATGCTGGGCGCCGCAGACGGCGGGGGAAAAAAATCAAAAATCGAAGATTCTCTTTTAAATTTCCAACAAAATTAGAGGGAGGAAAAGTTCACACTGACTTACGAACTAAATAATAAATATAATAAAAAACAAAAACAAGGATAACATTAATAGTCAAATTCGTTTGAGTAATTTCATTCAAGGTTCAAGATTCTAGTTACTGATCACGCAAAATCAGTCCAACGTTGCGCGCGTGGCGCAAACGATCCAATAGCTGTGAAAATTGTGAAGTCGTGCAACCCAGACGTCTAATATGTTACCTGTCTAATTGTCGATATCGTACACAGAGCTCAGCTCAGAACATGAAACTAATCATATGAACGGACGAATTTAGTGGGGAACTTGAGGAATGAGGTTGAAATTAGCAACAACAATAAAAAATCCAAGACTTCTGGCAGGCTGTCGTGTATTTAAGTTCACGATGTGGTGATCGTTCTTTTGACAGGACTAAGATTTAAAGACATCATTTAATAAAAGGTAATATTTCGACCAGCTTCTTATTTTCAAGTAGACAGAAGGGTATTAAATTTAGTGCATCTACAGTTCCCATCCCAGTCCACACAAAATACATGAAAGATATACTGTCCCTGATGCTGCTGCTGAAGACGTTTGTTTGTTGCAGACGACAAAATTGCATTATGATGAATGATGTGCATCTTCTCTTATCAGATATCAATCTGTATTTTGTTCCGAGTGAAAAAGTGGCAGATGGATTATTCACCTCAATAATGAGAGGGAAAAGATTATAATTTTTGTTCTGCAAATATTACTGGGCTGTACTCCTTTTTTTTGATACATGTATTGTCAAAATGAAAAAAAAGGAGTACAGTGCTCCAGTTACTAAGTCAACAGAGGCACCTGAGGCCATGTAAAATTTAAATAATTTGAGTTCGGCAATAGCGCGGCATGCCATTGGCGCAGCAGTGGTTTCAAACGTAGTGCTTCTGCTGAACTTAGCCAATAAAATAGCACGACAGGGCCTGTCGAGCCATGGTCGAAAAGCCTCTGCCGTGCCAAATTAAAAAAAGTTGTGCTCCTGTCAAGTCAAATCGAAAAAAATCTTAATATTTGAATTAGACACGGCAACAGCACGACATTTGAAACAGGCATAAGTTTTCCATAAATTTTAGATTCCAATGAAAGCGTCCTCTGCAAAAATACAAAATGGCCGAGCCCTCTCAAAAATCCAAAAGTAAAATTCCAGGCTAGGTAGTACCTGATGTATTTATTAAGTCGTATGGTATTGGAAGGAGTGTATTTTTCATTTATCTAATGTTCGTCTAATTGATCTTTCTGACAACAGTACAAACGCAGAATTGGATAATGAGACGTACCAAGTCAGCCACTCCTTCCAGCACTGTGGCTGGGTCCGGCAATGGACCTGCATCCTCATCAAGCTCTAGCTCTACAGATAAGAATACTCCATCCACAGCGGCACCTGCAGCTGCAGTACAAGGCGCAGCATCACCTGCAGCTCAAGTAATACAATTGTTGCAGGACCCCTAAACCCCATCCAGGTTTTCTCTAGGCACCCTGCTAAATGCATACATAGTTGAAATGAAAACCATGCTAAATGCAGCAATATGGGGACTCTTTTGCCTTGGAACTGGGCATCCACCCCGCTAAATGCACCAATATGAATTGAACTCTGCTTTGGACTTGTACATGGACATGTATGTCAAGGCCATGTAGAAATCTGAACAGTGCAACAGAGTATAGGGCTTGAGTTTACTGCTAAAATACCTTTACCAGCTGGTGCATTTTGTTGCATTTGACAGGGTGAGAGTTAAATTACACAAGCATGCAAAGTTGTCTCCTGTGCTTTGCCTGTGTGGTCACTAAAACTTTGAATTTTTCAGCTGAGATGCTCAAATAACTTGTATGGTAGAAACTAATGATAACGGATGGGACGTAAAGCCGTTCGTCCCGTGTGTTGTGTAATGCAAGTAAAAGAACCCAGTACACTTACCGTAAAGAGAGGGGGTTGCCTCGGTGTTTCTGGCATGGTCTGGCAGCAGTATGCGCCACCTCACCTGTATCCCTTTGAAGGTGTTGTATTGTGGTTGCTTCGTCTCATAAAATCATTCGTAACAATCTCCACCAGATTTAATAATTCAGCGCTAGGAGTGTCATTTATGACAGACACGGCGCATTATAAATGTACACTATTATTATTATTAATATCATATTGCTCGTCATCCCTGATGCAAACATAACAACTTCAGAACTCTACACTTCACAATAATATTAAATAAATCATGTTTTTTTTTAACTGCTGCCTCATCCCGAGCAGGCACATGCTGCAATCACTGATGCTGGAGCTTCCATCCAAGACATGCTGAAGGAGTTACACCAACTCGTCAAAGAGACGCAGGTAGAGAGAACGAAGAGCGAACAGACACTCTCCACAATCAACAAGACTCATGAGCGCATGAACTCGGAAGGGAAGATTTCTCCGTACTTCAAGACCAAGCTGAGGACGCTTTACCAGTCGGCTGTTGGGGAGGCCGAGTCCGAGGCTGAGTACGTTTGCCGTATATTTGGGTTTTTGGATTCGGGAAGGGGGACGTCAAAATGCACTACCTTCTTATAAATATGGAACTTTGAAGACGAAAAACTTGATTTCTTTTGTGAAAAAGTAAAATGTGCAGACAAAATGTAGTTTGGGAAAAACTCATTGTGCAAATTTCCTGTTTCAAATTTCATCTGACATTTATAGAATACTCCGAAAGGCACTGAAGAAAATAGCAGACATCAAGTCAGTACGGAATGAGCAGCGTCTTCAGGCCAAGAATGCTGGGCTGTACACAGATGTGGATGGACCCAGAAAGACCATGAGGAGAGGTGTGCTGATGACAATGCTGCAACAAGCTGCTCTGACACTACCCTTGTGGATTGGTCGCCCTGGGGAGAGGTGAGTTTTAGACTCCTGAGATGCTGCGGGCCCAGACTGGTTCTCTGAGATGCTGTGGGCCAAGACTGGTCCCCTGAGATGCTGCAAGCCAAGACTGGTCCTCTGAGATGCAGGGGGCCAGGACTGGTCCCCTGAGATGCAGAGGGCCAGGACTGGTCCCCTGAGATGCAGAGGGCCAAGACTGGTCCCCTGAGATGTGCAAGGATACCGATTTCTAAGCAGTTCATCCTTTCTGACCATGAAGTGTAGCTGCCTGTGACACCAACCAAGGTCAAAGTTGAATCTCCTTGAAACTGTTAAGTCAGTATTTGGCATCTTTCAAACATCGGAGCCTCATTACATTTGGTATATTCTAAAGAGGTCAACCTTTTACACTATTCAGCCTGGTTGTGAAAGTTGGGAACAATCTGATAGCTGAAGAGTTGGTTTGACCGTATAACATTTCTTGTTTTTTGTCTCGTGCGTTTTTAATTTTCAGCCCACCTCCTCTGTGCGGTGCCATCTCGGCAGAAAACAACTATCTGGCCAAGCTGGGAGACAAAGTGGCCGCTCGGGTCAAAGGAAGCGACGGAGATGAAAACTGGATCTTGGCTGAAGTCGTGTCATTTAATGCTGCTACTAATAAATATGAAGTTGATGATATTGATGAAGAAGGAAAAGAGTGAGTTACTTCTCATTAAAATCATATAAAAAAATAATATTAAATTATTATTATTAATACCAAATGCTGACACAATATGACGTTCAAATTATTTAACCATGATGGGGGAGGGGGGTTTCACAAATTACTGTGACAGCAGTAACTACCACCTCACTAAGAACAAAGAAAACCAAAGTCGACCAGAAAATAACAAAAAGGATAAATAATTAGAAAATTAAACGTTTTTTTTTAAATCTTATAAATTTGATTTTGAATCCGATGCAGGTTTTGTTCACGCCACTTCCAGGTAGGGTGTTTGGAAGAGTTCGAAACACAGTGTCAAAAATTGCTGTAAACAAAAGCTGTAAAGATAGGGTTTCCAATTAGTTGCTCATTTCCAACACTGTAAACCTAACTCTCTTGAGTGATTTACCAGGATCTTTCCTCACTCTTAACAATCCAACACCGTTACGGTAACACAGCCCCCAAGCTGTTGGACTCTGATTATGTTAGGTATGCCTGTTCCCATGTAAAGCAAAATCAGTTTACTAGTGCTGTCTAAACATGCAGTTTGATTTTGGTTGGTTTGGGTTGTTAGCGTTAAAACTGGGTTAATTCCCTCATCAAAAATAGATAAGAACAAGAGGCTTTCAAACAACACCTTGTTGGGGCCTATAAGGTAAGGCTTCCTCAACATATAGAATGTTTAAGACATCACATCACATTGATACCAAGGCTAATGTTTCAATTGTCTTCACTTTTAATGACATTTTACTGTTTCAATGTATATTTGGTTTGCGGTAACACCATGTGATTATATCTACTTTGCTATATACAGTAGATTGTTCTGTGAGAACTTGTCTTGCTATTATTCTACTACCGCGGAGTAGATTTTCGGGATTCGGGAGACAACGTAGTTCTGAAAAGAACTGTCCTGCTTTTTAAGTACTACCTGGGGGTAGGAAATCGGCCGGGACTACTACTACTTTTTCGCTTAGTGGATTGGGGGGACTTGGAGAGACCAAACTCACTCTGCGGTAGTGAAGTTATCCGAGAAGTCCCCCCAATCCACTACGCGAAAAAGTAGTAGTAGTCCCGGCCGATTTCCTACCCCCAGGTAGTACTTAAAAAGCAGGACAGTTCTTTTCAGAACTACGTTGTCTCCCGAATCCCGAAAATCTACTCCGCGGTAGTAGAATAATAGCAAGACAAGTTCTCACAGAACAATCTACTGTAATTATAGCAAAGTAGATATAATCACATGGTGTTACCGCAAACCAAATATACATTGATACCTCACCATGCAATGCCTCAAATCCTATATTTTACTGTTTCAGAGAAGTGCCGGACTTTGGCGTGAAATAATGACAATGTAGCGTACACAAATATTAAACGTGAGTCCTCTAAAAGATACCTGGATGTATTGCTGGTTAGTACCGTGCTCCTGGCTGGACAATTAGTCAAGTCTTGATATTAAATAACAATGTCACTGATTTGATTGCAGACGCCATCTGTTATCTAAGCGGAGAATAGTTCCTCTGCCACTGATGAAAGCCAACCCAGAGACCAACCCTGAAGCCCTCTTCAAGAAAGGCACGGTAAGGTCAGAGGTTATTATCGGATTCAAACTGCCTCTAGCTATCGGGCAGTCTCGGTAGTCTAGTTGGTAAGACATCTGCTCTAGAATGGCGGGGGTCGTGGGTTCGAATCCCACCGGAGGAAAAATGCCTGTGATTTTTTTCACAGGACTCGGGGAAAGTACTGAGTATACAGTGCTTAACACTCATCGGTGTATGGGTAAAACATTACAAATAATATTCTCTATCCCCGATGCAAAAATTAACATCTATCAGAAGGTCAAAGGTCAAACAGATTTTAGAGGTTTAGATTTATAACTTAAGTGATTTACATTTTGTATGCTGTTTTTTACTCATAAAAATATTAACTGTCCTACTCTGGGCATGGAGGCATTTGTGAAGTATTAGGCCTGCAGTAGCCAAACCGTGCGTGGAATTGCTACAAAGTAGTTAAACTCTCACATTGAGGGCAGTTAGCATGCATGTTACATGACCAATTATGTACAGAGACTTTGATATCGAGACATCAACAAAAACCTTGACTTTTGTGTTTTGCTGATTACAGTTGGTGATGGCACTGTACCCTCAGACCACCTGTTTCTACCGAGCCTTAATTGATGCTCCTCCAGAAGGGGTGAGTGGATTTCATTTAACGTATTTACCTTTACCCCCATTTGCATTTTGGCTAAGTACTGTATTATGTCGATCAAAGTTTGTCATGGTAAACTCAACAATCAAAGCTATTGAATACACTTAACAAGAGCCCTGGAGGCATTTGTTTTGTGAATAAATACTAAAGTGACGTCCTGGATATGAGGGCCAGTTTCCGGGGCGGACATTATTTCAAATCTTACCTGTAAGAAGCTACTAATCTCATCGGATTAAGATTCCATGACTGCATACATTTTTTGGCGGTGGGTTTAGCTTCCAATGTTAAACATTTTCTGCAAACTTTAAACACAGGTCATCACGCAAACCTGTTTCGTGTGTGTTTGCACGTCACCGTCCACTGACCGCACAGCATCGACGTGCGGCGAACGCTACTGCACGAAATACTGCAAACCTTCTACGCCAACACGCACGTGTACGCTAACACACGACAGGCATGTTTGAGAGACAAACAAAACAGAAACTTTTAAACTTTTGATAGCTGAATTATTCCTAAAAAATGATGTTTTTTTTAATGAGGAATATCTTACATCCAAAACCTACCGCCAAAAAATGTATGCGGCCATGGAATGTTAATCCGGTGAGGTTAGTAGCTTCTTATTGGTAAGATTTGAATTATGGAGTTGTGAAACTTTTCCGGCCCAGAAACAGACCCTCATATCTAGGACTCTGTATCAAAGTACAGGGTTAGGTTTACAATAGACTTCTTGCATGGGCCGCAATCCCCGACGCCAAACAATGGAAACGAACACGTGTCTGCACCACGCCAAGTCTTGGCCAAGCGAGGGCGTTGTGATGTCATATGCGAGGGGTCCATTACTGTTGAGACATCATTAAAAGATTAAGAAAAACTTCATATCGTAAAACTAGAATGTTTTATTTGTCAAGTATAATACAAGAATATTTACAAACTCAACAAAAACTCACTTTTCAACAGTTGAGGTTTTCGTTGTGATCTCGCCAAGGTTTCAAACTGTACACACAAACCAAGTTCATAACAATCTATACACTTTCAACAACAAAAATAAATAAATAAATAAATAAAATCACCTCCCAGTAAGTTTTGAACAACTAATCAAAATATTTGTTAGTACAGTTTTTTGAGAACTGTTTTTTTCAAGGCTCAAATCCACAAGACAGCAGGGCTTGTAGCTCAAAATTTTAACTGGGGTACTGGACCAGAATTATTTTCACAAGACCAGAATCAAAATGAGACGAAACAAAATAACTACACAGTTTAACATAATAAACTGAACCAGCACTGAAAAAAAAAAAAAATCTCATTATTTGACCTATGGGTTAGTGTGCTTCGGTACTCAAGTCAACATTTGAACATCATTTTTTTTTAAATTAAAGATTTAACACAGTGAGGCATTATTATTCAATTCAAAAACACAAGACCAGCGGATTTGTCTGGTCTTGAGTTTACTGGCCCGATGCCCAAATCATTGGCCTTGTGCCTGCGGTCCAGTGCAAGTTTTGAGCCCTCTTTCTTCTTATACTTTGTCTCAGCCTATGGATGACTACTGTGTGCTATTTGAGGACAACTCATACGCTGATGGCTACTCACCGGCCTTGAAAGTTGCCCAACGTTACGTTGTCCAGGTGAAAGAACCAAGACGAAGATGAAATCATTCCTGTGAAGGACATTCTACCCTCGCCCAAAATCAAAACGATTTGTGTCTTCATAAAAGGGACTGGTGTAACTAGGTTTATGACACTTAACCAGTTGCTGCCGGGCTTTTTTTGTTTTTTTCGTCCCGTCCCCCTGGTGGGATTCTTTCAGCGGAATTGCCAGAATGTTTTTTCTTTGAGGGTACCGCTGGCACAAAGAAACCCTGGCTTGACAATGCCAAGAGAACAATAATTATCTTTATTGGATTGCCCGTTTTGTTTCTCGACCGAGAAAATGTCAAATTCACACAGCGTGAATTGCAAAACATCGGCCGTTACCTACGGCATAGGATTGGCACTAAACACGAAACCATGGCTCGATTGCCGATCATTCTGACTTACCTCCATTGAGCTGAAATACAATGAATAAACAATGATGGAAGGCTCTCCATGCCTCATAATCCCCTTCTTGGAACAAAAGGACAAAGATTTATAATTGCTGATTACACAAAAAACGTGTTTTCAAGACCTTTTTTTTGTCCTTGTGTGGGTGAAACGAAGCGTTAGACGATGTGTGTGGTCTGTGCATGCTCCGCAGTTAAATGACCGAGTGTCAACTTTTTAACGACACATAATAAAATGGCAACAGTGGAACATTCATTGTATTGTATTCACGACCACAGATATGACATTTGTGATTACCTGCACCAGAACTCACACTGCTTGAATAGATTGTGACATCCACAGTCCATGTGGGATGAAAAGAAAAGGAAACAAAAGAGCAGACTACGACCAGAGTTTGACCTTAGCGGTCATCCACTCGCCTCATGCAAAAGTGATTGCTATTTAGGCCGACGGAAAGAGATTTTCTTGCAACAAGGGTGCTTTTGCATTGATTGTTTTCATCCATGATATGGTTTTACCATGTGGTTTCACAATCCGATATTTTGGCAGCTTAGTGTGCCAGCTAGGTACATATAGTACTACTAGTAATTAATGTTCTTGTGGAAAGAACAAAACAGTAGCTTGGTTGGTAAAAACTTGAGAGATTTTGGTGGAATATGCTTTCAAATCCATGTGGACGAGTGAAAACAAAACTGAAGGGAAAGTCCCCGACATCCAGTTTCTCATGCAATTGGAAACATTGACTTATGGTTACAAATGAGCTGCACAAATTTGCATCTGGATTACAACTTGCTGATGAAATACATGTGAACGAAAACCCATTTTTTGGGGGCACTCTGAAAAAATCTGCAGTCACGTTCGGATGGGAACCAACACCTTTGGATCCCAAGCACCTTCTATCCTATACCTTACCATGCTGGCGAAACACAAAATGATTTTAAGAGGAACAGGTCTTGAGTAATCTCTCAAGGCCATCAAGTTTACAAGATGAAAGCGAGGACTTTCACAGACCACTTAGAGAACTTGGAGTTAATACACTGAGCATAGATCAAGTTGGATATAAGAACTAATATATATTATAGTACATCATGACAGAGTATTCTAGTGCACAGGACTCGAGTTCTGGTGGTCAAGTCATCGGGGTGTGGGTTCGAATCCTGGTCATGACACTTTTGTCATTGAGCAAGATGCTTTACACTAATTGCTCCACTTCACCCAGGGGTGTCAATGGGTACCTACGAAAGTAGAGGTTGATATGGTGTTCGAAAAAGCCTTATCGAAAAAAGCTGAAAACTTCCCAGGGAGCTGAGAAAGATTACAGGGATATTATTGGCCCAATGACTAGGGCACTAATGTAAAGCATACTGATACGTTATTGTAACATGTGCTAGATAAGAACTAGTTATTATTGGAACTTGAGGGCGCACTCTGTCAGGCACTTTGAGAGGCCTGATTGGCTTGATAAAGTGCATAATACATTATATGTCACGCATGTGACTCCGCTGACCCACCATGGGCGGAAATACCTATGGGTAAACTGAATATGAATGTCCACGTTTGCTGTGTGAACTGATGAATGACCAGTGTACATTGGTCAGCACCATTTTCTCTACGGTCAAAAATGCTTCTTGTCGGGCCGTGTCGCATGGTTTTGTACGCCCTCTTAGTTCTTATGTAACACTGTGGTATAGATATTTCTCACTTCATCTTTGTTGGTTTCCATTCCATGGTATGGTTGATGCAGCAATGATGCGTCTAAGTCACCAGACTACATTTACTTCGTAGCCTCAGTCTGGGTACATGGATTGGTGTGGTGGAATACAAGATGGCACCCCCAAGATTAAAAGATGGTTCCTCACTCATTGTCTTCTTCACTTTCCTCATCTGGAGCACACTGTAGAAAAAGAAAAAAAAATGATCAAAGAGACTTACTACATCATCAGAAAAACAGAATACAGGGCTGACAAATAAAAGTACATGTATATTGGTTAACTTATTACTTGAATTTCCTAATCGGCTTAACTAATTACATGAATTTGCTGAGCAGAAGCTTGCAGTGAACCAGTGATACATGTATGTACAAACAATATACATCACCATGGTAGTTTCACTGGTTACCCGTTTCTGCTAAAAGCAAACTTTGCCAGTGCTTAGTTACTTTGTCTGCGTATTTGAAGCTCAATAAACCTGGGCCATGAGTGAATCCTTCAAATCTTTGTAGAGGTGGACATTTTATTGTGTACTACAACTGATGGCAAAAGATCTCTGGTGAGGCAGGGTACTTTTTAAGGCGTAAAAAGTACAAGGACTGAATCTGAGTTTTGTTATCACACCTTCAGAGACATTGTAAGGGAGGCATGTTTGGAATCCCACATGTAACAGTTACAGCTTCACACAGTCCTTTATGACAAACACTGTGTGGACATTCCTTTGTCATCGTGCAGCTAAGAACAAGAAATCTTTAAAACCACCCCATTTCTATTAGAAAGTGTTTTGAGAGCTGGTTATCGGACACCCCGATCCCTTTAATACTCGGTTTTGAGCTACTCAATGCTGTACAGAAAATGCTTCATTTTTTGAGTAAAACAAGCATATCTAATTTGTGAAGTCCACACAGTGTTTCAAGTTCCTACACAGTGTGGACATCTTCTGCTATCAGGTCCACACTTTGTATGTAATGTTTAAACAATAAAGTTTGACTACTTTAGTTGAAGTTTCTGTATCAAAACCTTGTCCATGATGGTTAGATAGTTTTTTAATTGTAACTAACCAAGTCTAGTATCAGGATAGTCAATCGTGTCTACCTGCAACCTGGTCCCAATTTCATAGACCTGCTTAATGGCTGATTTTGTGCTTACTGTGCAATTTTCATTTCATAGCGCTGCAAAACGTTAAGTACATGAAAAGGCATGCCAACCTTCCGGTGCTTACTATAGCAAAATGAATGACGTAACAAAGCCATTCCATGGTGACTGCGCAAGCTGGCCGCCCAATTTTCTTGCTAGCCCGTTAACGTTTAAGCAAAATTTTCTGCTAAAGTTAGCATTAAAAATTTGCTTACCGATAAGCAGCACTATGAAATTGGCCCCTGAAGAGAGGAAGGTTTTATGACATGAAAAATACAGACCTTCCAAGAATAATACAATGGGATCTGGTACAGTTTACGGTAATGCCACGTAAAAATAATCTCACCATAAGTTGTGGTGGCCCTGAAAAGACCCTGTGGTGTAAAAACTCGACGTTTCGATCAGTATGCTCGGATTGTCTTCAGGAGACAGGAGAACGACTGATTGAAATGTTGAGTTTTTGAAACCATTTCAAAACCCGTTACAAATGTCGTGCTCTTGCCATGTTGAATTCTAGTATTCCGACCTCTGAGGATTTCACACGGTAGGAGTGCGATGTTTGAAACCGCTTTTGTAATTTAGCTCGGCAGAAGCTTAACTCGACCATGGCTCTTCAGGCTCTGCCGTGCTATTGGCAAAGTTCGGCAGAATCACAACGTTTGAAACCACTCCCGCGTCAATGCCGCGCTATTTGCCGAACTCAAATGATTTGAATTCGACATAGCCAGAGCGTGACGTTTGAAACGGGCCTAAGGGAGCTACACATGCACTCACATAATATTCCACAAAGCATATTTGGCCGTCCTCATTTCGGATCATGTATTGGAGTGAGAGAAAGCCCCTGTTATCCGTTCGTATTGACACCTTGGATGAGGACATCAGAGCCTTCACTGTAGGTTTAAGGAGGACCACTTTGTACCTACAAGAAGGGGGGAAAACACAAAACAAAAACAGAATAATATTAAAGATGTATGATCTGTGCTCCTGTGATTTGTGCTCGAAAATTAATTGATTCCTGCGAACAAAACTTAAAAGAGTAGGTTATTTTATAACCAATAAAATTAATAACTTGGGTTTTGTAGATGGGATATAAAAATGTTGTTTTTGAAACAATTATCCCGGCCAACCACCCTACGTGGGACTATGTAACCAAGGCAATGCCAAGGGGCAGATTGCCTCGTTGCTTCAGTGAAGTGTCAGGTTGATTTTGTTATATTACAAGTTAGAAGAAAAGAAAAGAAAACCTTTTAACAAATCAGTGTTGCTCATGGTTTGATGCATAAATTTATTTCCTGTGAGGCTGTGATTGAAATGTTTTTTTATTTTTCAGGGATTTTCATTGTTTTTAGTATTTGTTATTATTAGTTCCTTTGTTTATAAAAAATAAATATTGGAAACAAAAAATTAGGTAACACTTTTGGTTTTGATTTGTTCACATTTGAAATGTTTGCGTTTAAAAGAAAAATATTGCAAGATTCTGTTTTATTGGCAGGAATCAGAAAGTACACAGTTCACTGTGCTTATCACATATCCAAGTAGGGGTAAACCCAAAATGACATTCTTTATTCCTGACGCAATTATTACGCAGCATCAAGAGATTCTCCTTACCTGTTTGTTTGTGTCTTGGTGCACTGGAAGGACTCCACAAGGTCGGAATCTTTTGGGAAGTCGGACTGTGAGAAGAAAAATCAAGATCGAACCAAGAATAAAAAGTCTGAAACAATACTTCCTTGGATTGAACAATGACTTGAAATGCTAGGCGGCAGCATTCTGAAAAAATGTACGCTTGCCCAGAATTACATTTTTTTGATAAACAATGGAAATATACAATGTACTGGGTATGTCTGCTGCCATCAAATTAAACCGTCTCTTTGTCTTCTATTAAGCCAAATATGTGATAAGTTTTTGCAAAGACAGACAGAACTAGGCACAGGTCAGTATTAAAGCCCCAGCTCAACATTCGTATGAAGAAAACCATAAATGTTCACAGATTGACATATACCTTACACGGTAAAAAGATAGTGATGGTAGAAAGCTTTCCTTGAAATATTTCTGCCTGAAGTGTTATCGTTTTTGAATAATAAATTAAATAAGATCCAAAATTACTCTTAGTCTCAGTAAGATGAAAACTCTGCCTATAGGAATGCGTACAAAAATGCTAAATGCATTTTTACCGTTTTCTCGAAAATGAAACGAAAGGAGCTGACATTTTCACAGGTTGGTTTTGTTACAAGTATTTTGATTTGTGCAAAGAATGGAAGCATTTACAGTCAGTTTACCAATGCTGAGCTGGGGCTTTAAGAAAATTTATTTTCTAACCCACCAACTCTTGGTTACATTTTCCAGCGAGTTGGACCAACAATTTAAAACCATTTAACTGCACAGGAGGGAGGGTTTACTGGGTACGGTGTGGATGCATTCACCACATGATATCACATTGCAGGCTGGCATAGTTAATCTATCATTCATTAACACAGTGGATGGTATTGAATATTCAAACAGTAGGAGGGTTGACTGTGTACTGTGTGGATGCATTCACCACATGATATCATGTTGCAAGGTGACAGTTTATCATTCAAAACATTCGCAGTGGATGATAATGAATGGTCATGTAGTGGGTGGGTTTTTAATTATTATTTAGAATTATATGAACGTGCCAAATTTAAAAATGACAAATTAAAAATGAAACTTCAACCTCATTATGGAATGTCCTGATTAAAAAAAAAATAAATAAAAAAAAAAAAACATTGTGAAGAAATTTTACAACTGTTTCAGAATATTGGACACCCTGCTTATTTTTCAATAACACATCAAATTAACTAAACAAAATAATGTTTACAAACTTTTCACACTGATGTTGAAAGCAACAGTTACCCCTAGTACTGTATAAACACATTTTTAAAAATTCTGCAGAAAAACACAGTGATTGTAAAAGGATAACAGATAAAATTCAAATTCTGATCAAACTAACGGCGATAAACTTACATGCGCGCTACCAGCATGCCCGAATGTTGAGAGTCTAAAATAAGGTTTGTCTGGGGACATGAGGATCTCCAAGACTTCACTGGTCATATCCAGCTCCTGGAACGCGTCCTTCAGACACTCTGACTGGAAGATCAGAATAAGAACCAAGTTTTAGACCATGTCACTCATGACATGACTTGCTTATAAAAGAGCCACCGAGCCAGGGGTGGATTTCATAACGCACTAGGACAAGTCTTATCTCGAGTTAGGATTAGTAACTGGGTCTGTCCACACTAACGGACCCATTTGAACCCATTTGATAACTTTTGGACTGTGACTGGGAGGGTACCGAAAAGACAATATTTTGCACTTTATTTTGTTTTTATACTTTTCTTAGCTGATACTGATTGTGCTTACCAAACAATTTAAAAAATGGCAGATTATTTAAGAAATTACAGGGTTGTCTTTAAGACACTTTGTTTGTAACGAGGACAGACATTTTGCATTAGGACTGACTGGAAAGCAATAAGGAAAGTGATTTATAAATTGATTTCCTTAAAATATTACTTCATTTAGACCCATGGCCCCTTTTAAAGAGTTATCAGTCAAAACAAACAGAACTTATAGGATTTAAGACGGTACAAATGTTAGTTTGTAACATGGACAGACATTTTTGAGACAAACGTCTGTCCATGTTACAAACCTAATATCTTCAAGATAATCCTCTCTAGTTTCTTCAAAACCCACACAGTTGTCTTGGTTTTGCCTGGAAACATTCTTAACAGGGACTGCATTGTAAAGGGAAAACATTTTTGTGAATCTGTTTTTATTATTACCACTCTCTCTCCATTTGCATATGATATGTCTGTCCAACATTTCCATGTTACAAACATAATAATCTTGAAGCTTATCCCCTGTTCTTACTAAAATAAAAGGACATTTGTCATGCTCTTTGGTAAGCACAATCCTGAATTGATTTAGAATGTGCATGGAAAACATGAAAAAAGCCTCTTCTTTTTTTATTTCTACCACCCATTTTATTAAAAAATGTCACACTAAATGGACCCATTAGTGTGGACTGACCCAACTAGTCCTTACTTATAGGACTAGCCATATGTTAGGACTAGTCCTAAGTTAGGACTAGTTTTGTGAAATCCATCCCTGGACTTCCTGCGGGCAAAAACTGTACTCAGCCCAATGGGATACTTTGGAACGATAGGTGGCAGCAGACTTACCAGGTAAATTGTCTTTTTTTTTTAACGTAGTTATGAGCATGCGCATATTTCCGAGAACAATGAAGTACCTGGTAAATCTGCTGCCATCTAGCGTTCTCAAAGGTCTCCCATTGATGAGCATAATCTTACATGATCGTGTACAATTTCTTATCAGCTTTTGATAGGAAGAAATTGTTTAAATCTAAAAAATTGTTCAGGTCTTATTTTCAATAAAGTGGAAATTTCAACACAAATGAAAATATTCCCATTTGAATTGTATAGTATCTCTCGAGTGAGGTTTGCAGTTACACCATGTACATGAAAATAATCTCTGTGTGAGTTGTGGTGGTTCTGCAAAGAAAGTTCATTGTGATCCTTCTGGATTTTAAAACTAAATACCACAAAGTATCTTCACATTAGGTGCTCAAATATTTTGAGAAAACAGCCTGAAATCTTCAACAGATTATACTAGTATCATTCCCTGATCTGGTGTAGATTTCACAAAGCACTAGGACTAGTCTTATCTTGAGTTAGGACGAGTAAATAGTCCTAAATTATAGGACTAGTCATAAGTTAGGACTAGTCTTATTAAATCCACACCAGGTTCACCATGAATTCAAGCAAAAGTCATCACAAAGCGAGCAAGGTTTGTTGTGTGGTTCTCTTACTTTTTTGACATTTTATTTCTTAACAATAAAAGGGTATTTATGAACGGGAATAAAGGAGTGGCGACTCAGTCTTAATCGGCCGTTTAAAACCTTACAGTGTTGCGTCCGTTTGATAAAGGCCCTCGCCTGCGACCTTTATCACATGGGCTGCGACACCATTTAATATAGATGCTTTTCAACACTGAACTGGCAAGCCTGACCACTTGAGGAGAATTTTGAAGGTTTTTCAATTAGCATTTGGCCAGCCCGCCACTGTCAAAAGGGAGAACGCTGCTCACCTTCATGATAATTTTATTAATCACATTGGAGCTGCAGAAATTGAAGTCCAGCGTTTCCTCTGGTTCCATGGTCTTTATACTGCAGTCAGTAACCACACCGTTCTCCTCCAATCTGCAAACAAATATTATAACAGCGTCACTTACGATTTAAATATCTCAAGAACAATCTGTAAAAAACATCTCCAACATTTTGAAAGTTTTGTTTTCTTTCGTTTATACAAAAGTCCGTATCAAATGATTGCCAGATCATTTGTCTTTTGTAAGACCTGAATTTGTTAGCAAGGCATTGATATTTTTGTTCGTTTGTTTTTTGCATCCTGTCCATCACAGGGAAGTTACTCTGAGATAATTACTTAGTAATGGTTTGATTCCCGGCGAGGGCCATGTGTGGGTAGAGTTGTGCATTGGTTTTTCTCCTGTGCCATGAGGGTTTTTCTCCTGCTCTTCCAAAGTTTTCCTCCCTCCGGAAAAATCAAACTCTTTTGATCTCTGGCTAGGCTCTGTGGTCATATATGGGTCGATGTGGCTGGCTGCTAAAGGTGCCCTTGCATGACTGCGGCTCAACCACGTTGCAGCTGCATCCTACGCAATTCAGCTTCTCAGCTGCGTCTTAGGATTATTAGCCTTCCAAATTATTATTACTAATTTTATACTGAATGAAGAAAAGATCTTTCATATTATTTTGGTTTTATTCATTTAAAAAAAAGTCCAAGGATTAAAAACTAATTGGTTTTAAAATGATAAAAAATTTCACTAAAAGTTGAATTACATTCTATCTTACAGTAGAAGTAGTGGAGTGCCGTAGCCACCGTAGCACATCTTCAGAGCAGGGGTCACGCCTGTCGTACCCGTCCCAAATATGGTCAGACATTCCTGTTGAGAATGAAAAAACAAACAAAAAAAGCACAAAAGAAATTTTAATAAAAGTGCAATATTGTTATTATTATTCTATCTTTCTGGTAATGAAACCAAGGGGCCCTCAAAAGTGCTCAGCACTGTGACCCGTAGGCCTGAAGATACCTGTGTAGAGATGATGAAGAAATGTCAGTTTTAGATTTCGGAGGAAACCCCAAATAGGGAAAACCCACGCAATCAGGTAGGGACTGAAAACCCAATCCAGATGCAAGGCTTCGGTCTGGGACTCAGACCAGGATCCACAGAGTTGAAAGGCAGGGAAGAAACCACTGAGCCAACCTGAATGACCTAACAAACTATTATAACACATAATGGGGCCCTTGACCTTTGACCCTCGATGTAGCCTCTTGTATGACATGGGCCTTTGGAGTGTGTTTTCTTCCATGAGATTGCCCGTGAACTGATTGCAGGTAGATGTGGGCCCTTGACCTTTGACCCTTGATGTAGGCCCTTGTGTGACATGGGCCTTAGAAATAAGCAACTCCACAACTTGATCAATTAAATCAACTGCTTTCAGCTCTTCAACCCTTTAATTAATTTGTTACGTTTCAAATGAAAAATTAAGTGTTATTCAAACAGACTGTACAAAAATATTTCAAACATTAAAAGTATATATTTTCCAAGCAAATATCTTTCACTGATTACATTGTAAAACTGTCAATAATAAAACCTTCTTAATTTGTATATTAACGGTTTTATTAGCAGTCTAATTGCATCTGGTTTACCACACTATTTCTATGGTTTGACCCCCAATCTACCCCAAATGCCAAAGGGCGCCCTCTTGCAGTCAAAAACAAGGCCTATTGGAATGCAATATTTGACAAGTCACAGAGGATCCTTTTTTTCTGTTTTAAAATCTTGCAAAAGGGCCAATCCTTCATCTTTTCCTTTATAGTGCAGCCATCATATGAGGTGCATGCACGCACTGTGAAGCAAAATGTCTTGCTCAATGACACAAGTGTCTCGACCGGAATTTGAACCCACGCTCCGGTGACTAAGCCACCAGAACTTGTGTTCGATGCCCGAATCTGCTCGGCCACAACACGTAATACCTTAAAATCTTCAGAGACCTTGATTTTGATTTCTTACCAGCAAAATGGTCAGGTTCACCATAAACGTTGCTGACTGCTCCTTGATGACATAGTCCTGGAAGATACCGGCTTGGATGAAGGCGTTTGCCTGGACGCTCTTGGAGTCTTCAACAGTGACTTTCAGACCATTCTCACTGGCAAAGACTGTTGCTAGCTGGTTGAAAAAGTCAAAAGTATTGGTGGGGATCATTGACCTCTAAACATGGGTTATGGGTGTGATGCGTTGAATTTTTAAAGCCACACAGGTAACTGACGACATTTTGCCCTAGTTGCAATGATCATAATAATTCCCTGGTTTGATCATCGCAATGGCCACCGAGGCTGATCCATATTTCATATTCTGGCCTCTGGGTTTTTTAGCATAAAACTTTGACTGAATATTCAATATAAAAAACTAGAGAAAAAAGTGGCGGTCAGATACAAGTAGTTTTCCTTAAAGTTCCCTGTTTAGTCTGAGTCTTAACCACCTCCCCTTCCCTCCCCCACCCCCTTCCCAGACCCAGGTCAGGCATATTTGACCCTTGACTTTCAAGGGTTGAAAACAAGGGAGGGCTGATCTCACACATGTTTGTTACGATAATCATAACCGTTGATTCTTTCTGACATTCAAACACTCGTAAAGCCACGACTCAAGACCCAACCAAGAGCTACATTTATTCTCAGCTAAGCTTAATTTATTTTAGGCTAATAATATTATTAATAATGTGACTGCTGTGGTTTTATGTGGTCCAAACAAACAGGTACATCTGATTTAAATTAAACAGGAAGATCATGCCTGCCCCTTTCCGCTTGTCCTGGTGGTAGGACGTCAGTCTCCGTTGCACTACCAACCAGTACCACTGACTGTCGAGCAGAGCAAGGATTGCTATTGCCAGATTGCTCTGTGGTCAACCAAATACCATTTTCTTTCTACCCCCATCCATGGTCTTACTCCTAGAGTAGACTTAACAAAAACAAAAAACAGAACATTAACAAGAGATGTTCGCGCAGTTGCATGAACATCTAAAAATCCTCAATTTTTTGTCTCAAGAATTCCTGAGGCAGCCAACCCAAGGCAAGGATGCGAAAAAAAGAAAAAAGGAACTCCTCCCAATTAATGTCCTACCTCTTTATCCTTGAAGTGTACGGCTTTGAGAACGTTGGATACATTCCTGGCATTATCAACCTTGGCCACAAGAATAAACTGCGAGTCTTCCTCACTTTGTTGCGTTGATAGGGTCATTGTCAATATCACTCTACAGTCAAGTCTATGATTCTTTTACTTAGCTTTTTAAATCACGCTCGCTTCTTTGAGGTTCCATTTTGATTTTGTGTGTTTTCTGTCAAGAGTAAACTATAGAGGGCGCTTGTCACCCAAATTATTTCTCGACTCTGCGTGGATAATCTGACAGAACTTAATTCAGAGCCGCGCAGGTTTCGTTTTTTTTATAACAAAATTGTGGTATTTCCTTTTTAAATTTATAAATTTATTAGAATTTCAATTTTTTTTATTACAACAAGTACATGTATGAAATGCATAACTAATGGCTAGCAAGTTGGTGGTTGTAGGTGAACGGGCATGGAGGGGGGGGGGGGAGGGGCGGGATCTGAAGTGAAATGATGTTTTAACGAGGTCCAAATAAAATGCAATACATTCTATTCATGCAAATCTTTCACAAATCATGCACCTTCAAACTAATACAATTGGAACCCTGATGACCTTTGGATACAAACCTCTTTTTTTTTAAAGAGTAGACTCAAAGTTGTCTTTGGGGTAAATTTGTACCCGTCCCCAATCAATTAAAATATTAAAACTTCAGAATAATTATACTGTTTTAAAGCCGTATAAACAATAAATCGGATTTTAAAACATAAATCAGATTTTAAAACATGAATTACCGCTTAACAAATCAGGTTTTAAAACATGAATCACCGATTAAACAAAACACAATTAGTGTAAACGGAACTTTTTATCATGATTATTATTTATGAAAACTTTTTTGGGTAATAGAGTCAAGTTGCATAGGCAGCTTTCTTTTAGAAAATCGTACCTCGAATTCTCAGTGTGTTAAACCTATATCCTTGACATTTTCACATTGTGGGAATTCCTAGAGGGGTGGTCATTGATGGATTTGGTTTAGTCAACGAATCAACCCAGGGTAAATTGACATTTGCCATGCTATCTGGCTAGGTTTCAAATTCTACAGGGACTTTTGAATTTTTGAAAATGTCGACCGAATTTTTAGCACACAACATTGTTTACAAACGTACTATAGTTAAACCAGTCACACGTCATCATGCGGTGACACCTTTTGTCAAATGTCTTGAATTATGAGCAAGATAATTAGCCTTTCCGTGAAATATGCTAACTACATTCACACATGCGTACAGACACTGTTGGTTGGCAAACGTCATAGAGTTGTGCACTATGGAGATGCACAAACGCGTATGTGTCACGGCATTAAGATACTTCGAGACGTTATCTGAGAAAGAGGTTGTTTTCATTGTAAGAATGAGAGTAATTTTATATTCTTTGGGAAATATTCTATCCCGATTGGAAAATGTTTCATTGTCACCGCAGGGTATCTGGATGTAGATAACCCTCATCGGGGGATCAGCATTGCAATGTTATCCCAATCGGACTAGATATCACTTATCAGGGTAGAGTATTCCATCCCGATTGGAAAATGTTTCATTGTCAGCGTAGGGTATCTCAATGCGGATAACCCTCATCGGGGGATTGGGTTTTAATGTTATCCCAATCGGAGTAGTTTAGGTATCGGTCACCAGGTGGCCGTTCCTATCACATCAGCCAGGCAATCCAAGAGCGCATCGTTACCAACCAAGTCCTCTGAGGTTAACGGAAACATCAGCTGCTCCAGCTCCTCCTCAAGACTGCCATCAAAGTTGAACGCGTCGAGTAATTCCCCATCCGCGGAGTCGAGAGGTTCGCCGCCCGCTTCCTGCTCCCCTTCACCCTCGCCTTCCGTCTCCTGCAAGACAGCCTGGATGTCTTTATCGGTGAGGGGCATCGGGAGGACGGAGGATGCCTTTTGCGGGTCTCGAAGATGAGAGAAGATGAAGGTCACTGCATCGTCGAGTAGCATGGCTGTTTGCTGGAGAATATCCACGTTCTGGCACAGAGCGATCGCCTTCTCCACGGCGGTTACCTTCTCGCGGCAGATCAACGTCATTGCACCGACGGGTGTCATTTCTTTCCCTCCGCTTGAAAGCTTTTCTTTGTAAAGTTTCAAGTTCCTGAAGGATGAATAAGACGTGATAACAGTGGCATTGCCATGCAGTTTGTGGGGTTTGACATTTAAATTTAGCAGGACCTACAAAACAAAACAAAAATAGTTGGCAAAAACAGTAGCACTGACTTGCAAAATCCCATACTACTTTAACATAGTGATGCTCAAAATTACGACTGAGTGCAGTTAACACTTGAGGACGGCGAGTCACGAGGTATTTTCCTAATCTGTTGACCTGTGTGAAAACCCATGTTCGAATGCCAACCGCCCAGGTGTGTTGAAAACAAAAACAATCTGTTTCGAGTTTACTTGTCACATCTCGGGACCTAAAATATTTATGAACAATTGAGGCCTTCTCTTCACATTATAGTACTTCAGAATAGCCACAAACTATTATGCACGGGGGTCACCCTTCACACTGAATAATGATGCTGAACGGCGAGTTTTCAGTTACACTTCTGAGATTCTTAGATTCAGTTCTATGTTCTCGAAGAAGGCACTATTGATTCAGAAGAAGAAAGCATTTTTGAGAATTATGTTATTTCAGCGTCAATACCGAATACATTGCCGTAGTAGTTTTTGACAACATTCTATCACTACTCCCATCTCAAGCTAGCTAGATGCCGAAAGGGCCGGAATAATAATCTTTGAGAGGGCAAGGCCGTCGTTGTTTTGCAAGGAGCGATTCCATTGAAAATCGTTGAGTCTACAGGGGACCAAGGCAAAAGAGGCACCCATCCAAGGCCAAGACCAAGACCAGGGCAACAGAGGCCACCCAAGGTCAAGACCAAGACAACAGATGCCGCCCAAGACCAGGGCAACAGAGACCACCTAAGGCCAAGACCAGGGCAACACCTATAGGCCAAGACCAGGGCAACAGTTGCCACTAAGGCCGAAACTAAGGCAACAGGCCACCCAAAGTCAAGAGCAAGACAACAGAGGCCACCCAAGGCCAAGACCAGGGCAACAGAGGCTACCCAAGGCTAAGACCAGGGCAAAATAGGCCACCTAAGGCCAAAACCAGGGCAACAGATGCCACACAAGGACACTACCCCAGGGCAACAGAGGCCACCCAAGGACAAGACCAGGGCAACAGGCCTAATTATGCCGATCCAAAAACACGTCACCAATTACCTTAGTTTTAGCCTAGCAATGCTCATGTGTTTCCGGATTGTTTCGTTCCTGGGGAAGTACGCAGCATCAGTGGGTGAGGGTTGCTGGTTACCATCGAATACCTTCGACTCCACATAGTCTTGTATCTCGGCTCTCATTTCCCGGACACTGCAGACTCCTTTTCCAACCAGTTCCACAATTTTTTCACGAATTTCCTTCTTCAATGGGTTCATAAGTCCGGTAAACTGGAAAATAAATATTTCAGAAATCACTGGGAAATTTTGTATTTTTATTTGTTTTAATTTTTGTTTTGGACAATGTGAGCAGAGGCCGTCCAGGGAAGGGCAAAAGTCAACAAACTGTCATGTGCCTTCCCAGACCCCGTTCGTCTTAGACAATGTAAATTCGATAATACTGAATAAACGGAAAACTTAAAGTTTCGGTTAAAAGTAGCCGAAAATGGCTAGCAAAAGATTGTGATAGAATAAACAGAATTCAACAGTACTAAAAAACCGTCAAAGCAAAACAGAAGTTGAAAAAATAACCAGGCAAACTGAAACTGAAAAAAGTGACATCAAAAAGATATACCCACACAAACAGTGCACTTTAGCAACAGTGTATAAATTGATAATGTTGAATACAAGCCCCGCGATTCATAACAATACATTATTGAATACACAGTCAATTAAAAACACGTTGAAATCTTCTTATAAGGGACTGTTCAAATAACTATGTTGTTTGAAAGAGTAAATTCAATTTATTAGTCCCCCCCCCAAAAAAAAAAAAAGAAAAAAAAAGGAAAGAAAAGAAAATAGCTGTTGGAAACTGCTTACCAATCACAATCACCTATAGTACAAAAGTATGGCCTGACGTTTAGACCCTACCAGACTCTTTCTCAAAGGCTAAAGAAGAGAAAGACTCTGCGAGGGTCGAAACGTCAGGTCACTATCTTTTTGTTTTGTTTTCTTTTATTTTCTTTAGCCTTTCAGTTTTCAAACTATAACTCTGAGAATTACGTCATTATAGTGAATGCCTAGAATTATTTTCACGAGTAATGTTTATAAAGCATTGTGTTATCTTGAAAACCACTGAGGACGAATTGCACTGGTGTTAAATTTCGCCACGTAAGATTTCAGATTAAAAAACAAACAAACAATAAAAACAGAAAAAAACCACAAAAACACATCAATTTGTTTTCCGTTACCATGTCTTAAAACATTACGAAATGGTCTAAGTTGAGATTTAGTAAATTCGTCAAAACAGGAATGGGCTTTAAACTCCGCTGAGGACTCGGGCTGGTGCTACCGCGTACCTGTCCTAGATCATGGGTGTTTTGATGCGCCTCGTCGCTGGGTAGTGCGATGTAGATCCGGTGTTCTTCTTTCAGCGATGGCGGAGGTTCGCTCTTCAAGACGTTGCGGAGATGTTCACTCCCGGCTCTCTTCACCCTGTCAGTACTGATCGAAATCTAAAACAATTCATACATAGTGTTTGTTTCAAGTTTGAGTCTTGAAATATTTCTGCAAAAAAAAATAAATAAATAAATAAATGCACACACCGTTTTTCGATACATGGACCGATTTTTGCCGAAATATTTTTAGGGTCAAATTTCTCTCTCTGACAAAACGAATTTTGACGTATAATGCTGTTCCAAAACGAAAAACATGGGCAAACTTTCGCACATGCTACATACAATGCACCCGAAATACATGTAACTTGCAAAATTCTTTGTACATGTCTGATGGACGTGAGATAAAGTTGGGATCTCGACAACATTTTTCGTGCAATAACTTTTTACACGAAAGCTTTATAGCTATTTACAATTTAAAACTAAATTTTCGGATCAAATCTGCCAAACATCTGACCTGGCATTTTCTAACAAATACTACTTATAATTTGATGACGCTTCCGCATTCCGGGTTAGCTGTTTGATGTATTCGTTGAAAATGATCGAGAATATGAAGATTTTACTCTTCAAAAAGCCAATGATATCCAATTCAAATATCTGAAGAGTATATACGCCTGCTGTTCAAAACGTCCAGACCGCACCAACTTCTCTTTTTCAGAGCCAACACTCCTCCCAAAAGAGATTTACTCAGGGTTGTACCATCAGGTTTACTAGTTATAAGCTCCTTCTTTTCACATTTACAAAGAAACGCATAATGAAAATCGTTATCTTTTGGATTGCGGGTGAATATAGGAAGGTTGGAGTGTGTAATTTGTCCAGGAGTGGATTTCACAAAACTAACATAGGACTAGTCCTGATATATGACTTGTCCTATAAGTTAGGACAAGTTACGCGTCCTAACTCGAGATAACATTGGTCATTTTTTTTTCGAGAAAGCCACCCCTGGAGAACTAACAAGGTAAATACCTTGAAGTCTGGGAAACGAACCACAGATTTCATGATGATTCTTGCTGGACATCCTATCTTCTTGGTCGTTTGTAAGATCTTTCTTGACTTCTTGGCTGGGGGTTGGTCGTCCTGTGAAAAATAACAATGAAAATCAAACCCCATGCAATGATTATTATTTAGTGATTATCGTTTCTGATTTATTATTTGTATTGATTAATAATTGAATATGATTTTTATCTTTCTCGAAGGTTTAGCTTAAAAAGGGAGCTATCGCAATTATGCTCTATATTCTTTGAACATTTGTATGTGTGTAATATGTTTTTTTTAAATAGAAATTTCGAAGAATAAAACTATTTTCATAAGATCAAGACTTTCCAAAAAGATAAGTCGCAGAAATTAACCGTCGTAAAACCACACCAGGAACGAAATTATAAAGCACATGGAACATAAACTAATTTTTTTTGTCAGATAAAAAAAAAGAGAGAGCTGAAAGCAAATAAATCTCGCCTGGTTTTCATTTTCTTGAGCTTGTAGTTTCCTCTCCTTCTGGGCGAGGTGTTGATCTTTTCCGAACATGCACGTGCGTTCGTGACGGGCAAGGATGATGAACGGAACGCCATCGTACGGCACAACCGCGTCGCCGATGTCGCTGTACCGCACTCGGAATGTACCTTGGAGCTGTGACACTGTCAACGGAAGAATAACATTCTAAAATAAATGAAAAATGGGAAACTTAGTTTTTTTTGTTTTTTTGTTTTTTTAAATCTATCAAATTCCACCAGTACTCGGTAACCATCAACTTCCCGGAACACTGGACTCTATTAATGGAGTTTATAGTTAAGTGCCGAGTTCATAAGAAGACATAATTCAAAGCTAAGTTTTATAATGGAATCGGGATTATGTTCAATTTATGACACGTCAAACAGTAAGCCTTGGCTGTTCTGTCCCAATTTGTTGAAAGGTGTAACTTATTTTTGGGGAAAGAATGGGAGGTTTTAACCTCAGAGGCCTATAAATAAATCTAAAAAAATAAATAAAAAGGATCTTTGGGACGTGGTGCTAAACAATGCTTTATCAAAAACTAGGGGACAAGTTACAAGTTTATCTAACAAGACTGTTTGTACAGATCTAGAAAAACTATTTTATTAAAAACATATATTATTATATGTTATTTATATATTATTATTCTTTTTACAAAGATGTATCTTTCTGGTTTCAAATAAAATAACAAGTGACTTCCACTGCTACCCAGGTGTAGGCCTGAACTTGAAACATGTGAAGAGAAAAAGTTAAAGCAATCTCAGTTTTAGATGTGGGAGGGAAACCCCATAATGCAAATGCTTGGTAAAACTATTTATACAATCACATATATAGGAACTGAAAACCCAATCCACATGCAAGGTTCTGGTTTGAAGCGGGATTCGAACCTGGGTCCACAGAGGTGAAAGGGAAAGGGAAGAAACCACTAAGCCAACCTAAACGCCCTAAGATAATTATTATAGGAGGCCTATACATAAAATATAAAATTTAAATACAATAAATCTAATGATTTCTAAGTTTATAATGTTTTACAAATAATGCATTAGAAGCTCAATGAACTGGGGGGGGGGGGGGCTGGTGCACTTGCCCCCAATTGATGTCCGTGCCCCCCATGTGTCCCCCATTTGAAATATGGACATTACTAGAATAAAATGTACACATTTTCTAAACTTAGTAAATGTAGTAATGTCAATGTTATTTAAATTTAAGCTATTTTTATATTTCCACGCACACAATGTATTTGTTTTTACCTCCACGTCAGATTATCTTATAAAAAGAGTAAACGGCATAACAAGAGCGCTACTAAAATGGGCTTGTTTTGGAAAAATGCAAACGGAAACTACAGCTTTGACAAAAATAAGTTCCCCCCCTACAAAAACAAAAGATGCACCCCTTGTGACCCTAACATTTCACCCTTTAGTTTCGTCAGTACAGAGCTCATAATTATTGAGCTGCAGAAACATACAGAGTTAAGTTTTAGCTCTGGGAATTTGCAATTTCTCAGAAACTAGGAGCAAACCAAAAATACATCGCAGTTGTGACTGGTTCATAACATTAGATTTGCTTGACAACTCTGCTTAGCAGCTCTTTGAGGCTGAACCGTTACCCACTGAGGAATCCTTCAGAATGAGGAAGTAAATATTATAATCTTCAAAGGTGGATTTTTTTTATGATGAAAAACAAATCTCTTGGTACAGCTTGCGACTAGTTTCGCTTTTTGTTTTCACTTTCGTCTCAGTACGGATTCAGTGACATTTCTGTGCACAATTCAAAGCGAACTAAGTGATTACATAGGCTATTTAATCAGTATGCTCAGTCAAGTTATTATTAATATTAAAACAATCTCAGTTTTCTTAGCCCCACCTTGAGTGGTCAAATGTTCTTGTGGCGTACGAACCTATGAAGAAATAAATATGGTGATGGTTGGGAATCGATTTAAACTAAACAGCTAACTGATGTATATACAAGTGTGACAGGAACAAAAATATCTGCTGTATTTTTGAAAAACTTTATCAAAGAATTTGACACTTTGCCTTTATGCTATAGACACTTGTTATATATAAATACAATACTTTGATCTACACAAGCTCACCTATGTTTTCCTGGTTTTGCCACTGGCCGAAATTACTTGGACTTCGCCTCGATATAAACTTGAGAGCTTTCTGGACTTCAAAAGCTGTCCTCACTTCTTCCGCTTTCTCAAACGTCTCGACCCACCCTGACAAGTTGTTGTCAGATAACGGTGTCCATAATGACGCCCACGAGCACGGTTCCATCGCCGGCTTGCCTGTATTTTGCAGCCAAAAAGTGTTGGGTTTTGAGCCTCGAGTGTAGCAGCACCGGACCTCGAGTCGGGACTCAGAATGGGGAAGGAGCGTTCAACACCTCATGCTTTCTGGTTGTTCAGCCGCACGCTGCTTTGCACAAGTCTTGCACGAACACTGTCTGGCACGGTGCTCTTTTTTTCCCTGACATGTGCGTGATAAACACGTAGCAATGCTAAGGACAGAATAGCATACACTGACGGGCCTTGCCTGGTACTCACTGTGAGTCACCATCGAGGAGTGTCACTACATAAAAAGATGCAGGCATCGAGAAAGGTTAGTAAACTAAGTTCCAGGGGCTGTGAGACGTTCCTTTTTCATGCTTCACCGGAGACGTCGATTAACAGCAGTTTTCGCTTTGTTCCATGAGGTCACATGTCGGCACAGAGTTTTATAATTTTCCGCTTCCGTCGCAAGTTGGATATTTCCGTTTGCTTTGAAATCACTCCAGAGGGCGTTGCTTAGCGATCCACTTGGAGAGAGTTTTGAGCGAACATGAAGTGAGGAAAGGGACTTCCGAAATTCATTAATTTTTTGAAACCCAATTGTTCTCTTCCTCTACGGTCATACGGTCAGGTACCCTTTTTGTTTGTAAATGACGCCATTGAAACACTTACGAAACCGGATACAGTTTGTGTCTAAATTTTATTCGGGTAATAAAATTATGATATACTAAACGTTTCACCTAAATTTATTTAAATACAAATATAAACTTGAAATCATATTTCAAAAAGGCTGTAATGCTTTTTAATTTGACCTAATTTACATGACACTCTCAGATTGAATTTGATTAAAGGATGAGTTTTTTTTTGATGTTTTCAAATCTTGCAAACAGCGTTTGAGACACTACTTTAAAAGCACAAAAATGACCAGTATCTGCACTCTGTGTGAACCCAGCATATACATTGATTAACAAACCTGTGAAAAGTTTAAGCTCAATCTATCATCAGAGTCACGAGAACAATTTAATTGTGAAAATCTCCTGATATGTTTTCACTGTTTTAGAACATCGGGTTCTGGTCTCGCGAGATCAAATCAATTTGTTTCACTCGTTTCTCAAGAACTACAGCATTTCAAGCAAAATTATTTCAAGGGAAGTTTTCACCATGACCATCTTGTATGGTGTTGTGCAAATCTGTGAACAAATATTTTCCACACCCTTTAACTCATGTGGCTGAGTTATAATTCCACACTCAGACTGACTCCACTACACCCCGCCGCGAATTGGGTCCCGGACATAATTATCACTTTTAATAGTGGTGTCTCAATGTGATGTGCTGTGGGAAGGAACGTCCGATTCATAGAATCAACTTTATACGCACTGGATCAATATAAGGCAGAGTCCGAATTGGCGGCTGTGACTGCGGCTGAATCACCACATTAACATACGGTGAAGTATGAAGCCACATTTAGGCCATAGGTCTGAGTTGGTGGCTACTACAGCTACGGCTACGGCATCATCGTGGGTTGAAACCATAACGACGTCCGTAGCAACACCCTTGGCAACAACCGTAGCCGCCAATTCGGATACGGCCTCAGTAATAGCCACAGCTGCCAATTCGGATAAGGTCCTCGATGGGTTTGAAAGCTCTGCTTGGGGAATAAGTAAAATTGATATGTAACCCTGAATCCCAGATGTCATTCTGCAAATGAAGCAATTGTATTTAATTAATTTTTATCAATATTCCCTTCAAGGTTTTATAAACTGAACTTATCAACAGTTTTATGTTACTCGATACATTACACCCATTGACGTCATAATAACTGTTACTGTATCAATTTCACTACCAGCAGTCACTAATGTGGGCGGGTAGAAGCAGATTTAATCACCGATAATTAATCATTATATTATAAGTGAATCCATGCTCTAATTGTGTTTTTTATGTTTGTTTTTATTGTATCCCACATGATATTGAGGCAAAAAAAAGAAGAAGGTATACAGTTGTTGAAACTTGACGATACAGTAAACTCAAGCCAACACAACTGAACGTGTATTTCCCATGATCACGAGAAAAAAAAGATATGTACTTTAGACAGTGTAGACAAAATCACCAACGTTTATGGCCCTTTTCGAAACCAGGTTAGGCCCCGTCCGCCTGATTGGAGCTCGTACCGAAAGCGCACGTTTTTAAAGTAACTGACTGAGCCCAAGCCTTAATTTCGAAAAGGCCCTATTCATTTCAATTCGTTTATCATTCATCATGGTACAAAAACATGAAAGAGCCATCTGGACTTTTAAGTTGCAATATGGATAGGGTCATATGACAAAATCAATGAATATTCAATAGGTTCATGTTTGGGGTATATGGGAGGAGTGCCCCCATCAAAAAACACGCACAAAAAAACCTGCCATGTGAGATTAGCGATGCCTAGCCTACACCTGATGAATAAATACATTTTTAATACATAATACTTAACGTATCTACAAATTACCACCCTGTTCCAAAAAAAAAATTCTTCGATACAGGTTCTACAATATAATTCATAAAAAAATTAGCGATTAATATTAGATTTATTTCAGTTAAATATAGCCCTTCCACGCTTAAGAACTTTAGTTGCCTTGTATATGCAACTTTTGCGATGTCTTTTGCGCAGCGCTACAAATTGTTATTGATTGTCTTTATGAGTTCTCTATCACGCTCCGCCATCTTGGTCTTATTCCTGGTATTTACTACAGTAATTATGGATACAAATTATCATTAGATCTAATGGGGCCTGACTATTTTCAAGTCTGCTATAGTTTTGTTTATAAAATTGACCTTTCTTCTGCGACGTCAAAGCTGCGAGTTTTTGACACCAAAGTTAAATACGGGCGGCCTTCACTGCACAAATCTGCCATCATTTTGCAAATGCTGTAAGGGAAATTTACTGATCACTGCTAAATAAAAAAATGTGCTACCCAACACAAAAATATGACATTTCTTTATAAAAAAAGTTTAATTGTTTATTTTTAAAAAGCCACGGCAAAAGCAAAAGCGCCACGGCGAAAGCAAAAGGGCCACGGCAAAAGCAAAAGCGCGATGTAGATATGGGTTAAAGGTCGAATTTGGTTACGGTGAACCATGTGATATGACTATGTAGTAAATATTTAACATGGAAGGTGTGCAGTATCCTTGACCTGCATAATGTTCACACAAGTTCAGGTCCCATATTAGACACCAAAGCGCCATATTACCATTGTTTAAAAATCAAAACGGTTCTTAGATGTTCATTAAAACGGTTTACAAACAGTGACCATTGATTTATGGTTTATAAACAATGGACAATGATCAAGAATCTATTTTATGGGCAAGTGTATTTAGTAACTCATGATTTACAAACAATATTAAAAAGCACAAAACATTTATACTTTACTAGTATGTAATCCATAACAAAATTGGGCAACACTTTTAACAATAACATGCAAAACAATCAAATGAAAAATATCAAACCAGTCGTGGGATGGTTAACTACCGAAGGCAATACCGAAGACAAAAGGCCTATCATTTACTTCTGCCCTGTAACATTTTGTGTTGCACCGGAATTAGTTTCAAATTTCCCGCACATCACTCACAAAACGCCAATTGCCAAAGGTTAATTAGGCAGAACAGCGTCCATAAGGCACCTAGTTTTTCCACACCCTTGACCACCCTCCCCCCCCCCAATAAAAAAAAAATTGTTCCATTTATATTTTGGTCTCATTTTGTACCCGTGCTCTCTTCCCCCGCCGGCCGTATATTGCAATAAACTACTGTATTATTTCCTTCCCCCTTTCTTCTTTTGCTATCTCCCTCCGTTTCAACCCCCTTTTCCAACTCTCTTTCTCTCTGATCTGCTCATTCGTCCCTCCTACTGTCCTACATTCCCCAACCCGAACGTTAAAGAACGTTAATGACGCATTCAAAGTTTTTTGAAGCTTGACCTATATTCAATTCAATTTAATTCTTCTCAACATTTACTTCCAAATTACTGCAGATGGTCATTACGACAAACAAATTTAAAGAAAGCAACAGTAATAAATAAGGTTGTAATGACACAAATAAGACAGAGGCAATTATGGAGGCATATTCAGAAGACAAAAAATCTTGTTTAGAAATGCCTGTAAACAATCAGTGAACAAAGCAAAAATTACTCTTATCACACAGAGACGTCCCAGACAGGAAAACAGAGTCAGAACCTGAACTAATGTGTGAACATTATGCAGGTCAAGGATCAACTGCACACCGTCCGTGCTGAATATTTACTACACCGTAACCAAATTCAACCTTTAACTCATATCTACATCGCGCTTTTGCTTTTGCCGTGGCCCTTTTGCTTTTGCCGTGACCCTTTTGCTTTTGCCGTGGCGCTTTTGCTTTTGCCGTGGCCCTTTTGCTTTCGCCGTGGCCCTTTTGCTTTCGCCGTGGCCCTTTTGCTTTTGCGGTGGCGCTTTTGCTTTTGCCGTGGCGCTTTTGCTTTTGCCGTGGCCCTTTTGCTTTTGCCGTGACAGTTGTGGGCCACCGTATACTTATGTTTTCAACAAAAGAAAGGTCTATGAAAAGAACAAAAAACAAAATGGCTGTCCCCATAATACAAATGGCAAGCTTGCACCTTCATACAATATTGTTCTTAACCCTAGTGGTTCAACTTTTAATTCCGAGAATTTTGTTTATCTATTCTTTAATTTTCTATTTCTGTTTCGATTTTTGACTGCTTAAGCTGTAATATCCGGACTGCGGTTTCTTTTTTTAATGTACTAAAATTATTTCACCGGGTCTACCATGGAATACACAACCGAGCTGCGTTCACCCCTGTCGGTTAGTCATCACGAGTCCTGTAATCAAGGTCAAAGGTTTCAGGTGAAAGGTTTAAGGTCAAAGGAAGTAATCATTACACACAATGTCACAGTCTCAGACAACCACACGATAAAGCAGACCGCCTTGACCACCACAGACTAATTTTTATTAAGCAGAAAAAATTGCTTAATCATTATCTACTAAGCAAAAATGAGCTGGATACCAGTCACAGTTTGTACATGGTGACATGGTATTTTGGTTGGTAACCTCATTCTGGTAAGCATAATTTTGTTTTACTTAGTTTTACTTTTGTTGTGCTTAAGCAGCTCTATGAAATTGGACACTGGGACTAATTGAGTAAAATTATCACAATGCCGTTGTAAAAGGTAAAAAAAAAAAAAAAAAATGGCACATGAAAACACAATGATTCAAAAGAATGAAAATAACGACTGTGTTTAGTTACCTTTAAATCCATTCCTTTCGTTTCCAGGGGGAGTAAGCAAACCATAATGGATCCAGTTAAGCAGACGAAGAAATAAATGAGGATCGCATCAACTGGTGACTGCTTGATAAAACTCTGGAAATAGAATGGCAAGACAACACCATGTGACCTTTTAATGTCCACCACTTCAACTTGACTTCAAACCCCGTATTTATGAACAGTCCTTACGTCTTCGACAGAGTTTCTTAAGAATTGAAATACTATTTTAATCCCGAATGCTAGATTCTTGAAAAAAAAAAAAAACATCTTTGCGTTAAAAAAGTGCAAAGATTTAAAGTGTTTTAACGTTTTAACGGTTAACATAGAGGTTATAAAGTTTACATTATAAGACACGTTTTTGGTTCTAGTGCGATCACATGTTTTCCCTTGGGGCACTTCACTCCGCCTCTGGATTTCCATTACTATAAAAAAAAGTTACGAATCCTCCTCACACAATTCTGTTTGTTAATTAATATTCGTAAGCAGTGTTGTAGTCAAGTACTTTTCAGTAGAGTATCAAGTACTGCAGAGCACAAGGGTGGCCGAGTAGTACTCGGGGACGAGTACTCGGGCCGTGTCCGAGTACCGAGTTTTCTGATATCCGAGTACATTGTACCGAGTCCAACAGCCGAGGACCAAGTCGGCCTACTTGGATGTCACAGTATGAGTACTTTATATAGAAAAAAAATACTGCAACATGTTGAGTAACAAACTAATTTCTAGATGACAATGTGCGCTTGTTATGATAACTTTCTTATAGACAGGAATACATCAAAGGAAACTTCGTTTTTCCTCTCAATGGCACACAAAATTGACATTAACGCAGCATAACTTAGACAACCGTATTTTGACCACGAGCACTTAAACTCGAGTCCGAGTACATAATTTTTCAGTCGAGTATCGAGTACGTGACTTCGAGCAGTTCAGTCAAGTATCCTGTGTGGACTTCGAGTACGAGTATTTGGCTAGCCGAGTACGAGTTGGTACTCGAACTTGGCTAGTGAGTGGTAATCGCATGAGCGTAGAGTACGAGTTGGTACTTGTACTTGGCTAGTGAGTGGTAATCGCATGGGCGTAAATACCAGGGGACGGGGAGATGTATCCCCACATTTTTTTGTCCGGGAGGATGATCCATAGGATCACTTCCCAACCCCCCAACCCCGATATTTGGTCCTTGAAAAAAAATGTGTGGTTTTCTCCGAAAAGGTACCCTATAGCTTAGTAAATGAATAAAACATTTTTACAAATCCCTTTCAAGACAACACCCATGTCTGTACACGCATCCATAATGCAATCGAACATCTGCTGTGAATTTGCATATAACCTTCCCCATGTCCCATTTGCTCGTGATCTCAGCATTATTCTGAGAATTTACGCCACTGAGTAATCGAGTACGAGTACCGAGTACCAGTCCTACAACGCTGTTTGTAAGTTACTCACTTCTGCAACAAATGGCGTAAGCGCTCCTGCGACCTTAGCAAAGAATAACCCCGTAGCGAGAGCCATGGATCTCGTCGATGTGGGGTAAGCTTCCAGTGTATACAGGAACAAACCTCCATACGTCCCAAGAGTCAGAGCACGGGCAAGAAAGATAAAAGCGATCGGTGGAATCCTTCAAACATGGAGAGAAAAATAGGAAATGTTGCTGACGCCATTTTTCTTGTGACCGTTTGAAATGACGCAGAAATATTTTGCCCTTTACCCTTGAGGATATCCGTGACGTTGTTAATTTGAAGTGAATTCTTGCTAAGATAGAGCGAGTAAACTGCTGTGCTTTGGTAAAAGTCAAGGGACATTGTTACAATTCTATTTTCACATTGCAGCTCACAAATGCGTTGCATTTAAGCCTTCTTTAACATCAAAACATTTTGAAATATCCATGGGGACTATATCTTCGCCTGTATTTACAAATATCATATAGGAACAATTTATGTTACTAATTAGACCCCCCTTTTAATGCTGACAATTTCCCCCCAAAAGGTAAGTTTTGTAGGAAAATGCTGAAGGTTCCCCAGGGATCATTTCTTGGTCCTCTTTGTTATTTACAATTGGACTTACTCTCCCAGTGATACGATGATACACAGCATGAATGAGGAAGCCAAAAGAAGTGATATGCTCATTCCTCCCTTCCGGCCAAAGACATACACAAGCGCGACAATCGCTGGGGCAGCTTTAAAAAACAAACAAAACAACAACAATAATGTTATAATAGATGTCAATTCTGCATCGGGGGTAAAGAATATTAGTTGTGTTTTTTTTACCTGTGCACCAATGTGTGTTAAGCACTGTATACTCGGTACTTTCCCGAGTCCTGTGAAAAAAACCCAAAATCCACACAGGTATAGTCCTCAAATCCCACCCACAGGAATATTCCTCTAATCCCAACCGAGGAATATGCCCGTGGATTTTTTGCACAGGACTCTACAGAGACACTAAAGAGTTCCTGGTCAGAACTGACAGAATAGGCTTTACCCATTTCCGGATCAACACCCATTTTCGGTCTAACATGATCCTATTGGCGTCTACAAGCCCCGGAATCTGAGTCAGTAAGTTGTGGTAAAAACCTTAAAAACGGGTCATGTCTGACTCCCGAAGATGAGTTTTTTCCCGCGGACCCTTCACCGGGTGAATTTTGACCCGGAACTTTCTAGAGTGTGTGTGTCAATCGCCCTTTTCTAGTTTTGAAAATGGCGTATAAAGCACGTATTGAACCTCAATGGTGCCACAGGGTTCAGTAGTTGGCCCTCCATTTTATAGCCATTAAACTAGACCGGTCTCAAGGATTTCATCAACTTCAGGTTTTTAAATTTCAGCCGACAGTAGAATCGATTCTAGGTAGCCTACCCATGAAATCACCCACGGACGCAATGACAGCTTCAACGTATTCCGCGTTGGACACGACCACTTCACACTCGACTGGTTCCTTGTCTTCTTCCTTACAAAAAGGTGAAGTCATCCGTGGATGGGGATCCAACTAATAGAAATAAAGATTATAACCATAATCATTAAAAAAAAATCGATATCTCAGTGTGTTGTAAATGTTGTTAAATTGATGTTTGTCTTCACAGCAAATCTGCATCTCTTTCTAACATCATCCTGCAAATATTTAAACCAATAAAATAAAAAGATACGTGTATGTCATTTATTTCGTTTCTAACAGTTAGTCAGATCAAATGAATTGCATCGTTCTTAGAATATATTAGTTATCGCCCGTTATAAGCCGCAGTCGAAGACTACATAGTTTGAACACGTAGGCCTCGGTTTGAGCGAGAAAGTAGCCTTATATACGGGACTCTTCATCTGTGCTTTGTAGTGAAGGCCTCCAGGGCTACGAAAGAATTCTACGCATTAGTGCACCAAGGAGTCGACGTTTCGATCGGCAAGCTTTCATCGCCTTCAGGAGACCATTCAAAACGAGCTTACCGAACTGTCACTCAGCTTGACCGAAAAGGCGATCTCATGCTCTTTGCTCGCGAACGGCCTGTCGGGGTTGGGGACGATGAGCGTGGTGTTGCCGTTCGAGCCGTCCACCGTGCTGGAGTCATTAGCTGTGGGTGGGAGGGGCGATGTGATACGGATGAGACGACCGCTGGCCAGAGCGATGCCTAGATAACAAAAGTACACACAGAACCTGTATGGAAAGAAGACACACGTTGACAGTCGAGAGCAATATAAAAACACAACCAGCTGGATTCCACAAAGCACTGAGATTCATCCTAAGTTGAGTTGTCAATATTACCATAGTAGTTCACATTGTGACATCACACTTTGCTTAGCAATCAAGACTGATTCGCAGTTAAGATCAATTTTAGCTCTTTGTGAAATCGAGCCATGTCAGATAGTATAATATTATTCAAATTCAACAAGAATTCTACTTCAAAATTTTTTTTGTAGTCGACGATACCTACTCTCAGATCAGAATCGACCCGATATTAAGGCTATACACATATCCATGTCCAGGTCCAGGTCAGCGTGACTCGTTTCGAGGTCAAGACAACCGGCAGTAATCTTGATCGAAACTAGTTTTTTACACAGACCCGGGAATGGGCCCTTTGTGACCCTTCTCTGGGTCAATTCTAACCCAGTACCAGCGTTGTTAACTAGGGTAAAATTTTAGGGGGCACAATGGGGGGGGGGGGACACTTTTGGTCAATTAAAACTGCAGTTTCCATTTGCATTTTCCTTAAACAAGCCCCTTTTCAGCACTCGTCTGATGTGTTGAGGTAAAATTGATTTAGGGACAAGACAACGGCTACAAAAACGCATTGCTACATCTCCATATACTTATCAACATTTTAAAAGTTCACTTCAAATTTGGATGTAGGCCTACATGATTTATACATTAATGTTTATTAAATGCTTAAACTTTTCATGTGTATCATACTGTACATAATATATACGTTCTCTCAATTATCTTTCTTATGACAGGTGACAAAGCAATTAATGAATGTAATTTTTTTTTTATAATTGTATGTAGGTGAGGAGGCTGGACTTTCATGCGGTTTGAATTCGCAGTATTTTTGACCGCGTGAGGGCGTGTGTGAACCAAATTTACGAGATGTAAAACAAGTAAAACAACTGTTTTTGCGTTGTTGTTATTCGGCATATTTTAATTTTATTTGGCCATGATACAAGAAAAACAACAACATACATGCAGTCAATAAGATAAAAATAATAATCGTGATGCAAGGAAATTCTTCGTTGAAAGCGCCCTCATGCAGTAAAAAAAACCCTGTCAATTCCATGACGAATAAATTCTTTAAATTTAAACTTTTGAGATTTGAACTTTTACAGCTTACTTTCTGTGAATTCTTAATTCTGCTGTGATTTGTATATTTAGAATTGAAAAAAAACCCCACAGAATACAAAATTGTATCGACAATGAAGTGAGAACAGTAAGTAATGAACAAATCATTATGGGCTTTATGAATGTCTTGTATTTTAGGCCTAACTTAACAATGGGCACCGGTAAAACTCACCATATGATCCATAGCATTATCGTCTGACGGCTCAGCGCCGGACTTAGAAGTTGTAACACAGAGCTTCTCTGCTCCTGTAAATAAATAGGTCCGTTTTATTACAGTTAAATAACAACAATAAAATATCTTGAAGCAAATGAAAGCATAGTTATTTTGTCACCACGAATAAAGATATGTCTCATTATCGATGGCACAGAGTGGGCGAGCCTGGGTCTTGAGTCCTTTATAGATTTGCATTTTATTTAATAAAGTCATGTGACCGTCACAGTAACTGGAATAATAGGTTATTTTATTTTATTTTATCTCCACTTAACTGGTCTTCTATTTAATGTCTTATTTATTCCATTTAAATTGACAGTTTCTAGTAATAGTAAGATCCGCAAGTACACAACGCCAGTACAAAATTTGACTTGAGTCCTTCACGGGAAGACCGTGGTCAAAACACCGTAAAGGACTCAAGTCAAGTTTTGTACTGGCAGACCTTATTATTACTCAAAACTGTCAATTGAAATAGAATAAACAAGACATTAAATAGAAGACCAGTCATGGGATTTTTATTTACAGGAAAAGTACTTGACGATACAAACTCCAGTGATAGTTATACCCATGCTCCCTCCTCTCCACACTGTCTTTATAAGTGACCGATCCCAACACCTTGCCCCCACCACCTCCTCTACCCACCTTGTCATTGATGGTGGCCTGGACGAGTTTCCCCTCCGGTAGCCTCTTTTGGTTTCTTTCTGCTATCTTCTTGATCGTGTCCACGGCCGTCCTCAGACTGCCCGTCAAGGCGAAGTACCGCGGTGACTCTGGAAAAAGCTGAGAAACGAGGGCAGGTATAGGCACAAATAATAATAATAATAATAACAATAGAAAAATGATTGCCATCTAAACCATAAAAATAATAATAATAATTTTGAGTACAAGATTGTTACTAATAAGTTAGGGATCAAATATTGAAATTTCTGCCACTCTGGAGCGTAACACACATACTTGAGAAAATAAGTAATTCATACTTGAAATTGGCCACCACAACTTCGCTCAAATGTTACCCCAAAAAGGTGATGCACAGCGAGTTTCATTCTCAAAAGAGCCAAACTGACACCACTCGGCGAGAGAGTGAAATTTTCAACTTTTTTTTAATGTAGAGAGTAACAACTGGAAAACACAAGACTTGTCCAGTCATGAGTTTACTGGCCCGATGCTAAAAACACCGGCCTCGGGCCTGCCCTCCCGGTGTAGATTTCGAGCTCCGGGGAGGATAAACTTACTGGCCCGATGCTAAAAACGCTGGGGCCTCGGGCCTGCCGTCCCAGTGTAGATTTCAAGCCCTGAGGAGGATAAACTTACCCAGACCACGGAGATGACTGGTATAATTGGCAATGCTGTACAAATACACTGAATCCTCCAACCATAGTACGGAAGAACCAGGTAACCCAGAGTGGCCACGTAAACGCTACCTATACCAAAGAATAACTGAGGGAGGAAGTCAAGGCAGAGATTATCTTTAAAGACGAGCCAAACATAACTGGTAGTCACAGCGGCGTAGCCAGGGCGGGGGTGGGGCGGGGGTGGGGGGGGGGGCTGTGTGGGTGGGGGATGTGCCCCCAACAAATTTCCAGTGCCCCCAGATGCCCCCCCCCAATAAAAAAAAAGGAAATACATGTATTTCATTAAAAAAACATGTTACATGGGCCCCCACTGAAAAGCAACGCCCCCGGGCCCCCCTATAGTAAAAAAAATCCTGGCTACGCCGCTGCTGATAGAATAACAAAAGTTTCTGATCGATCTAAAGAGACCGATGTTGCTTGCTATGGTAGACGACAGACAAAAACCATGCCGCCCTTTTACGCAACCCCAGATGCGACCTACATCACAATGATCATTTAAATTAACAGTCCATGACTTTAGGTACCTGCAAAACTCACTTATTAAAATCAGACAGCGGGCCCAATTTCATAGAGCAACTTCTAGCAGAAAATGCAGCTTAACATTTGTTTTCTGCTAAAAACAAATGTGCAGGATACCAGTCACATATGGTACACGTGACATGGTATATTTTGGCAGGTAACCCTTTTCTGGTAAGCATAATTGGTCCCTGATAACCAGCCAAATACCAAATTTCTGCTTATCAAATTACGGCCTTTGGCCCAATAATACACTCATGCATATTTTAAATTGAGTTCTAACTTTCCCATCAGTGAACGAGGAACACCACCGGCTACGTTCAAAGGTTAAAAATGGCCTAAACTCCCTCCAAAGTCGCAGTCGTACGACACATGACACAATCACGTCTGCCGCGCCTATTCTAGATCGGGCACGTTCGTAATCGTAATAACAAATTAGTAATTCGTTATTACGAATTATTCATCCTTAATAACGATTTATGAATTGAATTCGTAATAACGAATTAGTAATTCGAATTAGTAATTCGTTATAACGAATTATGAATTCGTAATAACGGATTATAGTCAGGACGACGTATTGCACCAAAACTAAATTTAGAGGCTGAGAAACGTTTCCGTCTTACCACTTGGCCAAGGACAAAGAGAGCTCTGAAGCTGGACGGGGTGATCTCACCGAGGTAAAGTATGAATGAAGACTGGACGCCGACTACGCAAATCCCAGCAATGAGCCTCAGGAGTAACACCCAGGTATAGTTGGGTGCGACTGATATCAACGCTGAGTAGATGAACATTAATGTGGTAATGAGGATCAACCCCTGCAGTAGACAGAAAAAGGAGGAATTTTTTTTTAGAGGTGGGGGTTATTGCTCCTCGTTGAAAAGTAGGGGAGTGAATTTAAAAAATTTCGACACAGTTAAAAATATTATTTACAAACTTGTATGTGTAATTGTTTAGTAATAAACCACATGGGAAACTGGATAAATGTTCAACGTTTTGGTGAACAAAGAAAGCCATTTGACTAGAACGGGATTTGAACCTGCGACCTCCGGATTAACATGCCTGTGATCTATCAACTGAGCTATCTAGCCTTAATGTTGACGGTCTCCCTATTCTTTTGTCTTGACGTTAATCAGGAGGTCGCAGGTTCAAAACCAGTTCTAATATTTTTTCTTTGTTCACCCAAAACCAAATTATTTACGCTACATGCACTTTTACAGCACAGTAATATATTTTACCAACATAAGAAAGACAAAAGAACTGAAATGTATGAAATGAATACAACATTTTGAAATATTTGGTCTACAAATGATTTTGCAGCACGATAAAATTTTATTTTTTATCAATGGCCCAATTCCATTTGCAGAAAAATTAGCTTTCCTGTACTAGGCCGTGTCCAAATTTATGGCTTCGGCTGTGGCTATGTCTAGATAGCTGCAAAGTCCTATTCTTCAAAGTTGTCGCTGCAGCCAACGGCGATAGCCGCATGCAGCCGAAGTTGCTTTAAAAAAAAATAATCCGGTCAGGGCACAATATACACATGACATTAAACTTTTGCTGGTAATCTTTTTGTTGACCTAGGTTTAGCGACTTTGCATGCTGACATTGAATTATTCTTGTAATTATTGCTGGTACAACCATGTGGAAATCTCTGTATAGAAGTACTGTAGAACATAGATGGGTTTGCAATAGACGCCATCTTTGATGACAATGTCTATTTTATCCTGAAGCCGTATCAAGCTCTGTAGGTTTCAACGCAGCTTGAGTTACCAACCAATCAAGGGAGGAGTTTGTGAAACGCAAGCGTGCCGTGTGCAGTACTTACGGGTAGCGCACAGTTGTGCGCTAAAAATTGTACAGTCATTGTCATCAAAGATGGCCGATTTCGTTGGTGACGTCATGTGCAACCCATCTATTGGCCCTGAGACTGTGACGATGACTAGAGCAGGCTAGTTGAAACGTTGAGACCTAACTCACTCTGCGGCAGTGAAATTATCCACTAAGCGAAAAAGTAGTAGTAGTCCCGGCCGATTTCCTACCTCCCCATGTAGTACTTAAAAAAGCAGAACAGTTCTTTTCAGAACTACGTTGTCTTCCGAATTCCGAAATCTACTCCGCGGTAGTAGAATAATAGCAAGACAAGTTCTCACAAGAACAATCTACTGTATATAGCGAAGTAGATATAACCACATGGTGTTACCGCAAACCAAATATACATTGATACCTCACCATGCAATGCCTCAAATCCTACAACAATGTAAGGGTCTGTATTGACCTATTTCACGACACGCAGACCACGCGCCTATGTCCACCATTTTGGGCGTCACTGTGTACGCAAAGAAATGGACTCCCAAAATGGCGGAAATGGTAGACTCGTATTGTGCGGAAGTGATTCCGCGTTGTGCAAGGGGTTAAATAGACCGACTGCGCACTCCATAGTGACATAGTGGGTATTAAACGTCAACAAACACAACGTTCACGATGATTGTTGCATTTGTTTTCTCGATATCGAGGCTTTTCTTTCTCGAAATCTGTGAAAAATATTCCAGAGTTTGTACCAGAGACCTTCGAGTGGCTGAATAAAGCCAGTAAGGACAGTTCCAGCAAGTCTTGGGAATTATACAAGGAACGTTGTGTTCAGGATGTGGTAGTACTAGTCCCACGACGGCACGTTTGGGCCAGACGACCGCGATCACACACTCATTCAACACAAGAATGTCACAGTTTTGAAGCTGAAATCATCCCAAAGAAAAGGCTTTCCAAAACTGTGTGATTCCTTTGTCTATTTGAAATTATGCGTGGAGGTATAAAAGCTCACAGGTATAAACGCTCACTTTTCCAGCGCTCTTTACTATTGCTACAGTGATTTACATTACGGACAATATCACTTGGTGGCTACATCTTCTATACCTACGGAAAAAGGCTAGTATAATTTATGAAACAAAGAGATTTTAACTAATTTCACAACATACAACTTGAATAAAAGGGTTTAGTAATTGTGTTATTATTCACCAAAAATAAAGCCGACTATCTCTGTACGTCTTTGCCATCAGCTGAGATGACGTAGTACCCACTAAAAGTCACGTGATGACATGCAAACATTGGTCGCGCAATCGGTCTATTGGGTCAATAATAGGCGTCTTCGGTAGACAGTTTTTTTTTAAATTACAAGTCGTTCAAGCTTGTCAGATGTCCCACACGCAAGCCGGCTATTAATTTGGCATTATTTTGTTCAAAACAAGCACCGTTTCTGTATGTATTGCATGAACCAGTTTGTCCGACACCAATTTTGTCGGACATAAAAGTGTGTTGGACACTAGAAGAGGTCGGACACAAAGGTTTTCCGGACACAAAGCGTTGGACATAATGTTTTAGGATAGCAAGCTAACGGTCCAAATAGGTAGGCGGGACGTACTGGTCCATGTATAGGACATAAATGGTACTTACAGCCACAGCTCTACATTGGTAAGAAAAAACATAAATGTTCACAGGTTAACATTTATACCTTACAGGATATCGAGATAATGATGGTACGAAACTTTCCTTGAAATATTTCTGCCTGAAGCGTTATCGTTTTTAAATTAAAAATGAAATAAGTTTTCGTCTCGGTGATGAGACGAAAACTCTGCCTATAGGAATGCGTACAAAAATGCTGAATGCATTTTTACCGTTTTTCTCGCAAATGAAACGACGAAACGCGCTGACATTTTCACAGGTTGGTTTTATTACAAATAATATTAAATTGTGCGAAGAATGGAAGCATTTACAGTCAGTTTACCAATGTTGAGCTGGGGCTATAATAGACGTATTTGTTTTCTATTTTCCATTTTTATCATCATGACTCCCTTGATTTGCTTTTTAAAATTCCTGCTTTCTTTAACCAGATTTACAGTTGTTTTTGTTTTTGCTTTTGTTTCTCTTGGCTTGTTGTTCCATGTTGCATTTTACTTATTGTTCTGGTTCTAAAGGTTCTTCTACTTTAAGTTTATTTTGTTTATTTTATTTTATTTTGATATTTTCTGCTTTTTTACTTGTAGTTGCTTGCCTCTTTATCATGTACATATTTTATTTGTTTTACTTGTTTAATAGTTTAATTTAAGGCGCTTTGGGGTATTTTACATAAAGCTCCATATAAATGTTCTGTTTACAACTGGTATATGACTTTTGCTAATTGAACACGAGTGTTAATAATGGTCAAGGCAAGTTCATTACTATTTTTGTTTTATTCTGTCAGAAACTACACTAACAAAACTACCAGCAAATGTCACAGTTTGGCGTTTATCGGATGTGAATTTTCCAATCTCATTGAAACAAAAATGTGTATAGTATAAGTGACACGATGGGATCGCTTATCGTTTAACTAAACGGGACTTATCGATAATCTATCAGTTTCTGTGGATTTATGTATTCATTGAAATTCGAATGTTTTCCATTTTTAATGTTTTTGGTCATAAGTCAGTCAACGAGGAAGACAGTCATCTTCGAAATATTGCCAACTGTTCAGAGGTAAATGTTTTTTTTAAGAGTCATTATTCATGCCCTGAATCAGAAATGTTCAACACCATATTTTTGACCATCAGGGCGCTTTCAACGGCTAATTTCCCTGAATGACATTTGGTTTTGGCTGCCGGTGCTGCATTCTCCAATAGAGTTGAGATGGTTTTAGGAATGCTCAGGGCCAGATGAACAGGGGTAATAATACTGCACGGCGCTTTGAAAGGCCCAGCTGGCTTGATAAAGCGCATTAAATACACGTTATTATTATTATAGGTCTGTTATTATTAGTTACACACCACACGTGGCGTTCGTACCAGTAACCAATTCGGAAATATCTCCCAGCCCTGCGCCTTCCCGCACTCCGTACAGACAACAAACCCACACACTCAAACAGTGTTTTGCTCTTCCGTGTATACATCTGTGCATCATGAACTTTGGCGGCACGAATAAACTTTCAATATAAATCGTATAATAATCGTGTATGTTAGACTTACCGGTCTTCTTCCGTAGACATCGACCATTTTACTGATGGGATACGCCCCCAGTAGCTCCCCAACGAACAGCATCTATCAACGATGATATATAATAATTAGTCAAGTTCCATTCTGTTCACTTCGGCCAAGAATTTCTGTTTATAACAAGACATCAACAGATCATACAAAAAGGAACAAATTAATAGGTATACCAAAACTTGCGAAAAATAGGGCACCTTCAGTAATTCTGAAAAACCTACACTTATGTAAGGTATGAGACTTCAAACGGTTGGACGGTGCCGAGGGCGGCGCTGAAGCAGTCGTTTCGAAAATGGTCATAAAATACATTTTGCGAATCTCGCGTGTAACGTTAAAGCGCGAGATTTCATTTCCATCTTTTCTTTTCTTTTGTTTGCATACGAGTGGAACTTGCTGGCATGATTGCGTGCAATTTAACAAAAAACAAGCACCCATTTCATCATTCAAAAGCATTCCTTTTGACAGAAAATTCTGAAATTAATACAATAGTCTTTAAAGAACGTATGTAAAAGCCAAGTCCAGAATATACAACTCTTCTTTCATAAATCATCAAAGAAAATCTAGCTCAATAATGCAACTCCTATGGGCTTCTGGTAATCAGGAGAGCCAGTTTGTGCAAAAAGTGGGCGTGGCTTACAGAGGAATTACGTCACACTAAGTCCTTACGAACAGGTCCCCATTTCATAGAGCTCTTTATTAAGAAAAAAGGTGGCTGAGCAGAACACATTTATGCTTACGAGAATAAGGTTACCAGCCACAGTACCATTTCTCATGTACTATCTGTGACTGGTATCCTGCTGTTGCAAAGCAGAAAATAGTTAAGCAATATTTCCCGCTTAAGCAGCTCTATGAAATTGGGCCCAGGTGTTATGCTCAATCCAAACAAAGAAATCAACAAATCCGTCACTAGCCTCTCCAAAATAGCTCTGGTATTAATCATTTGCAGTATCCTATTCGAAAAATTCTTCTAACTTGGGTAGATGAATAACCCCCACCTCCACATCCACCAATTCACTTCCTCATAGGCGCATGGGGACTATTTTGGTTAAGGTGGGCAGAGGGTTGATTTGCCCGAAATTTTATACAGATAAAAACACAAGTATCAATGTTTGATAAAAAAAACCTACTTTTTTCTTTCCCCCAGCCTCGCTTTGCCCAAATTTTCCTCACTGTTTTGCCAAAATTTGAGGGTAACTGCATGCTACCCCCGCTCCCCGGCTCGTTATACGCCTATGCCTATCCTGTTTTCTTTGTTATTTGCTCATTTGTCTTTCCGCACACTTTGTCTGTAGCTTTTCATTTCCCCCAAGTATTACTTATTTAATTAAGTCAGCAACCCTTTGACAAATGTTTTGTTCATTTTGTTGTTCCAACGTCTGTATTCAATTATTGTTTTCCTTTGTTTTCTCATTATATTTGCCTTGCTTTTTCCTTCTCACATTTCTGTTCTTTTGAATCCTGTGTTTGTGATAATGATGTTCGAGGCTTTGTTCTACCGGCCTATCTTGTTTTGTTGTTGAACAAAGACACGAATTATATACATCTGATAGCGAGGAGGGTGATGAGAAGTTCAAACTAGTTAATACAAGGAATAGCACTTGCTTCCAAAGGACATCAAAAATAAAGCTTGAATTGAGCCGTAGTGACTGCTTCGGCTTTTTACTGACAATAGCTCAAAAATAGCTTATTATAGGTCTAAATCCAGTAGTTAAAAGCAAAAATTAACAATCCACTTCAATCAACGCATAATTGATGTAGAATAATTAGAAGATAAAGAAATAAAGAAATAAAAAGGAGATAAAAAGCAGCTCATAAATGTGTGTGTTTTTATGCATTGTGTGTGCATTTTAAGGCAACGTGGCATTTACACTATTAATTATACGTGCAATTTGTGGCGAGCGTGGCAGACAGTAGCACCTTGTGACAATTTTAATGCAGGAAATGATAATGTTATCCTACCGTTGAAATTAAGGCGGCTTGTTCGTCCGTTAATTTGAATGTACATCGCAAGATCTCGTTAATTGTAGTCGAAAGTAAAGTTTGTGCAAAGACGGCAATCTGTACACATGGAAGAAATAAAATAACATGAAATGGTTATTTTTTCCGGCAATTTTGTATTCTTTCGCTTTGGTCCGTTTTGTTTTGGTTTATTTCAGTGTAAGCATCTTGTCCGTGATCGAAATGGGACACATGCTCTCTGATAAGTCACATCTTTATACGTCAACCGTAGAGAAAGACATTAACAAAACCATAAAACATTCACTTAAAATAAGGTGAATCTAGAGATCCATGTTTAATATATATATATATTATATATATATATATATATATATATAAAACTAGTAGGGTTGATGGCCTTAGCTTTCGATCCAAACCGGACCTTCGTCAGAGGCAAAAAACATATATATATATAAAATAATTTTTGTAAAAAAAAACACATATAAATTATATAAAAAAATAAGAAGCAGAAAAAAAATGCGAAGGGGAAAAAATGCGATGGAGAATAATAGGTCAGTGCAGACGATGACCATAGCTACCAATGGAAAACAAAGCATTCACTTGCTGACACAGCGCCCATGCCTATTTCATGTTCCAACAATAGAAAAAGCTCCAGTTCCCCATCTTGCGCATTCGGCACTCTATAATATTATCTTTGTTTTGTACATCACATAGAACACAGACAAAAATAAAAATAATGGTAACTGAATAATGGTACAATGTAATCGAATAATGGAATTATAATTATTCACTATTATTATTAATGGGCAATTAAAATTAATGGATAATAGCCAATAAAAAAAATCTATCAATATAGGTAATTCATTATACTACATTATAGTGTCTTTACCATAGCAAGGAAAGATGTTAAAAGAATGGCAATCTGTAGAAACCCAACACCTATAGTGTCAATGGCGTCATTCACTGAATAGTCACCGTCATCCGACGGGTCCACTTCTTCTTCTTCAGGCTTTGTCTTCGTCCATGAGCTTGCGCCGTAATCGAAGACACCCGAGGATGGCTCTGCATCATCAGGTGGGCCATCTGCTGCCACCCCGCTGGATTCTGGAAGTAAACGTTGTCATACGTGCATTAATATCAGGTCTTCTTGTGAAAACAGAAGGCACGTCGTTGGTTTGAACCTTTTAGTTTCCAAGCATGATTATTAATGCAAATTTCACTAACATTGTTATGCTCTTTGAAGCGAATACGCATACTTCCTGTACAATGCCCGACTTTTGGCACGAGTGCCTCCCCGGCCCACCTCACCAGGGCCCTATTTCATGGCTCTGCTTACTGCGTCATTCTGTGCTTACGAAGACCATTCGCCGCTTACGAGGTTAGCGCCAAATTTCTGCGCTAGCTGTGTAAGCGAGGAATCCTTAGTTACGTGAACTACGCACGCGCACAAGCAAAAATTCCTTGCGAACCCGTGAAATACGCGGAATTTTCTGCTTCTGCAAGCGCCGATGTTTTGTCTACGGTAAGCAGAGCCATGAAATTGGGCCCAGGTGTTCCTTTACTCTAACACACTCTCTCCTCTTATACAGAAGATCCCCCCGAAAATACTCTTAAAGAATTCCTGAGATTCCCAGAACACAATGAAGCCACAATAAAAGAGAGAAGGGGACACACCATGCCACCTTTCGAGCACCAACATGTACTTTGCTTAAAAACACATAACCAGTTAACAGTTTTTAGGGCCCAATGGGAGACGTTGGGACACCAGGTGGCAGCAGACGTACCAAATACATTTTTCATGGTTTACAGAGTTCTCAGCATGTGCACATTCTTGACAACAATGGATTTACCTGGTAAGTCTGCTGCCCTCAAGTGTCCCAAAAAGCCCCCTCCCCCATTATTTGTAAGGTAAATAATCTTTATTAACAATGTGAAAATAAATTAAAAAAAATAAAAATAAAACACACACACACACACACAAAAAACACTGAATGTCACCTTTAAGTGGCTGGGTCTCGTCTTTTCTCAACCTTGCCCCCGTCGATTCACTGGCCATGGTCGATCCCTCTCTTCCTCAAACAAATATTTGTTGAATCGACTCAGCACAGAATGAGAGTCTATTCTAGTTAAAATGTCCCAAAGCGCTTTTTATCTGTAGCATTCCAAAGTAGGCAAAAGTGATTTCTATTTGCAGCATTCCAAAGTGGACCATCTACAAAAGAGGGGGAAGACATACAGTACATTAAACTACATTCATGTTAAAAGCTATTCTATTAAAGTGACGAAATATAACTTAACCAGTTTACAGAAAGTGTTTTTTAAAGCCTAAAATGTCCACGCACCTTTTATTTCTCACACTTAAAGCCCCAGCTCAACATTGGCAAACTGTCTGTAAATGCTTCCATTCTTTGCACAAATCAAGATAGTTGTAATAAAACCAACCTGTGCAAATGTCAGAACATTTCGTTGTTCATTTGTGAGAAAACAGTCAAAATGCATTCAGCATTTTTGTACGCATTCCTATAGGCAGAGTTTTCGTCTCACTGAGACGAAAACTAATTTTGGATCTTTTTTCATTTATTATTTTAAAACGATAACACTTCAGGCAGAAATATTTCAAGGAAGGTTTTCTGCCATCATCATCTTTATACCGTGTAATGTATATGTATATCTGTGAAGATTTATGTTTTTCTTCTTACCAATGTTGACCTGGGCTTTAACATCACATTCTGGCACTTCAAGTTTACCCCTATAGCGAACAGTACTGTAACCATGTAGGCTATGTACAAAATTATCAAATGGGATAAATTAAAATTCAAAAGAAGAAGATAACGCGAATGCCAATGAATTTTCTTTGCCGAAAAAGAATAGAATTATTAAATTTTGTATACATTTATGTTAATAATTTTGTGCCGCACGTTTGGATATAATATCATGGAGGTTTTATCATCTTATCTTCTCTACCCATGTACTTTTTTTTACCTTTAGCATACATTTCTAGTCGCTTTTGGAGGTCAATTGGTTTTATTACCAGAAAGGTTAAGAATTATAATTAGTATCAATAATAATACTAAACAAATATTTTCACTCGCGGCCGGGATCCACAGATGGTCACTATTCCAATGGACGGCTGTTTTTCTCATATTATGAGTGTCTGCAGATTGATATAAACAGTCTGCGCATGTCATGGAACAACTAAACAATAATTATTTTCCAATTGACCGAGACAAACACATTTTCTATTCTCAATATTATTGTAAATAACGCTTTGTACTGAAACTGAATTACCAGGTGTTATGACGAAATGGCATATTAAAATTTGGATGTATGAATTGAACTTGTGTACAAACTTTAACTTAAAAAAACAAACAAAAAACAAACACCCGGTAACTACAAAATGTTTTTATTTAGTTTTTGTTTCATTCTTAATTGAGCCAATGTAACCAAATCGAGGCTATAGAAGGTGGAACTAGTCAGTTCCTTTTGGGTGACTGTAAGCATGTGGTAATCTGTAGTAATTATTTAGATTGCAGACGGGGAGCACGACAAACACATTGGTGGCAGCGTGACAACGGGCTATAAATGTGTAAATAACACGTTGCAAAGGTTGCTCGATGATTGTCTCTATTTTGCAATCTCTACATGTCTCTTCCCAGGGTACACCAGGACAGTTCACTGGTGCCCAATGAGAGAACTGCACACACTACAACATAATTATATATTTTAATGTTTACAACATGGTTATATTTTACAGAATGCTGTTATTATACTTACCAGTATATTTTCCAAACATTTATAGAGAGGTCAAATATGTTTGAGTAGCATCGGGTAACTAACTACTTATACGTGTGGCCACACATTGATGTGTGTGTCTTCAATGTGGGCCAACATACGGCTGTAAGAAGTTTAATAGGCTTCGTGTAAACCAACCATGAAATGAGCGACTTATTCATCGGTATTTTCATTCGATCGAAAGTATGGAAAGCTTAAACATTCCTCAGGATGACTTAAATACGATTTAAAAGCTTTGCTAAATAATAGTTTTTGTTAAATAATTATATTAGGCCTATATAGAATAACCAATGCTGTATGTTACTTAAAAGTAAAATACATGATTGGTGAAACTTTGTGTGATTCAATTATACATGAAAAAAAAAATTGTGAAAATTTGAGCTCAATCTGTCGTCTGAGTCAAGAGAAAAAAAAGTGAAACACCGTGCACTCTTTTCAGCATGTAAAAACACATTGGCATTAATTTTGATTGTTACAAACGGAACTAAAAACCAAGGTCTGGTTTTTTCAAGACATTGACAGTTTTTACGACAGAAATGTTTCTATGGAATTTGGTACTGGTCAGTAAGCTTTCAGATTGATACTAATATAAAGACAATTTGATGAATTCTGTATTCTACCTAAAACATACATAATATGATTATTATTGGAATCAGCAAGCGACGATAAAAAGAAAGAATGAAAAAAATACATAAAATGACAAAACAAGTAATGGTCGTTTTTGTTGTTGTTGCAAAACATGACAGCGCTGCTCAGTCAGAAACATGACCCATTAACAAAATTCATCATTGGTTTGCTATTCTTACACTGATGTGTGATAAGCACAGTCATACTCAGTGCTTTCCCGAGCTTCTCGTGGAAAAAAAACACACTGCGAGCTCACTCGGGTGGGATTCGAGCAGAGTTGGAGGACTGCAGTCCAGGGCTAGGACTCGAGTCGTCTCGAGTCGCAATTTTCGTGACTCGGACTCGACTCCAGTCACGTCGGCAAAAAACTGGGACTCGGACTCGACTTTGATAACTCGGACTCGACTTTCATAACTTGAACTCGACCTTGATAACTCGGACGAGACTTTGATAACTCGGACTCGACAATGATGACTCGTAACTCGCGAGTCACATTTTTCAAAGCAATTCTTAATGATTAATAAAAAATATATAGGTACATTTTCCTTTGTAAAATTGTTCCGGCGCCGTAGAACTAACTCACGTGGAACATTTTGAACCATAAAAAGTGCCGTGCGACGACGTAAAATGCAGCTGTTTGCGTTTACATCTAGGTATCCGTATAACTATACCATACGTGAACACAATTCCGTTTCACTTTGGTTTACGCCGGTATGCTGTTGAGATTAGCATTGTAAAATAATGTATAGTAACATTGTGCTTTTTAAAGGTAAGGCTTAGGCCCATAAAAAAAGAATAAACAAACTTGATTCCCGTAGTCCACACGCACTATTGGTTTTGAGACAAAGTTTTGCGCATTATACGTTTGTTTTAATTTTTAATTTTAATTTGTTTTAGATAAAAAAAAAAATAAAATAAATAAATAACTAAAATAAAACAACAGCATTGTGGTATCGGGGGGGGGGAATGAAAATTAAAAGTTGTTGCTATTTGGGTGCAACCACGGAGAAAGTCACCCACGCCTGCGACCCTTGCTACTGCTGTTAGTCGTGATATCCTACACCAAACTGCATATTGTTTTTCCCAGTTGATTAGTTGTTGATTATGATTTATTTGAGTATTTGTTTCATCACCCTGGCTCTCCCTGGAAATAATTTAGAAAACAATTTATTCGCCTAAGCCAGTCTAAGGTATTTGTATTGCTACTTTTGACTATTTTTTCGAACACACTGCATCCCATCTATTCTAATTTAGTTACTTTAATATGTATTTTCCCGTTTGGATAAGTTTTGAATAAATTACACACAATTTTGGTTAAAGGTGTAGCAAAATTTAGTCATCACTTACACCATTTTATTCGGAGTTATTCTTTCATTTGTAAGCTATCAATTCAAATTAAAATACATGTAAAAGTGAAGGGGATTGGACTCGACCGGCGCGACGCGAGACTTGGACTCGACCGGCGTGACTCGAGACTTGGGCTCGGACTCGATTGCACCTGTAAATACTCACTAAATGTAAAAGAGTGAATTGACTCGCTTGCCAGAGTGGTGTCAGTTTGGCTCTTTTGAGAGTGAAACTCACTCTTCACCACCCTTTTTTGAGTGAAGGTGGAGTGAATTTCACTCAGAATCTAGTGAAAATACATGTTTTTCACTCTAAAAAGAGTTGTCTGCCATATGACCCTTTGCAAGAGTGGTATGGCGGACAAACAGAGTGGTTTTTCACTCTTTTAAATCAAGAGAGTAGAATGCTGTATATTTTTTTTTTACTGATGTGTGATGATCACTGCATACTACATAGGTAGACGAAGAAGATATTTCCCCCATCGATCTGAGTCATCGATCATATCTCTTTCAAAAACAAGTTATGAATCATATTCCCCCAAGTGCATCTAGCTCTCTACCAATCTCGACAATAAATGAAGCTTAAAAAATGTCGTTAGTTATTAAATACAAATTTGTTTTCAGTATTGCTTTTCTAACCCTTTCCAAAAATACATTCCTCTTCTTTTAAAGTAATTCTCTGCAGAAAAGACACTCCGCACGAACCAACACAAATGCAGTATGAAATAATTAGCCTGTATAGGAATATAAAAACAAAAACACACAACCTGGATTGAGTTAACTTACCAGTATTAACGGTGATACCATTTACGTCTGGCTGTTCTACGAGTGTTGTCTCAAGCGATTATATTAACCAAAATAGTATAAGACCACCACGCTGCTTCATAAGCCACTGTGTCTCATTCAGATATCATGACACTTTTGTTGACCGCACTCCAGAACCAGTTATTTCTTCCAACGGATAAACTATGCATTTCTTCAACTGCAACTATAACCACACAACTAAAGATAACTACAACATATAGATGTGATACATCCACCAGTATACCGAATTCAATAGTGGCATGATATTAATAATAATTATGAAGAAAAAGCAGCCACTCATCAGCATTGAAACACTAGTTGCACATTAATATTTATACCCGATTGTGACCGATATCAATTTGGCATGAACATATGGAAGTGAGTTATCGGCATCGATACCAGTATAGGCGTACAATAGCAGCCAGTGGTTTTCATGTAATCATACACCGGTTGTGTCGGGTCAGCCCTATTACATATGCAGCTAAGCCACTGAATATTTAATGAGCTAAAACCGTTTTGGAGATTTTTTTGCAACCAGCAACTTTTTTTTACATCACGGGGAAGACTACATCGTATGACCGATTGATATTCAAATTGAATAAAAGGTCAAATAAAACAAACACTTGTTCTTTTCATTTTTTTTTTAAGTTCATTTCTTTGGTTAGTTTTTTTTTAGAGTGTATGTTATAATGTCGTTTTTGTCAATGGAAACATAATTTCTGTATGTTTTAAAAACCTGTTTTTGTATTTGATGCAGACAATAACTAAAGCAAATTTAACTACGTTAATTATCAAAACGTTTTAAAGAAAAGGGATGTAGATTTCTTTGTATAAGAACAAAAAACAATTTCTCAAAATAATTGCACGGTTTTAAGGCTATGCGTAATTTTTACTTTAAACATGACGAAACATGTAAATAATAATACGCAGTTCTTACATAGCGATTTATCACACTCAAGGGCGTCTCAAAGCGATCCGTATTTTTTTCCTACAAGGTATGCGGAGCTTTGTTCGAAATATAAGACCCAAAGTTCGGTTTACAAGGTGCTGTGGGGCAACCTGCAACCAACCATACTAGAAAACACCGGGCAAACCCCTTCTCTTAACTGATGCGTTCTATACACAACACATGGGACCATCAGCTTTGTGTCCCATCCGAAGGGCGAAGCAATAACTGTTCACGGGCTTCGTGTCAAGACCTGGATTCGAACCCACACCCTGTCGATCAAAAACACAGCTAGGACACGACCTGTCACATGTGCTAGGTTCAGTCGGAAAATTCATGCGGGTGGACTGTTACGTAATAACGCTTTGTATAATAATATATGAGACTTCTTATGCGCTAAATCCACCAAAAGATAGGTGCTCTAAGCGCATGTGTGCATAAGAAAATGACAACTTATATTTACGTAAGTACAAGATAATAGGGAAAAGGTAACAGTGCAGACAAAAAAATGAACAAAATAATCTAATCATACGCTGAAGTGAAAAGATATGTCTTGAGCTTGGCCTTAAAGACTTCGGCGGACCTGCTGCTGCGGATCTCTTGAGGGAGAGCATTCCACAGCAGAGGTCCAGCGTTAGCGAAGGCCCTTCCCCCCACTGCGTATTGTGTCTAGAAACTTGAAGCAAACCAGAACCTTGGGAACGTAATGATCGAGCAGGAACATAGAAGTTAATTAAATTGATATTATATTGTGGAGCAGAGCCATGGATACAATGAAAAGAAAGCAACAGAATCTTAAAGATAATGCGTTTACTCATGGGCAACCAATGTATAGTAATGGGCAACTCATGGGCAACCAATGTATAGTAAAAAACGGTTGACAGATTGTTACATTAACGTCGTCATCAAATCAAACTTTAGAATATGATGAAGTGCATCGACCTTATCATGCTGCGGCCATTCACCTTTTCTAACAATTTTTTATTAGACAAGAGACAACGTTACAGGATTTGTAATGGCTCACTGATCGGATATGAAAGCTCACTGATTGTTAACGATTAATAGCAGTACCAGATCGGTGTGGAGCCGTCGGTTAGAAGCAAATGTGGCGCCCCAAAACGGTTCTGCACCTACCTGATAAACTCCTGCACTTTTAATATTCAGATCTTTTCCAGCGGCGAAACTAGGGTAAACTTTCAGGGGGCAGAAGGGGGTGCACCATTTTTTTTCTAGGTGGCACTTCACTTTTTCTAAACGCCCCCTTTAAGCAATCTTGTTATACCGTTTACTATTTTTATAAGGTAATCTGACATTGAGATGAAATCAAATACTTCCTTCGTGTAAATAGAAAAATAGTTCACAAAAAACATTGAAATTACTACATAAAAGCTTACAAAATATAACAACAAATGATTCTCAGAATATACACGCGTTATGAAGAATAAATAAAATAAGTTTAATGACAAATGCAATATTAAAGAACTTCAAAGCAAATTATTTACACAGCAACAACATGTGCGTGCAATAGTACAATGAAAGTTTAGCAATCAGGCAAGCGTTGTAATATTAAAGCAAACTGATATGCGGGATTAATAAATGATAGCAAACATCATAAAAAGCAACTCAAAGCAAGGAAGCCAACATGACTTGTTGCGATGTGATTTTCATAATGAAAATAATAACACGACGGTAAGAATTAAAGACAACGATGTGTGTAGTGAACATGATGCCAGTTTCCTTGTTAAGCTGTGCCTCGTGCCATAAACCCTGCGAGTCAAAAGATGCACAAAGATAAACTCGCTTTAATCAACGAAACTATAAGTTTCTTTGAAATGCAGAAGAGAATGTAAAATTGCCGAAAAGCCAAATGAAATGTTTCGGTAAAAACTAATGGCAGTTTATACTTACAGCAGGTCGACAGTACCGGGCGACGAACCCCCCTGGTTTGGCTTAATAGGAAACATGGCTCAGGAAGTACGGGAGATTATTTAATTGACACGGTGGTAGTCGGGTAGGGCAGCGGTCCTCATTGCTGGTCCGTCGCCCTGGCGTCCTGCCACACCTTGGCAGAACTTTGGGGTCCTAAAGATTCGGCGTCCACATCGGGCATCGTCTACTCCCCACCGTGTCAACTGGTACTCTCTGCCGTACTCCTGGAAATGTCCCCAAATATATACTACTATGTGCTGACTAAATGTACGCTTATTCTTTTTAACACCGAGTTGTGGGGACTCCCTATCGTTTTTCTATTATTCCCTTTTCTATTGAATTACCTTGTGGGGACAGGGTTTGACAATGAAAAACATTGTGGGGACCTTTGTTCCATTGTATAAATGTCACCATAACGGTGTGTGCGCCTACCCACCCGCACACAGTGCTAATCACCTATTTAGCTATACTGTACCTAACCTTCAAGCTACTTGGTATCTCCTTGGAATTCAGCATCCACAAATGAAGTGACGTGACAAAAAAGTGTTTCTGGCTACGTGTCCCTCGTATAACATTTGAAGTATTCCAACAATTTGAAGAACCCGCATAGTTGGCAATTTATTAAATCGTAATGCAATGTAGTTTTAATTGTAGCTTTGAAATTCAATCTTTTTATTGCTGTACAATGTAAATCAAATCTGGTGTTTCTAACATGACGAATAAATAAATTGAATTTAATGGAATTGAATGTATACCAGAAATTTGATGATATTTTTATGGTGGCCCTAAAGGGACATCACACATCGCAAATATCTTTGCTAATCATTTGCGATGTCGCAAAAATCATCGCAAATATCTTCGCAAATATTTTGGATAATACTTGAGACATAGCAAATATTTAACAAATACTTGCAAACAATATTTACGATAATTTTTGCGATAATAATTATTTACGACATCGCAAATATTTTCGCAAATTATTATTTGCAAATAATATGTTTGCGATGTATTATGTCCCTTCAGGGCCACCATAAATTGTCATAGCACGGTGTGTTCGTTGAAAAATTGAGAATGTACATGAATGTACGTGTATACCCTTCCAAAAAGCAACAGTGTAATATACCTTTCTTCTGCGTTTGGGATGGGATAGAGTCTGGTCACTTGTTGTATTTGGTACAAAGTTGTCATTGAGTCAAAATGGACACCACTCTCAAAGTGGAACCAGCTCTCGATGTGGGCGGTGACTCATTATAAATTTTTAAAATAATTATTTATTATATTTATTGAACTTTATTTCACCCTGACGGGGAATAGGTGTATATTTCACTAACAGATGGCAAGCCAGACAACATCAAACATGTTTTACTGACTTGATGAATGAAACACGATAACTTAAAAAAGACAAACAATAAAAGGGTCTACTCATTATTTTTATACAAGTGAACATAACTACCGGTATAGTACAAGTAATATTTTATACAAGGCCTGTGATATATGGCATACAAAGTGCAGACAAAAGATAAGCTAATTTCAGCCCACGCTGAAGTTTGAAGTTGCAATACTAGCCTTTTTGAGATACGGCCGCCACTATGAGTGCAATGTTTGGTTTGGGTGTATAGACAGATTTTTACCCAGTCCTATTTGCACTTGTAATGTGTCCAACATATCTCAAAAAGGCTAATGGGCAGTGACATATTAGTAGACCATAGACCAATCCATTAAGCCACACCCACTAAACACATTGACCAATCACAGCATTGGCTGCATCATCGCTGTGCACGTGGGCAGCGCAGCGCGATGTGTGTCTCTCCAATGCCACACTGCACGACATGAACGCGCGCGCTGTAAGTACGCGCACACATGTTTACATTTTCCAATAGCTTTTTTATCGTGTCGGACTTTTGTCTGACTTTCGGTGGCGTACCCAAGGTTGTGATTGGTTAACACGTTAGGGGCGGGGCTTAATGGATCGGTCTATTTCATTGACGCATATTTCATTGACGCAGGGGACGAGAAGAAATGTTTCAGATGTGGGAAGAAAACACCAAATGAGAGAAACCCATGCAATCAGAGGTATTGACCCAATTCACCTGACGTCATCATCACAATAATCTTGGTTGCGCCATTTTGGTGGTCAATGTCACTGAGTGAAGTGCGCATTTTAGGGGACACAGCGTAAACCTATTGCCCACCAAAATGGTGAGCATGTTGCACAGTCGGCGCGTGTGACGTGCGTGCAAGGGGTCAATGGGGGGGGGGGGGGGGTTAGAGCTAGACTGGTTCCCAGTACCTACATCGTTTTCTCCTGACTGTAACAGTCAGAAGAAAACGATGTAGGGAGCGGGAACCAGTCTAGATTAGAGCCTGTACAATCTACACATGCAAGGCTCCGTTCTGATGTGGGATTCGAACCGGGGTCCATCGAGGTGAACGACAGGGAAAGAGACCACTGATACAACCTCATCCCCCGAGTTCATGTCCTCGCTATGTGATGAACTGAATCATGCATCGCGGAGCTGGTGGTATGGGCTAGAACATAGTACTATCGTCTGAGTTCGGATATAAGATGAACGACCAGCAAGATGGGGATGGGGTGTTGTTGTAAGGATAAAGAGGGCCTTCCGTGGTTTTAGCCGATGAAGCACGGTCGAACCATGGAGGAAGGAACACGCCACCATGGGTTGAACCGACTTTGGTTCACTGCAGAACAATGGAGAGCGAACCTTTGTCTTCCCTTGCGACCAACCAACCACCAACCAACCAACCAACCAACCAACCAACCAACCAACAAACAACCAACAACCAACCAACCAACCAACCAACCAACAAACAAACAAACAAACAAAACAAACAAACGAACAAATAAACAAACAAACAAACAAACAAAATTGACAACAGAAAACCAAGAAAGAAAAAACACAATAGGACATACAGAAAATCAGGAACAGACAAAAGAGAGGCTGGGCTGCCTATAGGAGTAAGACAAAAGTGAAATAAAACACTATCACCAAAAGGGATGCCTTCTCTATCAAACTGTGTGTCAAACTGTGATGTGGCCGGCGCCCACGCGCCGCGCGCAGTAAATGGGTTATTCCATTTATTGCTATAATCATGATGACACAGCCTCTTTAACAATTAGAGGTTCACACACAATACCGGCTACGTCACATTTCTGAAACAAAAATAGCGTGGGAAAATTATCGATGTTTTCCCAGCCAATTTCAACAAAAATTCATTCAATATTTTACACCCGGTTCATTCAGTTTCGTTTGAAAATAACGATCCGTTGCATCAGCATTCAATTTCACAAGTTCAGCTGTTTAGACTTCACTGGGTAAACAAGATCATTCCAATTCATTAGATCGCAAAGATCACGGTGTCGTAAAAGCCAACAGCAAGAAACTGGTCAACCATTCAATTTCATCAATTGTAAACAGGTAGTAAAATAACAATTGAAGAAATGGTCGGGAAAAAGTCTCGAATGTCTGTCAAATGCAATAGAATGATTGAAACGAACCCAAACGAAAACAAGTGTGCACGAAAACGAAACTGAGTGCAATATTAACTAACAAGAAACCCTAGTTTGAATGATATAGGGAAACACGCGTGATTTTGAATGCGTGTTTATAAAAACTGAATTGTTTTTCGCTGAAATTAACCTGGAAAACCTATACTGAAAAGGAGAAATATCAAATGAGCTAGAACAGGAAGAAGAAAGAGAGAAAAGGTGAGAAAAAAAAAACAATTAAACAAGAATACGAAGAAAAGAAATTTGAATCAGCCTGGCTATTTTCATCACAAATAGTCTTTATTTTAATGTATTCTGACAATGCTCGAACAGTTATATTTTAGTATATTTTTTAGGCTCATTCATTTACCTTTGCACAGGTAACTAATACAAACATACTTACATAAATACACACAATCATACATACTCGTTTTAAAAGGTAAACAAAAATAAAGTAACAATTTAAGTTTTATAATGTAGGCTTTCACAGCACAAAGGTCAATAGTTTTTATAAACTAAATCTATTCAACTTTCTTGTGCATGAATGATATTAGGATGATTTCGTTTCTAATTAATGCTTTTTAAAAAGTAGACACAGATTATATATCTTCCTGCTGTCTGAATAAAACATTAATTCATTGCACATTTAACCGTTCATTAATATTTCAATTTAATACAAATATTTAAATTTAAAATGAATATTTATAAAATCCAGTACATTTCCAACACTCTTCATCGCTGGAGATGATTTTCAATGCTCCCGTTGTAGTATCTGCTAGTTGTAATCTCAAAAAGATCTGTTGATCGTGGGTAAAGAATGATTAGCAATGACATTACATCCTTCTTCGAAATATATATATTTTTTTCACAACCCCCTCCCCCCCCAAAAAAAAAAACAAAACCAAAAAAACAAACAAACCCAAAACCAACAATACAAGCAAATCCGAATGTAAAAAGTGTACAGGTTTGATAAAACCCGTTGCTGTTCATGTTGATAAGTCATCTCATCAAACGCATGCGCATCTGCTGCACGCGCAGGGTTTTCGCTACTTCAGTCTCCACAGTTGGCAGACGTTTCTGTGTTTAGTTTATTTACCCAGTGTACATCATTCAAAGACATTTCTTTCGACAGGAACCAATTTTTTATATAATAGAGCGTTGGGTTTCGCCACTTCCCGGTCCCAAAGTTGCAGCGGTGAAGCCAGGGGAGGGCGCAGGGAGGGAACATCTCCCCTAGAAAACGTGTGCTTTCCATACGGAGCTTCGAACAGGCCGGACGGAGCTCGAGCCCAAGAGCCCAAGAGCCCAAGCCGTGGTTTCGTTAACGGTCATAATGGCGGACAGTAAGTTTCTATGCAGAGTGTGGTTCCGCTGGTTGTATTTCCGAGAGGCAAATTCATCGGTTCTTTTAATCACTGCTCTTTATGTGTAATTACAACACACTGTAGCTGTTTTATTACATGTACAACTCTTCAAAAGGATAAGGCGCTATTCCACACAGCGCAATCTTACAAGATTTGAAGGCAATGTGTCCCTTTAACTTTGCTAGTCAAAGTTGTCAATACTAACTTGCACTTTTTGGGACCTCAGTATGAAGCGATACAAAAGACATAAAACATAATCCCGTTGAAGAATGTGTGTTTCCACCGACCCGTCTATTGACTCTACCGAACCCGTTAATTCGTACACGGCCTTATTATCATAATTTAACATTATATTTATGACTAAAATGCTGTGCCATCTCTTTACATTATGAATGACTGAAAGCGCAGAAATAAGTATAAAGTTATAAAACTGACCATCAGTTATAAAACTAACCATCAGCAACTAAAACACACTAAGATACATCAATAACTTATACATTTATATAATTATAATAATATTTCTCTCTATATGCTATTTGGCTATTTGGCCATTTATCGTCTCTTGGACTTGAACATCATTTATGGAATGCATGTGAAATAACGGTACCGGGTACCAATTGTTGGTCATCATGACTTCGTATTCATCCAATTAAAAAAAAAGATAGTATCATCAGTCTGAAAGCTCACTGATTATAAGTTCATACCAGTAGCAATCTTCCATAGAAATATTTGTCTGAAATACTGTCAAAGTCGAGAAAATAGAATTTGAAGAATTTGTTTGCAACAATCGAAATTAAGATCCATGTGATTTCATGCTTAAAAGTGTGCACGTTTTTCACTATTTTCTCCGACTCGACGACGGATCGAGCCCAAATTTTTCATTTTTGCATGTAGGCCTATATATCGTATCACTGCACAATCAGCTTTACCAATCCTATATTTTACCTTTAAGCATACTTTCTCCTCTTTGCCCAAGATTACCTGTAGAGAGAATACGGTTACCCCCTGTTGGTCATCTTACTTGTTTTTAATAAAAAATTGCGTAACCAAAACACTTTTAACATTGTTTCTTCTCTTTACCCAGGAGTACAACGGGGAACCTGTGGGGAGATTAAACCCTGGTGGTCATCGTACTTGTTTTTTGAAATTATTTAACCTAAACACTTTATAACCAGGATTACAACTGGGTACCTGTTGGGAGGTTAACCCCTGTAAGTCATAAAACTTTCTTAGCCTGAAGATGGAGGTAGAGAACACCTGACCAGAGTAGTTTCTTCTCTTCACCCAGGAGTATAGCTGCATACCTTACCATTACAAAAGCAAGTCTACTACTTGATTGCCATTAGGTCTCTACAATGCTGCCACAGCTTTTTGACTTTTGATCACCACTAAAGTAAATGACTCTGTAAAAAACTGTAGTTCTAAATTGCAACAACGATGATAGGGACGAATTCAAAATTAAACAAGAGGGTAACTCCAGGTTTACCCTCAGGATGTAAGGGCCTTGCATATGAACAATAGCATGTGAATACTTGTCCGCAAGTGACTGGCAGGTGATAGGGCATGCTGCTGAACGAAAAACCAGAGCGGGGGATTACTAAAACAAGGGATTAACGGATTAGTTGCTACTGTAGTGGGCTCCTGAAGATGACTAGAGTGGGCTAGTCGAAACGTTGAGACCAACTAAGAAACTTATCCAAAAGTTATCCAAAAAGTCCCCTCGATCCACTAAGCAAAAGTAGTAGAACAATTTCCTGCCTCCCCAGGCAGTACTTAAAAAGCTGGACAGTTCTTTCCAGAACTAAGTTGTCCCCCCCGAATTCCGAAATCTACTCGGTGGTAGAAGAATAATAATAGTACAAGTTCTCACAAGAACAATCTACTGTATATAGCAAAGTAGATGTAACCACATGGTGTTACTGCAAACCAAATATGTACGGTGGTAGTAAATCCATCAAACTCAGACAGAACCGGGGGAAGGGAGAGGAATTTGGGTCGTTTTAGATATGTCCTGTCCTATCCCTGTTTAAACTAACAATGTTTTGTTTTTTTACAGCGGTAAGATTTACAAAGTGTACAAATGTAAGCGATTCCTTTGCTATCCCAGACATCACCTTGAAGTCCCAGTCTCTGGTGTTCCACTCTTTGGTACTGATTTCTTGACAACAGTCTGAAAAGAAAATGTTTGTTTGTAATCTCCTGTAAACATTTGCAATCCAAGTTAAAGGTTGCCAATTCACGTCCCCGACCCCCACCTACACACTCACATGTCAAATGAGGGTTTATCTGTCCCCCCCTTCTCATCAGCTATCCCGCCCCCTTTTCTAGATCTCTTCCCACTTATAGATCATGTGATCTGTGACATCACATGTTTATACAAGAGCCACTTGGCCTCGATTTCCTGCAGGCACAGTTTGTACACAGCTCAAAAAAAAAAAAAAAAAATTAAAACAAAGGCATTTCTCAAAACCATGGCTTGGGCTTGGGCTTGGTTTGGGGCTAAGGCTCCGACAATTATTTAGAAAATGTGCGCTTTCCTTACGGGGTTTTTCAATCAGGAGGAAGGATTTTAAGCTAAAGCCCAAGCCAAAGCTGTGGTTTTTAAACGGGCCTGTATAAAAACTAACATTTTACGGGAATTGCATCAAATCCTGTTTGGTGTTGATGTTCACAACAATTAAAAACAGAGTTTGTGGGTGAATAAATACCAAGTAACGCTGGACTTCCTACCTGCATCTCTCTACCTTTGGTCTCTATAGGTAGAAGCATACAAGCCACTGCTGCTAATACAGCCACTCCTCCGTAGCATGATATGGCCAGATGTGGGGATACACCCAGCAAGACCTAAATCAAAACAACAGAGGGCGCTAGTCAGTTACTGATGACAGCCTGTGTTTAATAATAATAATAATAATTTTGGAGAGGAATCATCCTTTACTTGCACCTGAGAAGCTGAAGGGCGAAGGACGCAGCAACAATGTGGTAGAGCTACTGGAATGTAGAGGTGCCTTTAACTCTTTCACTACAGAATATACTATGCAGCTGTGATGGCATTGTTTTATATATTTTTTTTGTTTTGAGCCGCTGCCAGTGGCTTTCTGGCGCTTGAAGTAATTTACCGAGCTGCTGTGAGCAGCGCGCTGTAGTGAAAGAGTTTACAGCCAGCCAGCCACCTCGACCCATATATGACCACAACCCTCGTGGCACAGGAGAGAACCAATGTACAACTCTAGTTGCAAATGTCCCTAGCCGGGAATTGAACCAGGACCACAGTGGTGTGAGGCGATTGCTTTATATGCACCAGCCACCAATGCTACCTGGAATGTCCGCTGCAACAAAGTGTCCCCAAAATTTGCCCATTTATTCAAAGATTTATCAGTGTGATGTCATCACTGCAGAATAACGTCTGAGCCCAATTTCATAGAGCTGCTTAAGCACAAAAAGTAGCTAAGCACAATAAGCACAAAAAGTAGCTAAATTATAAGCTAAGCAAAACAAAATTACACTTATCAGAATAAGGTTACCAGCCAAAACACCATGTCACATGTACAAATATGACTGGTATCCTGCTTATTTTTGCTTAGCAGAAAGTTGTTCAGCATAAATCTCTGCTTAAGCAGCTCTATGGAATTGGGCCCTGGGGTCTATTTCACAAAGCACTAAGATTCATCTTAGGATGAGTTGTCAGTATTACCATGGTGAATTAGTATTGTGACATCACACTTTGCTTAGCAATTAAGAATGATTTGCATTTAAGATCAATCCTAACTCTTGAAATTGACCCCGTGACTGTTATTTATTAATTGACCTTTGACCCCATCAGTGATTCCACTGTTCTCCTTGGGGACCCCTGATCAAGCATTTAAAACCACATGTTGAACAATTAAAAGAGAGAAAGTAAACATGAACATAAAAAAGTAAAAAAACAGCCTAACAATTGTACATGAAATTTAAGAATGATCATACAAAAGAAAACACTACAGTAAAGAATGATTTAGCTCAAAAATACAAACATGTTAAGTCATCCACAATAACGATCACAATAAACTTTATCCCAAAATCTTCCAAAGGCCAATAACATGAATGATATGAACTATCCTTTGAAATTCAGACTGCACGATGGTGACCACCGCACGAAACATACCTGAGCAACAAAGGGAGTAAGTACTGCTCCCACCCGGGCCATTGCACTACACGAACCCATGCCAAGAGCTCTGGTAGCTGTTGGATATACCTGAAGAACAAAAATATTACCAGATTGTTGAAATGTGCATTCATAATACCTTAGCAGAGTTTACGCATTCTGATTGGTCGAAACGTGATCACATGGTGGTGTTTCACCGGTCTTGGATTTTATATAAAACAAATAATGAATGTTTTGCAATCCTGCAATGGAGAGAATATTTTCATCATAGTAATAAAAATAGGTTATTTTTTATAGATGTTAATATTTGCATCGGGGGAATGAATATAAATTTCAATTTGCCTTACACCGATGTGTGATAAGCTCTGTATACTCAGTGCTTTCGAGTCTGGTGGAAAAAAATCCACAGGCAACTCGGGTGGGATTCGAACCCACGACTCCCGCATGACTAGAGCAGATGTCTTAACCACTAGACCACTCGGATATTTTTAATATAGCGTTATATATTAAAATCTCAAAAGACTGTACACAGAAAACATTAAAGAAATAAAAATTAAACAATTACATTAAAATCACAAAGCGCTGCACACATTAATGATTAATTAACTAATTAGTTAATCAATCAATTAATCAATCATTTGGTGAAAGATGGAATAAAGTTCCATTCAACTTTTCAAATTGTTCTCATCATGGCACTCATAAATATTCATTCATTTGTATCTGCTAAATTGGCCACATGTCTTGAATCTTACCTCTGGTGTGTAAACGTACGCTGCCTGGAATGCCCCTGAGATAAACCCCCTGGCTGCAAATAAGAAAACTGTCAACAACGTCCTGCAACGAGATAAACAACAACAGAAGATGATGATCAACAATAACATCCCTCAAAGACAAAGCGTTAGGGGGTTCGAATCCCATCCGAGTTGCCTGTGGAATTTTTTTCCACAGGACTCGAAAGCACTGAGTATACAGTGCTTATCACACATCGATGAAAGGCAAATTTAAATTTACATTCATTCCCCCGATCCAAATATTGACATCTATCAAATTGTTTGCGGTACCTGCCGCCAATAATACTGGATTCGAACTGGCCCCTCGTCACCGGGCGTGCCCGGTGGTCTAGTGGTTAAGACATCTGTTCTAGTCATGCGGGAGTCGTGGGTTCGAATCCCACCCGAGTTGCCTGTGGAATTTTTTTTCCACAGGACTCGAAAGCACTGAGTATACAGTGCTTATCACACATCAGTGAAAGGCAAATTGAAATTTACAGGATTTACAAACTTGGGTTAGAAGAAGGGCTCAGATTAGTAGATCTAGTATTATTATTATTACAATTACTCTAATAGTGGCAGGGCAGCCCTGTTGACAGTCAGGCAAATGTAACTTAGAAAGACTAGTATTTTAGTTTCACTTCATTTCATTCATCAATTTCACAGGAAGGATACAAAACACAAAGAGAAAATTAAAAACTGACAGACCTACATTAAGAAAAGGTAGCACCCAGAAGGATTAAAAAAAAAAACAGTCAACTTAATTTCTATCAGGTTGATCTCCTGATGCTACAACTTAAGAAACAGACAAACATAGGCCTAAAGGGAATAAATAGAATATGGGTTTGAGAAAAACATACAATATTGTACAGTCTAAAAATATACAGTTACAATTAAAAAAAATAAATAAAAATGAAATGATGTTAAAAATAAAGAATGCAATAAGCATTATGAGTTATTGTGGGGAAAAACCATATCACATTAGCGAGGCAAGGAAGCTGAACCGTTTGGGTCAAGGGATTTACCAGGCCGGGGGCTAACAAGTGTTTTCTAAGTGTTTTTGTGAAGGAAGATAAACCATAGATAATAGTATTTGTAAGGCCAGCAGGAAGTTCTTCCCATAATCTAAGCAATCTGTGGAAAAGAGAACGTGTACATCTCAGACACACTTTAACTGTCAAGCTGCGAGGTTTGATTTTGAATAAATAAATAAAGATGAATTTACACTGCGTAAATTCCATATGAATATGTTCAAATGCACATCACATAAACTATATTCAACACAAGCTCAGAGAAGATGCATTTTGCAGCCAACAACTTGGCAGTCAATTTAGAATCACCAGGGCAAGCACCTTCTCTTTCACGATAAGTGTCCTGGGTGTTTAAAGTGCAATACACAGGGCCTACAGTTTTACGTCCCATTCGAAAAAAAGATGCAGGCTTGATGTTAAGGAGCCCTATCACACAGCGGCGTAGCCACAAGGGGGCCTGGGGGCTCGTGCCCCCCCCCCATAAACTCTCAGTGCCCCCCAGGAAAAAAATCTAGATACATGTTATACATTTTTAAAAACATGGACCTTGGGCCCCCCCCCCCACTGAAAAGCAATGACCTTAGAGGCCCTCTTTAAGTCTCTATAAAGGTGACTGATACCTTACCTCGTTGAGCAAATAAATAGCAGGAATACAAACACAGAGAAACAAAAGAATTCTATTCCCATTGTCTTCTTCCTTCCTAGTACTTCGATGATGATGAACGTTAAAATGATACCTGAAAGTATATTGGCAACAATACTACTCATTAAGAAACCTCTCGTTCGTGACATTTTAATTTTATTTATTAATTCAGGGGCCAATTTCATAGAGATGCTTAAGCAGAAAATCCTGCTTAAAATTGTTCTGCTAAGCAAAAATAAGCAGGATACCAGTCGGAGATTGTGCAAGTGAGACGGTATTTTGAATGGTAACATTATTTTTGTAAGCATTTTTTTGTTGTGCTTAGAAACTTTTTCTACTTAAGCAGCTCCATGAAATTGGGCTCTGGTTATAATAATAAATAACAATTTTCCATTTATATTGCGCAAATTCCATATTAATATGATCAAATGCGCATTACAATGTGTATAATATATGCTCCAAACATGCTCAGAGGTGGCGCATTAAGCAGCCAAACCAGAAACACCGGGGGTAAGCCCCTTCTCTTTTACGATAAGTGTTCTGGGTGTTTTATGTGCATTACACAACGCACAGGACCTACAGTTTTACGTCCCATCCGAAAGACGTGAGCTCAATGTTACAAAGCCCTATCATGTCCCAGACAAGCCACCAACCATAACAGTACATGTACTTGGAGTGGTCTCCTATCCATTTACTAACCGCAGTCAATGGTGCTTAACTTGGCAATACTACCAGTGGCTCTCCCGTTGAGCTAACTGTCTGGGACAATAAAGTCAAGGAGTCTCGGAAAAGCGAACTAAATCACTATACCAGCCAAGAACCCCATGGAGAGAAGACAAGGAAGTTTCAGTTTCAGATGGAGAAGGAAAACCCTGGGCCCAATTTCGTAGAGCTGCTTAAGCAGACAATATTGCTTAAAAATGTTGTGCTAAGCAAGAATAAGCTGGACACCGGTCACAGATTGCACATGTGACATTGTATTATAGCTGGTAGCCTTATTTTGGTAAGCATAATTCTGTTGTGCTTAGCTACTTTTGTGCTTAAAGCAGCTCTATGAAATTTGGCCCTGGTCTTGACTACACAGATTGCATATGTGACATTATATTATAGCTGGTAGCCTTATTTTGGTAAGCATAATTCTGTTGTGCTTGGCTACTTTTGTGCTTAAAGCAGCTCTATGAAATTTGGCCCTGGTATTGACTACAAGCAGATTCCCGGCTTTAAATCACTACAAGAAAGAACGCAATAACAACTTTAAGGACCAAGTTTGTGAGAAACACAACATTTTCTGAAGAAACCCACCTGGAAACTCAGCTAGAGTTGTCCATAGGAGGAGCCCGTAGTCTTCAGCAGTCAATGATTTACAAGCGTCGTTGCATTCTAAAGTTTTCTCTGCGTTGGTCGCCACTGAAATCAAATTCAAATCGATGCAATTAAAAAAGTGCTATCTTCATTCCAGCCACCCACCCCTTCACTGAAAAACATGGTGGATTGAATTCTGAACTTTGATCTGTTTTTGGCTTTAGTTGTTTAGGCCAGATTTAGATGTTTTTATTGTATTTAAAAAACAAAATGTATAATTGTTTTTAAATTGTTAAGCGCCCAGGAGCATGTTTCATGGTCGGATGCTATATAAATGTTCATTATTATTAATGTTACAGCTACACGTACAGGGCTCGAAATGCTAACTGGACTACTGGCCAGTCTAGTAATTTATAAACCAGACTGGTTACCCCACAATTGAACAAATTCTACAGTCTAGTATTTTTTTTCCCAAACATATACTTTTGAAGATTCACTAATGCCTACTTTTTGACTAGCTTTTCAGAAAGAAGTTAAAGAAGAGAAAGAAGTTATTTGGTCTTGTAAAAATATTTCTGGTCTAGTCATAGAAATAAACCAGAGAACTGGTACTTAAGTATACCGCCCCGTGTAACTGAATCGTTCCATATGGCGTCGCAAATAGTGTACCCTCGGGAAAACCTGACAGTTGCCAAAATCAAACGGTAGACAGCGCATCAAAATAGCGCACCTGAAAAACATGGCGTGTCTTCTATGGGTGATCTACGCGCCCATGTCCAGTGCAAATATGAAAGTGTGTGGCACGATGGCGGTATGTGTTCATAATTCATGCGTTTTTGGTATTGTATGCATTCACAGAGATGGTAACCGAACACATTTTGGCACAGCTGAGGCATGCCGAAGGCATGCTATTCTGTGCTCAACAGACGACCGTACAGCAATGGCGGCAAAGTACCGGTTCTCAGGTTTATTTTCACGGGTCCAGTAATATTCCTGAGGCTACAAGACCTGTAATCTAATGGAGACTTTCTTAAAAATTCAAGCCCTTGAGAATGTAGTGAAAGGCACAGACAAATACAGACTTCTTGATCATTGGGCATGCATCATTAGCTTTGCGGCTAGTTCAAAAAGCAAGTCAACAGTGAAATTTTGACACAACAAATTTGTACAGGGAGAGAATGCAACATGATATTTGTTTCCATTATAGACAATCAACTAAAAAAAAAAAAAAAAAAGGGTTGTATTTATTTAGTGCCCTGGTCATTGGGCCAATAACATTTCTATAATCTTTTTCAGCTCTCTGGGGAGTACACAGCCCCTAGTGCCGTGGTGCTCCAAAGGCTTTTGCACACACAATATCAACCTCTACCCATTTAGACCCCTGGGTGAAGAGAAGCAATTATAGCAAAGCATCGTGCTCAACGACACAAGTGTCATGACCGGGATTTGAACCCACACCCCGATGACTTGACCACAGGAACTTGAGTCCGGTGCAGTAGACCGCTAGGCCATGACATGCTTAAAAAAGCAAGTCAATGAATACAACATTTGTAAGAGAGGGTAGCTAGCCACAAACAAATATCTTCAAATGGAAGAATCTATAAGTATGCTATGTTTTAACTATGAGACCAATTTTATTGCGCCTTGTAAGGGCTTACAAAGTGCTGTGGTGCAATCTGCTGCCAACCACACTTAGGAACACCGGTGCAAATCCCCTTGTCTTAAAGGTAACTGCACTGTGGGTTCTTTTACGAGCATTATACAACACACAGGACCAACAGCTTTACGTCCCATCCAAAGGACGAAGCAATAATGGTTTAGTGTCTTGCTTAGGGACACAATCAAAGTGTCCAAACCGGGACCCGAACCAACACTCAGCTGATCAGAACATCAGAACGTGAGTTCAGCGCGCTAGACCATTCAGCCACGACACGCCAGAATTGGGGCATATACCAATATTAAACAAAAACAAACGCATAAACGTGTACAAACATAAAGCCACGCATGACCCCCCCCCCTCCTTAAAAGAAAGCAAGTGAATAAATAAAGCGTTTGTAAGTGAGGGTAGCTAGCTACAAACAGTATCTTTAAGTGAAAAAATCCTAAATGCATCCAGATATATATAATCAGAAAAATGAATAAAATAATTATGTATTCTGTAAATGATTTTGTTAAAAGAGTCTGTTGCAAACTGCTAAAAAAAAAAAAAAAAAAAAAAAAATGGCCCATGATATAAATGCACAAGTAGTTAATAGTGGACTGGCGTTCCGACCCTAGCCTTCAAGAAAGACAAGTTCTGTTTGTTATAACACAAATGCCCCGCAAGCCAGTCCGTTAAATACACGCAGTTGTGGGCACTTACCACACCTTCTTTTTAACACCTAGTTGTGGGGACTCCCTATTGTTGTTCTATTATTCCCTTTTCTAAAGAATACCTCTGTGGGGACAGGGTTTGACAATGAAAAACGGTGTGGGGACATTTGTTCAATTGTATAAAAGTCCCCACAATGGTGTGCTTGCCTGTCCACACATACCCATAGGAGGGCATGTCGGACACCATATGCCCCTTCGGTGGATTGGCCACCAAGGGGGCATAAAAACTTACCTGAGCATGTGTTTCCAGACGCGAAAAGCTCAGTGCTCAGCAACACAATTCCATAGTAGGCAAATGCATTGGCAAACCTATAGAGATGGTAATGAATGGTAATGAATGGCACACTCAATGCAACAAAGCTAAAATCATTATTAGGTCACGCTCAGCCAGCCGTGAAGTATGCTGTCACGATTCAGTCATTAGGTGTTTCCCTCAAATTCTGAAGAAAAAAAACCTGTCTCTTTCGAGGTAGAAAATTTTTTTTGTATTAGTATCAGTCTGAGAGGTTACTGATAGACCGATTCCATTAAGCCACACCCACTAAACACATTAACCACAGCATTGGCTGCATCACCGCTGTACACGAGGGCAGCGCAGCACAATGTGCGTCTCTTCAATGCCACACTGCACGACATGATTGTGCACGCTGTAAGTACGCGCACACATGTTTACATTTTCCAATCACTTTTTTATCGTGTCAGACTTTTGTTGGACTTTCGGTGGCGTACCCAAGGCTGTGATTGGTCAAAATGTTAGGGGCCACAGCTTAATGGATTGATCTATAATGAAGTTCATATCAGTACCAATCTTCCATAGAAACAGTTCTGTCTGAAATGCTGTCAAACTCGAGAAAACAGAATTTGAAGACCCTGATTCTAATTTTGGTTGTAACAATCAAAACTAAGAACAATTTGGTTACATGCTGAAGAGTGTGCACGGTTTTTCAGTTTTCTTCTGACTTGGACATTATGCCCAGCTTTGCACTATGGGTCTGCATGGTTTGTGCCTCTTCATATACATTTTCTAGTGTTAAAGTATCAAAGCAGTCAACCAGACCAAAATAACCGGTCTTCAACAGCTCCAGCCGTGTCTTTATCAGCCGTTTAATGCCAGGTAAACACGGTCATGTGACCACCTTTCAACCAATAGGAACGCCTTTAAACTGACTTGGCTATATATAAATTAACTATAAATCAATGCTGTGTATCAACTTTGTCAGTAACTTACCAGATGAATAGCAGCAGTGCAGTTGTAATTGACAACTCCCTAGTTTTAAATAAATCTTTATATGATCCTCTCTCTACCTACAAAGCAAAAAACACAAAAAGTTCACATCACTTGGGTTATTCTAAAGAGCATGATTTGAAACTTCAAATCTATTTGCAGGTTCCGTTTGTGCGAGCAGTCTTCACCAGCTTTGACATGTGGAGCGGTCGTGGCCGATCGCTCTAGTGCCCAGACTTCAAGTTATATGGTTCACAGAGTGTGGGTTCGAGTCCCGAACTGGCTGGTCATGATCCTTGTGTTCTTGAGCAAAGATACTAATTACCATAATTGCTTTGTCCTTTGGATGGGACATAAAGCAGAGTGTACTAGGATAGGTACATGTAGTACACGTAATGGGAGACCTTTGAGGATGCTAGGTGGCAGCAGACTTACCAAGTAAATCCATTGTTCAAGGAAATGTGCACATGCTCAGAACTACGCAAACAATAGACAACTTCGCGATTTTTTTTTACGCGCAATACAGTTACACAGGGACGCATGCGATAAGCTGAGGAACGAGGTGCATGCTGGTCTAGATATATCGACAAACTTTGTTGTTATCTAGACCAGCATGCACCTCGTTCCACGGCTTAATATGTGCATCCCCATATAACTGTATTGCTCGTAAAATGTATTTGCGAAGTTGTCTATGGAAAGTTACCTGGTAATTAGTCTGCTGCCACCTAGTGTTCCAAATTCTCCCATTAAAAGAACCCAGACCGCTTATCGTGGAAGAGTAAAAAGGGTTTACCTGGGTGTTTCGGGTTCATTGCAAGCATCTGTGTCTAGAGGGCCTAATTTCATGGCTCTGCTTACCGAGGAATTCTGAGCTTACGGCCCAAAGAATCACAGGCCTTACAGGTTGCTGCTAAGCACTGAATTCCGTGGTAAGCAGTGCCATGAATTTGGGCCCCTGATTTCCTCAGGCTTCTGAGTTACAGTGTCTAAGTTCACTTTTAAGGGAATCCTTGGTTTCACTACTAGAAATTAATAGTCAATAATACAAATATAGGTTGTTTTGGGCAACAAGTTTCTCTATAGACTAATCCGAGCAGCTTGTTCATGGGCGTTTACACCACTGCAACTATGGCCGCTGCATGCCCGCGTCGAGGTACACATACTGTGAATCCTCACTGCTGATTGGTACATATGCGCTGACACGCGTGCCAAGGCTATGGCTGCGGTGGTGTAAACCACCGCTTTGCTCGGATTGGTGTGTATGAATAGATAACCTTCCAATCCAACATGTCTAAATTCAAATCTAAGACAGTGATGGAAGGGGGGTAGGGGTGGTAAAGCTTAAATGAACTTCTTAATTAACTTACCGCTACTTCTTCAATCTTGAGTTTACCAAGCGGCATGGGTTTGTTATTTGCCATGGCAACAGCTTTTAAGATGTCATGTGCCTTTTGTTGGTTGCCGCAGGCGACGTAGTATCGAGCACTTTCAGGTAGCCACTGCAATCAAACCACAAAACATAAAAAAATCAGTCAAAAATACAAATAGAATCAGACATGAAATTCGACGAGACAAACATGAATGCAAAATTACTGCTCTTAAAAAAATTTATGATTTCAATATAACCTGCAAAACCCACTAAATCTCATTTTCATTTCATTTATTAATTTTGGTTGTGAAGCCAAAGATTCTCAGAAAAAGCAAAAACTTAATCACTTTACCAGCCAAGAACCCCACGGAGAGAAGACAAGGAAGGAAGTTTCAGTTTTTAGATGTGGGAGGAAACCCCCAGAGATTTATTCCAGGGGAAACCCATGCAATCAGGTAGGGACTGAAGACCCAATCCACATAGTGCCCCCAGCTGGATACGAACCGGGGTCCTAGAGGTGGAAGGCAAGGAAAGATACCACTACGCCAATCCGACTACCCAATTTACTCCTGGGTGAAGATGGAGAGGCAATTATATAGTCAAGTGTCTTGCTCAAGGACACGACCGAGATTTGAACCCATACCCTGATGACTTAGCCACCAGAACTTGAATCCAGTGCACTACACCGCTGGGCCATGACATACCATGTCAGAGTGTCCCAGCTGAAGGACAAGTGTCTTTTTTAAAATTTTTGTTTTTGTGGAAGTCGCCAGACACACAAGGCCAGTAAGCCACTCGAGGTGTGGGCTACAAATCAACTGTTTTTTCCAGGGGCCGTTGCCATCTACTCCTGGGGATGAAACAGGGTAACCCCCTTTACAGTCCCTAAGGATGTAGCCGCGACTTGCGTATCATCCATCACAAGCCTAGCTGGCTGGTAGAGCAGAAGGCTCTACCTCCCCAACTTTTACAGAGCAATTATGGTTAAGTGCCTTGCTCAAGGACAGAAGTGTCATGACCTGGACTCGAACCCACACTCCAATGACTCAGCCACCAGAGCTCGAGTCCAACCCACTAACCACTCGGCCACGACACACCAAAATTTCATGCTTAAAGACACAAGTTCCAACACCAGGGCTTGAGTCCGGTGACCAGACCAGCTCATTCTGACACAGTGCAGTACCAATAGTCAATTTGTACTGTTTTGTGTGCAGACAGTACACAGGGCAGCGAGTCCGAGAATTAACTTCAGACTGGACCTGTAAGAGGTTGTGTTTTGTTTTTTAATGAAAAAAACAATATCTGACAAGTTGGGCAGAGATGGTTCATGTGATTTAATTAGCTTGGTGTGCCACTTACTCGGCAACACAGGCTGCATACTCCCCAGATAGCTGATTAGATGGTTTAAGGAATGAAGTGCATGGCCCAGTGACCAAGGGTAATAATGTTTGAGCAGCATGACCAACACGGCGTGACGGATTTGAGCGCTATCCAAAGAAGCCACTATTTTTATCAAGCTGTAGGGCCTGTGTTCGTGTAATGTTTGTTAAGAAGAACCCAAAGTACACATACCGTTAAGAGAAGGGGTTTGCCTCAGTGTTTCTGGCGTGGTTGGCTGCAGATTTTGCCACAGCGACTTGGAACCATATAAGTATTTCAAGGGACAATAATAAATGAGTTTCATAGTTCAAACATAGCTCTGTGCTTTTATGCTGTAAAATTACACAAAACTCATCAACACGTGTGTCAGCCTATTGGGCAGCAACAATTTAGGGGAACGCAGAAGATATTTCTTTGCAGTGATTGGCTCAATTGCACCTTGCGTCGCCTACCGGATAAGTGTAACGGTTGCAATTGACTAAAATACGCGCTGGGGTTCACCAGAATGATTGCAAGCGGTCGGTGATGTCGCGTGCACAAGGTCTACATACAAGGTAAAATGAATTATCTATAGGATGACCATGTTTTCTAATGCATCCACTGATCACTGCTGATTGGCGTATCGTGGCCGAGCAGTTAAGAGCACCGGACTCAAGCTCTGGTGTTTCTGATCAGCAGAGTGTGGGTTCAAGTCCAGGGCCCAATTTCATAGAGTTGCTTAAGCAGAAAATATTGCTTAACAAATTTCTGCTAAGCAAATATGAGCAGGACACCAGTCACAAATGGTACACATGACAGGGTGTATTGGCTGGTAACCTAAATCTCGGCAGCATAATGGATTTTGTGCTCAGCAACTTTTTAAGCTTAAGCAGCTCTATGAAATTGGGCCCTGGTCGTGACACTTGTGTCCTTAAGCAAGAGACTTAACCATTATTGCTTTGTTCTTCGGATAGGATGTAAAGCCCAAGGTCTCGTGTGTTATGTAATGCACGGAAAAGAACCCAGTACACTTACTGCGGAAAAGGGATTTGCCCCGATGTTTCTGGCATGGTCTGGCAGCAATATGCGCCACCTCACCTTGTATCCCTTTGAAGGTATGGTTGCTTCGTCTCATAAAATCATTCGTAACAATCTCCACTCCACCAGATTTGATAATTCGGCACCAGGCATGCCAGGAGTGTCTTTTATGGACATGGCGCATTATAAATCTACACTATTATTATTACTATTATTATTATTATTGATTTAAATATCTTACCTTACAACAGACGACAAAGATAAGTACTGGTAGAGATGAGAATAAGAGGAGGTAGTGCCATCCTAGCGTTGGCATGACAATAAGAGCTAGGAGAACCTCAAGTACTGTTCCCATCGCCCAGAATACCTAAAAACACCAAATGAAGATGCGTACAATTTAGAGACACACAGATTGGTTACCCTAAATTCTACAAAATTCTACTTTGGGTAAACGAAGACAACTTGGCGGTCGCAGGTTCTATTCCCGTTCTAGGCGATTTTTTCGTCAGTCACCCAAAATTGATTTAAATTTACCCAGTCAGCTTCCCTTGTGGTTTATTACTTGGTATTTAACAGGCATGTGACATGCAAATTAGGTCTCCCATGTTTACCGAGGACTACGTATAGATTCCTTGCATTCACGTCAGAAGCGGCGACTGTGCCATGCTCACAATTATAGAAGGCAACAGGTAAGCATGTCAACGCCGTGTCACTTCAAATTCGCACCAGATTGTATGACACACAGCAACATTGACTTCAACAATGGCACAACCAACACTATTGTGATGATGACGTCAGGTGAATTGGGTCACTATTGGACAATAATAGTCTAGATTTGCCGCCAGCTCCTAGCTTTACTGTACAAGCCCCTTGATGAGGTTGCTGTGGTCTCTAATGGTTTAGACCAATTTTATGTGCAAGTTGACTCCCAAAATGGCGAGCGTGGCAGACAGCTACAGCGGAATATGACCATGGTGCAAGGATTCAATAGTATACAAATATTGAGTGGCTCAGAGTGCAATGGGAGGAATATTATCGCAAGGGTAAAATTTTGACTGTTCCATTTCACGAGGCGAAGAATTAAAGCCACTCAATATTTGTTTTATATAATTGACATATAGATCCTTGTCATTTGAATTTTTTCACAATAAACACAAAATCAAAATAAATACAGTTCCTCAACCACCCATCTCTCTGAAAATTCTAAAACACCTTCTAAACAACGTGGACGACTCCATGTAGACACAGACGCGCTATTTTCCGTACTCCACGCGCACGTGACAACAAATTTATCTTAAAGCAAACTTGATGCGCGCAGCTTAGAACAGCATAATACGCGGGGTGTCCTATTACGACCTTTTGCACAGGTGCGCCTTTGTTTAAGCAGCGGCGCTCTATCGCTCAAAATCATTGGGAATGAGGATGATCCTAACTGTTGAATAGGAAAAACTATTCCCCATGGGCAAATAGGACTTTTTGATCACCGACGCTGATGGGAATAATATTGAATGTTATGTGATGTAAACGTCCACGATGGTTTACACCACCGCAGCTATGGCCGCCACATGAGCGCAATGTGACAAAAGCGCGTCAGCTGCACATACCAATCAGCATTGAGGATTCACAGCGCGTGTGCATCAACACGCATCTGCGGCGGCCATATAGCTGAGGTGGTGTTCACGCCCACGAACGAGCTGCTCAGATTATTAGTGCATAGATGGGACTGATCGAACAATCCTTCTGGCTTCTGAAAATGCCCCCATATTGGCGTGCCCTTTCCTAATGTTCCTATGTTGTTACTCCAATTATTTCTTGGTTAACTTTGTTTAAAAAATAATACTGTAGTTGTTTACTGTTTTATTTCTATATTTTTTTTATGGAAATAAATGTCACAGTGAATTGAATTGTGAATTGATATGAACCATGAATGCGTTTTGTAGAGATACTTACCGAGGTAAATACTACACACATTCCTCTGGTCTTGGAGGGTAGAAACTCTGAGTACAGGGTTATTCTAGATTTGGGAATATAAAGAACGAACATGATTAAGTTTTTATTCTTGACCAATCACCAACTACATGCAAATTTAGAACCTCACTACAGATGTGCAATTCACATGTTGAACATGTGCATGTACATTGGACCTCATCAGGGGTGTGAAAATTCAGCTTTTAATAAGCTGATTTAATTTTTTTTGGTTTAGATTTCCACTCTGAATTTCAACTCTTCTGTACACAAAACTAAGGGAACTTTTTAAATTGCAGCTATTTGCTGGCCGTTTTCAGCATTTTTTGTCTGTGGCCACTCATCACACCCCAGTTTAATCCACCTGTCTGTCATATCCAGTTTGTACATGTAAGTCATCACACCAAACACACACAGTGGCGTAACTAGGAAGCAGGGGGCCCTGAGCCCCCCTTGCTCTCAGAACCCTCACCCCCTTCTCTTCCCCCCCCCCCAAAAAAAAAATGAGATCAAAAAAAATGAAATGGTGCGATATGTTAAATATATAGCCCCCTCCCCATCCTCAAATTATGTTTTTCCCCCTCAATGAAAAACTGGTTCAATGCATTTCTATTATGGGCTACTGGTAGTTGGAGGTCGTTTACGTGAAGTGGACATGGCTTACAGTGGAGTTCCATCCAACAGGATAAGGCCTTGATCCACGCTCTCAACATACTGTTCAACACTGTACATGTACAACCCATTTCAGTACAGTCTTATTAGCATGAGCTGGCTCATCTGGACATTAGACACTGATTATACCCTAACTACCTCCAATCCATCAAAATCCAACTGCATGTTTAGTTTGATTCTGTTGGACTGAGAAACTAAGCACTCGTCACTGATTATGCTTTACAGGCACCACCACCATAATCAGAGTCCAACAGTTTGGGTGTTGAGTTACCATTGTGGTGTTGGATTTTGTTAGAGTGAGGAAGGATCCTAGTAAATCACTCATGGGATCTGGCATGCCACCATAATCAGAGTCCAACAGTTTGGGTGTTGAGTTACCGTATGGTGTTGGATTTTGTGAGAGTGAGGAAGGATCCCAGTAAATCACTCATGGGATCTGGCATGCCACCATAATCAGAGTGCAACAGTTTGGGTGTTGAGTTACCATATGGTGTTGGATTTTGTGAGAGTGAGGAAGGATCCCAGTAAATCACTCATGGGATCTGGCATGCCACCATAATCAGAGTCCAACAGTTTGGGTGTTGAGTTACCATATGGTGTTGGATTTTGTGAGAGTGAGGAAGGATCCTAGTAAATCACTCATGGGATCTGGCATGCCACCATAATCAGAGTCCAACAGTTTGGGTGTTGAGTTACCATATGGTGTTGGATTTTGTGAGAGTGAGGAAGGATCCTAGTAAATCACTCATGGGATCTGGCATGCCACCATAATCAGAGTCCAACAGTTTGGGTGTTGAGTTACAATTATGGTGTTGGATTTTGTTGAAGTGATGATTATAGTAAATCACTCAAGGGAGTCATGACTGTGACCACAAAATTAGATGATGTAGAACTGTCAGTGTATCGCCCGTACATAATGTCAGGCTAAGTGTTTATGTTGTAATGATCTGAACAGTTTTCTGATCACACTAAGCCTTCTTTTTTTTCGTTTAATAATATTGTAAGTTTATCCCCTCCTCATTTACAGTTCACTGATAATGTTTGCTTTGACCAATATCATCTTTACTCTTTGGGTATGGGGCGCTTTTACACAGGGTATGTTCATAAATTTATACAAGTACATGTAATTTCTATAGAAGCAGTGTTGATGCAACCAACTGTACTGCACACAAAAGGAACTCTCTGATAGCACAGCTCAAAGACACAATTTTTTTTCTTCTAATTTAGTGTCTTCCAATCTCACCCGAAAGTATGGATATATACAATTTGAATTATTTCTTCTCCGTGGAGATTGCCTGAGTGTGTTTTTTCAAACAATTCTTTTTATTTTATTTTATACGAAGTCCCCAGTGGCATAACCAGAGAGGGGCACAAATGAATGGTTTGACACACTAAATAGCCCCCCCCAAATTATGTCTTTGCCCCCGCTTGGCCCCTACCCCCTCCCCCCAATGAAATTGTCTGGTTACGCCACTGAAAGTCGCCAATAGCAAAGCCCTGAAACAGGCCACTCAAGGTGAGGCCTAAAAAGGAGGGGGGGGGGGGCAAGTGAAGATGAAATCAGAAAGTAGAATGATGACCATTGATATTGCGTTTGAATTTGCAGTATTTTTGACTGCTTGAGGGCGCAGGTGTGAACCCAATTTACGTGATGCAAAACAACTAAACCGAACTGGTTTTTTTTCATTGTTGTTATGATGATTACTATTTATTTAGCCATTGGTATACAAAAACAACATACAGTCAAACTAAAATGAAACTGTAAATTTGTAATGCAGAGAAATTCACCGCCGAAAGTGACCTCATGCGGTCAAAAATACAGTCAATTAAGACGAGCTGTAAGAGAAAACTTAAAGACACAATTTGTTTTCTAATTTAGTGTCTCCCCCAATCTCCCCCAAAAGTATGGATATATACAAGTTGGAATTATTTCTTCTCCTTGGAGACTGCAGGGAAGCATGATACAGGTAGCGAATTCCACAGTGAGGCAGTACGTGGGAAGAAGCTTCATGAGTACTGCTGAGCATTGGCCTACATGTAGGTGTACGAGACAGGGGGGCAAGGGGCAGTTTCCCCCTCAAATTCGGGCAAAACAGCGGGGAGAAAAAGGAGGAAAAAAAGGGATGTTTTATTATAAATTGGTACTTGTGTTTCTATCTGAGTAAAATTTCAGGCAAATCAACCCCTCTGCCCCCCTTTACCAAAGAGTCCCCATACGCCTATGGTATTAGCTTTGGGGACTGCTATGGTAAATTAATGTTAATGAGAGAGGAAACACGTAGTGCAGCCAAAGTTATGGTTGTAGTAAAACAACCGGTGAGAGACCAATGGAGCATCAACCGATAAAACATCTGTAAAAAGAGGCTCAATGAGGCTAGAGAGCAGATTGGAGAGATAAGTCATGTCCAACTACTTTTGCAACAGATAGCTGAATTGTGGTTAATCTATAAAAAGCCTTATATGACATGACCACCCTCCAGAGAGCAGTTAAGGGCAACTCCATGGGAAGGTGGACTTGACCTCAAAATCTCAACTTCAACTAAAAATGAAGAAATGAATATCCTAGCAGCTAGCAAAAAGCCGAAATTTTAAAAACTTTCCATAGTTTTGTACAGAGCAGGTGTACAAACAATTCAAATAAAAAATATAAACAGAAAAAGTTGAAATCAGCTTAAAAGCTGAATTCTCACACCCCTGCCCATGAGTTAACTTTCTGTTTCACACACTCAAATGACCCAGCTATCCCATTCGACATGCAAAATCCAAAACTCTCAACACCTACACTCTGAGTCAGCTATATAATGCTGCAGTAGTCAAAACGTCAACGAGGCTACGATAACAGACTGAATTTCACTTGTAATCTACCCAGTCAATTTGCCCTGCACCTAATGCGTCAATTTTTTTTTTCTCTCTCCCAAGGCACTCAAATTTGGCTTGAAGACTCTATTATGCGATTTCCTCTACATCATTGTCTGGAACCTGCATGGAATTGTTGAACATGGATGTATGGATGGCTGCAGTTTATGCTTAAGTGGTTTTTTTATAAAGCATTTTTGGAGAAGAAAATGACAAAAGTTTTTGGGTGTTTACATGTAAATGCACATTATTGTTGATTCCTACAGTCTTCTACATATTTTCAAGAAAAGAAAAAAAAAACAGTGTAGTGAAAAATAAATTGTATTGGAATAATTTTTGTTATCAAATATAAATTGTATTGGAATAATTTTTATCAAATTCTTGGAAACTCTTTCCTTGAAAGCCACAAATATTAAGTGTCAGAGTTTTTGAAAGATTAGATTTAAAAAATATTTCTTGAAAACAAGAAAAACTGAAAATAAAGCATGTAGTTCCTTAACCCCAACCCCAACCAACCTACAAAACCCAACTGCATCTTTTGCTCTATTCTTTTGCACTGCTAAACTTTACAAGTGATCAGGCATATATCAGAGTCCAACAGTTTGGGTCCTGAGTTACCATATGGTGTTGGATTTTGTTAAGAGTGAGGACGGAGTCTGCCTCGTAAATCACTCAAGGGAGTTAGGGGGTTAATAGAGGACTTACGATTGGGGAACGCCACCGACTCCGAACCCGACCAAGCCTCTTAAGATGAGAATCCATATGTAGGTAGGTGAGAAACTACTCATCAAGCCGTAGTAGAATAACCACACTGAGCACATGATGAGTCCCTGAATGGAAAAATAAAACGAGTTACAAACTTAATTCTCAGGGCTTGAATTTGGGGTAAAATTCCACAAGACCACAGGGCTTGTAGCTGAATATTTTTACCAGACCAGAAGTTATTTTACAAGACCAGAATCTTAATGAGAAAGAACTTTCTACAAAGTTTAAAATGGAAACTGTTTTCATTTCAACAAGCACTAACAGAAGATTTGTCTCATTTGTCTTGTGGGTAAGTATATTTTGATACTCAACAGAATTGAAAGATATTGATCAGATTCAAAGTCAACATTGTGAACATCATTTCTCGTGTTTCTTTTCGTTAAAGATATTACACAGTGAGGTATTATTATTCAATTGTAAAAAACACAAGACCACTGGACTTGTCCAGTCTTGAATTTACTAGCCCGAGGCTTAAATCACTGGCCTCGGGCCTGTGGTCCAGTGCAAAATTCGAGCCCGGATTTCAGGATGGATTTTTTTATCAGTAACTCATTAGCTGTAGCTGAACTACCTGTAGATGTACCCACCACCCACCAAACACAAGATGAGTCTCTCTGAGTCAAGGCCATACTCAGGTAGGTACTCATCTTTAAAGTGTGTTTATAACGAGCTGTTCCCATTTATTCTGCTTTCAGAATCTAGTATCTGATATATCAGACACAACATTCAAGTATATACAGCTAATTTCACAAACTTATAAAAGATTTAAAAAAAAAAGGAAACTTTTGAAAAGCCCAAGCGTCCCGATCATGAAAAGGCTGCGGTCGCGATGGTTGTTGCACAAAGACATGTGACATCATATCAAGGAGTGCAGTATCAAACTATCAACATCATTACTGAGCTGTAGCTGGACTGCCCACCAAACACAGGATGAGTCAAACTGAGTTAAAGAGGGTAGAAACTCATCCATCTGAGTGAAAGTGTTACTCAGGTAAGAACTCATCTGTAACTCATTCACTTTAGCACAAACTGCATTCCTGAATAGAAAATGAGAATGAGTTAAGACTGTTACTCAGTTAGGAGCTCATCTGTAACTCATCCTGCCATAGCTGATCTACCACGCTAAGCACAAACTGAGTTCTTGAGTAGGCCCATGAGAATGAATTGAACTGTTACTCAAATACGTACTCAGCTGTAGCCATAGGTTTAATAGCAACGACACTGAGCACAAAATGAGTTCTTGCATAGGCAATGAGTATGACTTAAACTGTTACTCAAGACGTACTCATCTGTAACTCATCCAGCCGTAGCTGAACTACATGCACCACACTCAGCACAATATGAGTTTTTGAATATGGATTGAGAAAGTGCAGAGCCATTGGTTACTGAAGTAAACATTCACTTAAAAAAAAAAAAAAAAAAAAAAAAAAAAAAAAAAAACACCCCCCCCCCCGCAAAAAAAGAAACAAAAAAAACACAATAAACTTCATTAAATCTTTATGTTTCCATCCCAATTGCAAGACTACTGTAATATACAAACATGATTCAGGGTTTACTTTAAAGGGTTGTAACCAGATTTAATATGATGGCCATGATTCCAGTCACCATGGAAACAAGTTGGTATCATCTTTGCTACAACACGCATCGCCGCTGCATTGTTTATGATGACACAGTAACAGGTTGACTAATCTCCTCTAATGCCTTCCTCCTTGCTCTCTCATCAAAACTATCCCAGACAGGCAACACAGGTTGCATATAATGAAAAAAAAACCCACCGTAATTAGATTCTATAAAATGAGATCCCCGTATCGTAGACCTAATGAATTAAAAGGTTTTCCTAAACACTGCTGGGTATTTGATTAAGCGCTAGCTATTCTCTGTTTGGAATAACAAGCTGGAACAAAAAACAACAACACTCATTTGCTTGGTATAATAATCAATATTTCTGTAGATAATTGTCAAGGCATCTGCATACAAGGTTTGGGATTTTTCGTTTTTCATTTTTTGTCTTTATTGCTTTTTAAAAGTTTGTATTTATTTATGCAAATGTGGAATGTTTGATTCCCTGTTTGAAGGGCAAACACACTTGCTTCAATCCTCCTTTATTTGTCCCCAATATTTCCATTTCACATTTAGAGAGAACATGCAGGCATTGCCCTAATTTTTTTTTGTTTTAATTAGTCACCTTGACTACAGCCCACACAAATTTCCACAAGCCTGCTATTAACTACAACTACTCAAAAACTCTAACTTGCTAAAATCACATTATTAAAGTCAAATAGAAATATCATAGGTATACTGGTCATGTTGAACTGGCCTACTGGACTACATGTACCTAAAGATCTACTCAGGTTGACCTGCGATTTACTTGTGCTGCGACGGAACCCTCAGCATCAAGCAGAAAATTAACGCTCAGGTCACTTCAACTGAGAAAATCGTGTTAATGTCGTGGAACAACCGTCACCCAGACTAAGCCATACTCATGTCACCCACAATCGACCAGTGATGATGATTCTGTGATGTAGACACAAGTGTGATCACGTGACTTTTTAAAAAAATATGATGGTGCTCATTTTGACGGAAAGTTTCAAGACTGTGTATTTAACTAAAATTTATCTTTTTAAAGGATTGTAAATTGAGGCATTTGTTGTTTATAATGTAATATTAATATATTCGCTAACAGTCTATTCGGCAACCACCATTTTGTTGCTTACTTTTCTGCAAGCTGATTGCCCAGCAGCAACTTTATTATGGGTGCATGACGTCTCAACTATTGATTTCCGCCTGTTGGGAACACGTCGCAGAAATTTGAATTGTTCATCTCTTGCGACTGTTGATTGTTTCTGTTGAACATCCCGTCTGATGCCAATTGCCTTAATATCACCCGTAGTTATTCTCGGGTCTTAAAACAATTGGCATCTGACATGTTCCTGACGGTCTCTGCTCAGGCGCAGCATCATCCTGACAACAACTGCCGCAGACTGTTCTGTGTCATCGCAAGGTTGACCTGAGGGCCACTTAAAAAGCAAGTCTGACTCGCTCGCAGCCTTCTTGACTAGTGTTTGCTCGGAAGGTTTGTGTCTAAATCGTGCCCTGACATGTCTTTTTAACATATTTGTTTCAGACGTGAAATTTTTTATTCTTTTTGTTTTCGTACACTTTTATGTGATTTTTTTTTTTTTGTGTGCACTTTCCGTAAAATAATGCAGAAATTACTTTTTCACTTTTGATTTTTGTGGCATTTCTGAAAAAAATTATTCACAAGAAGAAAAATGTTTTTGATTTGAATATTTTAATGAGAGGAACTTGTACATTTTTAAGGATTTTTTTTTTGGTGGCATTCTGTGTAAAAAATGATTAAAAAAAAAAAGTTAAATAGAGAGTAACTTATCTAACAGGATATTATTATTTATGTTTATTTTTTAACCTGTGTAAATCAAAAACACTCTTCCATCAATAAAACTCACACATGTTACTTATATTATTACATTTTCAGTAAAGAAACTCAGTGGTATTTTAAATCTAGCTAGTGCAGTAAAAAAAAAATGGTTTTAAGCTGGATTTTATAGAACAGGTTGTCCAAAATTGCTAGTTGATGGGATGGACCATCATTAAAGGAATAGCAAGAAAATTTTAATAGAATGTAACACTTTCATTTGGGAATATAATTTATCACACAAGCCTGAGTGGAATACGGAGAAATATAGCGCTTCTGCATCCCATAGCCGACAAGGCCACAGGCCGAGTGGGATATGGGATACCGACGCTCTATATATTTTCCCCATATTCCATGAACGTGCGTGTGATAACGAATTTATCTTCAAGCAAATGCGCCACTTTTGAATTCACAGTAAATTTACAGTGAATTCTGCAGGGGGGAGTTAGAACATCGTGTTAGAGAACAGGGTGTGATGCGGGCCAGGCAATTTAACTACATGTATCACACTCTTGTTGCTATACTTCGACCAATCAGAATCGAGGTTTCAAGTTTGCTACGTGCTGCTAGTTACAGGTTTCAAACTAGCCTCGTGTCACCGGGCAAGCTCGGCTGTCTAGTGGTTAGACATCTGCTCTATTATGGTGGGGTGTCATAGGTTCGAATCCCACCTGAGTAGAACATGTATTCCCGTGGATTTATTTTTTCCCCACATGACTCAGGAAAGCACCGAGTATACAGTGCTTATCACACATCAGTGAAGAGTAAAATCCAAAAATACTATTTTGTATTTCTCGATGCAAGTGTTACATACTATTCAAATTTTTAGCAAACAGCAAGCCTGTCATCGTGCACTTTAATATCCAATTTGTACAATTGGGTTCACTCTCCGTATAAATTATTACTACATGTACACGCAGCCCATACACATGTTACATGTATCTTGTATATATATGTACACACTGAGTGATACACAAGTCACTCCCCACTAACCAGACCATATGGACGTTTTTATTTTACATTGTCCACACACCTCCAGTCAAGACGTTTTTCCTGACGTGTCAGACACATGCATAATTTCCCGTTTGTGACAGACTGTATTACCCGATAGTGTGATTGCAGCTGCAAATGCTGCCTGGCTATTTTTCGTCCTCCCAGTTTGGGATGATAAATGTCAAGTTGATGAAATTTTTTTTCCAAGGCATTAAACGATTTTACACCCGTGATATCACTGAAATATTGAATAAAGCAGGGACTGGGAAAAAGCTTTTCTAAGGAAAGAGATAATAATGCTAGTTTACAACTTTTGAAGCCGATTAAAACACACTTTCGAGGGATTGAAATCTGTAATATCTAGGGCAAGAAATTGGTAATAACACTGTACTTGTTATTGTTGGTCCATTTTTGTTTTTGTCTGTCCTGGCATACCGTACCTACCACAAGCTTTGGGTTTTCTGGCTCCTGCCCCAATTTCCAATCATCCACTTACTGTTCTTCAAGGTTGTTATGATGATTTTTGTTTTGTTGGAGTGGAAATAAATGTCTTGAAATGAAAAATGAATAGAATCAACAATCACCAACTATGAAAAAATTATGGCTCATAAAAACCGTTTGCTGTATTTTTGCATATTTTGCCACATAGTTTAGTTTATGATCTCTAATAAAAAAAAAAGTAGTGCACAGTTTTATGATTTCTAATAAACGGAACGTACATGTCACTGGTTTTTTGACGAGATGACGCATTTTAATCCTCCAGTATCCAACAAACACACCATACTTACCAACCTGCGACAAATTCATTGGAGTTTGGTGGTCACATTTTATTGAATACAGTTGTCGGGGATTTTGGGCTCAATTTCAGGGCTCGAATTTTTGGGGGAAGATCCACAAGAACGCAGGGCTTGCAGCTCAAAATTTGTACTCGACCAGAATTCTTTTCAAATACCAGAATCAAATGAGAAAAATAACTTTCTACACAGTTTAAAATGTAAACTGTTTAAATTTGAACAAGCACTGAGAGAAGATTGATCTCATTTGTCTTGAAGGGCCATGAAGTGTAACTTTTTTTGAAGCAATACTTGGAAATGCACCTTTGTGTACCATTTACAATTACATGTAACCTTATTTTTAGCTTTCATTTTGCCCTTTTCAAGGGTATTTTGGTGCCTTTTTGATTTTGATGCTTATGCGAATTGCTATATTCAAGAGCAAAAGTGTGATGTCATATCAGGCAGAAACCTCAATGTTGCAATTAGTTTATTCACAACAAGGTTGACAGAAGTTAGGATATTTCGCTGTCGTAAGCTTTCTTCTCTTTAGTGATTCGTTGTGCCAGTTCATGGCAGTAAGCCAATGAGCAAACTTTTCTCACAAATGCTTTCAATCAGCAAATTTTCGGGTTTACAGTTTCATGAGTTTCAACAGAAAACCACAGTGTCTCCCTGAAATGACATCACAGCAACAGCACCTTCAGTTGTCCGGAAAAACATGGATTTTTTTTTTTAAATGTTTAAAGAAGTGCGCTTTTCAATCAAATTAACCAAAAAAGGGATGTCAATTGATTTTCATACAATTAAGAGGATTATAGAAAGTAGCACAAAAAATGTTCCTAAGAAATATTCACTTCAGGGGCCCTTGAACTGAAAGATATTGATCAGAATCAAAGTCAACATTTAAACAAAATTATTGTATATTACCAGGCCTTGATCTTAACCGAGGCCACTGAGGCCATTGGCCTCATGCCCTGTCGAGTTGGCCAGCATGCCCTTCAGAAAAATTGCACTGTCATTACCAACTTGGCCAGCATGCCCTTGTACAATTTCTCTGATTTGGCCAGCAAAGGCCTGCCCCCGTTTTTCTTAAGATCGAGGCCTGTCCTGATATTACACAGCGAGGCAATATTCATTTAATTAAAAAAACAGAAGACCACCAGACTTGTCTGCTCAGGAGTTTACTGGCCCTGGGCTAAAACCACTGGCCTCTCAGGCCTGTGGTCCAGTCTAAATTTCTAGCTCCGGTTTTTGATTCATGCTTATTTCAATGGGAGACTATTGAACGGTTCTTACTAGCAGTACGCAAGCTCAGAACTACACACGCAGTACTGAGCATGTGTGTGCACGCGCAGAACTGTCAAAAAGGCCCGTTGTGTCTGCTGCCACCAACTTCTTAAAAGTCCCCCAATACATTGTGGCATTGGAAGTACAAACGTAAGCAACAGTGAGTCAGAGGTCTTTAAATTCAATTGTTTTTTTCTTGACCTTGACGGTTTTTCAGGTGAAACAAATTCTCTGGAGGACTGGAAATACTATTTACAAGGTGTAATTTGTGTTGGTTACAACATACGGGCATGGCATGACCTTAAAATAAACTTTGTGAAAGTTCAAGTTGTGACCAAAATTGAGTTTGGGAACTACATGTAGTGCATGCCTCGACTTCAGTCATTGTTTCCAGAATTTGTATATTTTCCTATAAATATTAGGAGCCCAAATAACAGCCTAAAATGCATATCAGTGTTTCATAGATTCAATATCAGGCATTGCTAGGGTTAAAAATTACAAACCAGCACTTTATTGCTATAACCCTGAAATGTAATTAGTTTCAAATTTTACAATAACCCCATAAAATTTTAGCATCGTTTTTTTAATGAAATTTTTACATGTAATTTATTATAGTTGTTAGTTACAGGAAAAAGGTAGGTTTTACAAGGAAGAGGTGTAGGGCCTAAAAAAACACATAAATAAAAAACAAACTGCGGTGTACATGTACCACTCCTTTGAAGTGTGCAAAAATGATAACTTATTAACCCATTTCAGATTTGACAAAAATTTTACTTTCTGTGTCACATTATTTGCAGGCTTACATCTCGGTTCATCAACAATGATTTGGTCAATTTTCACTCGAGCAGTCTGCCACCAACTGGGGCTGCAACCATTACAGAAAAAATATAGGTTGCTTTCATATTGATTTGAAATTAAATTTGCCGGAAACTCATTTTCTTCCGCTAACTTGCAACTGTGTCACAAGATCCAAAATGACACAATGCTATTTCAAGCAAACAGTCAATAGAAAGTTTGTTTGCTGAGAAAGGCAAACCAAGCCTTCCAAAACCTTGGAAAGTTTAAAACTTTAAAATCATTTTCTAAAGTAATTCAGCATTGCAGGGTTCTTCAAATGCATGAGCGGATAAAAAAAACAACAACAACAACAAATAAACAAATAAATAATAAATAAACACAAAAACATCCAATGACATCACATTTTAAATATAACCACTGTACGCATCACAAAATTGAGTTTTTGTGCTGTCTGTCAGTGAAGAATAAAAAGAACTTGAGTTTGTCAAAGATTTTACTCAATGTTTATCCGTCTGTACTTTTTTGTACAGGAATTTTGTTCATTCCTGAGTTTCGGTGACATTCACTCAACACAGCATTGAATTTGACCTTTTGACATAGGCACAATTTCCTCTTTGGAATGTAAAGACCCATTTGTTGTTGATAATCAATGACATCATGTTTCAAATCTTGCTCTGAAAGGGTATCAAATAAAATGACATTTGACACCATTTTAACGTGAGGGTTAGAGACTTGTAAATTTTCCCCCCACTTTCACAAGGAATCAGCTATCTATTGAAAAATGAGCGCATCACAAAATTGAGTTTGTGCGCTGCCTGTCAGTGAAGAATAAAAAGAACTTGAGTTTGTCAAAGATTTTACTCAATATATATCTGTTGTTCATGACGGTGTCTTTTAGTAACAAGAAGATTACCCATGATTGTGTCTGTTTACACTAAGTGATGTTTGAAGCTTTGCATGGTGTGAAGAATAATAAGGAACTATAATTAAATAGTAAACTTGCGGGTACAACCATGTAATTCAACTCTTTTAGGAAGGAGTGGCGGCTCTGAGAAGAGCCATTGTGGTCTCGACGTTTCAAACAGTATGCTCTGTTTGTCTTCAGAAGCTCTGTTCGTCTTCTCCTGAAGACGAACAGAGCATACTGTTCGAAACGTCGAGACCACAACGGCTCTTCTGTTTACACTGTTGACCCCATTCACCTGATGTCATCATCACAATAATCTTGGTTGCGCCATTTTGGGAGTCAATGTCCCCGTGTATTATACAATGTAGTGCGCATTTTAGGGGACGCAAAAACGTTTACAAGTTTACAAGGTGATTCCCATGATGGCAAGCTTGGCAGCTGTAGCCGCAGGTGACGTTGGTGCAGATCATCAGACCCATTGCAAATAAAAATTCACACTTCCAGGCTACTACTTCATGGAGGCAAAGGAGGCAATTGCCTCTGTTGCCCATGGGTCATTGCCTCGGTGCCCTTCATGAAATGTTCCAATAGAAATTTACAATCTCCTGATAGAGGTGCCCTTTATCAATAAAAAAAAAATGCCCCGGTGCCCTTGCCCTTTCAAGAATGAAGCAATTAGGCCTGCAATTCATACATTCCGATCTTGCTAAATTCCTGAATCCGACTTACATGTACAATTCAATTCACTTGTTCATTAATAATGGGAATAACGAGAGTAGTGACTGGAATGGCAGTTTTAAAGACCAGCAGGGTCGTGGCCGAAAGATAAAGGACCGAGCTGAAGGCATGGTCTTTAACCGCATGACCATGACCCTGGAGGGTCTTAAAACGGCCGTTTAAGACTGGTTCACTACTCCCTTTTTTTCCCATTCATAAGTGGCCCTTTCGGCTAAAAATTGTAATAAAGTCTGAAAATATGTAAAACGTTTCTGTTTTGTGAATTTTCAATTTCTGTCACTGCCTCAGGCTCCGTTTCGCAAGGGGTCAAATTGCAAGCGATGCTCCGCGGTTGTGTTTACATGCACGCACTTACAGACTTATACTGATTATATCATATGTGACGTGTTATTAGCACTGGGGTAAGCTTGCACAGCAACACCTAATAAATAGCTATGGGCACAGAAAGCACATTAGCCAAAAACAGCTCCAGCTACATGTATGTCTTTATCAGCCGTTTAATACCCGTTAACATGGTCATGTGACCACCTGTCAACCAATAGGACTAAAATGTATGTGGTATTTATGAATAAGTATAAAAATTCAACCCTGCAAAATGTGAAGGCCTTTTTTCCAATATGAACCATATTCCGGAAGAAAAAAAAAGCATTGACTCAACATCTTGTTAAAGTTACATGTAATAAAACAAAAGAAAAACAACATGTCTGTGCCCGAGTGTAGAGTTAATGAAATAAAAAAATTACCGAAAATGCCAGCTGAGCGGTAGACCAAAGAATTGGATTCATTTAACTCATTACCAAATGCAATGCAATTAAAATCTAATTAATTATCTCTGTGAATGCTATTATAATAACTACACGGCGTTCGTATAATAATAGCACTTTATCACACCCAACGGACTCTCAAAGTATTGATTATTGTGATTATTTTGATTATTAAGATTGTTTTGATTACAGGTAGGCAGAGCAATGTTTAAATCATTTAATAAAATCAAGATACTTGTAATAAAACCAACATGTGAAAATTGCAGCTGATTTATCATTGTTTCAATTGCGAGAAAATGGTAAAAAAGCATTTATTTGTGTTCGCACGATTTATACTTCACGCGAAAGCAAATGTGTAGCAAATTTTGGCGACGCAACAATTCATTATGGGCTGTTATTCAGTTGTGACGCAAGAAAACTCGCTGCGCTTTTGCATTTCGAGTGAAGAATGAACCGGGCTTTAGGCAGAGCTTTGGTCTCACGAGACGAAAATCAATTTTTGGGATGGGAAATATTTCATTCATTATCTAAAAAAGATAACACGATAAAACGCATTCCTATAGACAGAGTTTTCGTCTCACTGAGACGAAAACTAATTTTGGATCTTATTTCCTTTACTAGTTAAAAATGATAGTTACACACTTCAGGCAGAAATATTTCCAGAAAAATTGTGTACCATCATTATCTTTATACCATGTAAGGTATGATTTATGTTTTCCTTTCTTGCCAATGTTGAGCTTGGGCTTCAAGGGCATCTCTATATATGGGAAATTTAAATTTGTACTGGAAAATTTCATGGGGAACCAGCAAGACAATGGCGGGGTGTGGGTGGGGTTTGTACAGATGTAATTGCCTCCACTGCCTCTGTGAAGTATCGGGTGGGATGCAGAATTCCACCGTACAAGCACGAGCCACGCAATACCTTGAAAAAATCCCCCCGGGTTGGATACAGAGACGCAACGAAGCAGAGGTATTAGAAATCTGTAAACATCTTGTGAATTGTTTATACCGTTTCTGAAGATGTCCTTTGAGACGATAATCTCGATTAAGAAATCCTTGAATATCTAAAAGGAAAATGTAGGTCACACAATGAAAAAAGAAGAAAGGAAAAGAAAATCAAACAAAAAAAGATGACCCTTCTTCAAGGAAACATGTTTATAAAGAGCTTTGTTCTACTCTACTTGTAAGTGCTCATCAAAATTTATTAAATTTATTACTAAACTATTTATATACATTTTGCATGGCATCCACTGGATTAATTGCTTTCGGAATCCATTAAAATTGATCAGACATGTTCTGTAAAGTAATGAAGGTGGGTGGTCAGGTGGTGGGGGGGGGGGGGTGGGAAAAAAATCTCTATACATGGACTTTACTTTTTTGAAATCTGGATTTTTGAGCTTAAAAATTACCAGAATAAAATGTTACATTTTGTAAGCTTTTAGGCCTATGTAGTTATTTCAATGGCTTTAAAATAAACTTATTTTTTTTTATTTACATGCAGACAATGTATTTTGTTTACCTCAACACATCATCAGGAAAGCGCTGAAAAGGGGCTCGTTGAGGAAAAACCCAAACGGGAACTACGGTTTTAATTAGCCAAAAGTGCCCCGCTGGGAAAGATTGTGGCTCCGCCCCCAACAATTTTACCCTAGTTACGCCCGCTGGACCTGACCCTTATCCAAATCAATCCCATCAATATCCCCAAGTAGCCATGGCAGGACCTCCTCATCGGCATTCCCACACCCAGCCACTCTCGATCCTGATTCCCTTTTATATGTGGTTACTATGGTAACACGCTCTGCTGGTCTGGCCGGAGCGTAAGTAATACATTACTACGTACATAAGCGTGTCTATCATGCAGCAGACTCCTTCAAGTGTGTCTGTAGGTTCTAACGTCCCATTGTAAGATTATCCTTTATGAAAGCAGTGCCTGTTTATTTTTTTACACCCTCCAGCTTGGACAAAAATGAAGCTCAGAACTGCTTCTTTTGATATGTTCAACTCGGAGGTAAAAAATGTAGCGTTTGAATATCGGAATAAACGTTTCAAACAAAAAACACATACTGTATCTCACTCTGACTGGATTTGAGGAAAATTAAACATAAACAAAGTCAGTGATATAAACATTTCAGCAAGATCCATGGCAGAGTTTGAATACAAAGTACAGGTGGTGGTACATATGTATGTCATCATGTCAGAGTGAAAAGGTTGTATTGTTTTGTAATAACGTTGAGTCTCGCATTCCAGATGTTAAATGTGATCAAATTTCAAATGATTTTTTAATGAAATGTTTACTGACTGCATAATGTACATATGTACTATAAATGGAAAACAAATGTCATGTCTTTCACATGACAAATAAATAAATTAAATTGAATTGAATTGTATTAAATTGAAAAGCAGTTTTATCTCAATACTACATGTATAATGTTATATCATGCACAAGAGAGACTCGGTGCAAAAGAGTCATACATGTACATCAAAGTTTGTTTGCGGGTACTTTAAAGCAAAATAATACAATGCCCTTGAACATGGAACTTGTGAGGGTCCTCTTAAGTAACAATGGACCCAAAGGGAATCTCAACAAGAACAATGGACCCTGCAAGGGAATCTCAACAGGAACAATGGACACCACAAGGTAATCTCAACAGGAACAATGGACCCTGCAAGTGAATCTCAACAGGAACAATGGACCCCACAAGGGAATCTCAACAGGAACAATGGACAACACAAGGGAATCTCAACAGGAACAATGGAGCCCACAAGGGAATCTCAACAGGAACAATGGACCCTGCAAGTGAATCTCAACAGGAACAATGGACCATACAAGGGAATCTTAACAGAAACAATGGACCCTGCAAGGGAATCTCAACAAGAACAATGGACACCACAAGGGAATCTCAACAGGAACAATGGACACCACAAGGGAATCTCAACAGGAACAATGGATCCCACAAGGGAATCTCATTAGGAACAATGGACCATACAAGGGAATCTTAACAGAAACAATGGACCCTGCAAGGGAATCTCAACAAGAACAATGGCCCTGCAAGGGAATCTCAACAGGAATAATGGAGCCCACAAGGGAATCTCAACAGGAACAATGGAGCCCACAAGGGAATCTCAACAGGAACAATGGAGCCCACAAGGGAATCTCAACAGGAACAATGGAGCCAAAGGGAATCTCAACAAGAACAATGGACCCTGCAAGGGAATCTCAACAGGAACAATGGATCCCACAAGGTAATCTCATTAGGAACAATGAACCCCACAAGGCAATCTCATTAGGAACAACGGACCCAACAAGGGAATCTCAACAGGAACAATGGAGCCCACAAGGGAATCTCAACAGGAACAATGGAGCCCACAAGGGAGCCTCATTAGGAACAATGGACCCCACAAGGGAATCTCAACAGGAACAATGGACCCCACAAGGGAATCTCAACAGGAACAATGGATCCCACAAAGGAATCTCAACAAGAACAATGGACCCCACAAGGTAATCTCAACAAGAACAATGGACCCCACAAGGGAGCCTAAACAGGAACAATGGACCCTGCAAAATAATACAATGCCCTTGTACATGGAACTTGTGAGGGTCCTCATAAGTAACAATGGACCCAACAAGGGAATCTCAACAAGAACAATGGACCCTGCAAGGGAATCTCAACAGGAACAATGGACCCCACAAGGGAATCTCATTAGGAACAATGAACCCCACAAGGCAATCTCATAAGGAACAATGGTCCACACAAGGGAATCTCAACAGGAACAATGGACCCTGCAAGTGAATCTCAACAGGAACAATGGACCCCACAAGGGAATCTCAACAGGAACAATGGACAACACAAGGGAATCTCAACAGGAACAATGGAGCCCACAAGGGAATCTCAACAGAAACAATGGACCCCACAAGGGAATCTCAACAGGAACAATGGACCCCACAAGGCAATCTCAACAGGAACAATTGACCCCACAAGGGAATCTCATTAGGAACAATGAACCCCACAAGGCAATCTCAATAGGAACAATGGACCCCACAAGGGAATCTCAACAGGAACAATGGACCCCACAAGGGAATCTAACAGGAACAATGGAGCCCACAAGGGAATCTCAACAGGAACAATGGACCCAGCAAGGGAATCTCAACAGGAACAATGGAGCCCACAAGGGAATCTCAACAGGAATAATGGAGCCCACAAGGGAATCTCAACAGGAACAATGGAGCCCACAAGGGAATCTCAACAGGAATAATGGAGCCCACAAGGGAATCTCAACAGGAACAATGGACCCCGCAAGGGAATCTCAACAGGAACAATGGAGCCCACAAGAAAACTCTTTAGAAACAAGAACAGAGCAACAATGGCAGGGCCCCACAAACCTGACCTGCGAGGATGTGTGTTTTTACACTCCGGTGTGATGTAAATACTATTTTTTTTTAGATAAAACGTTCTTGCTCTGACCTGACCTACGATGATATGTTTGCAGAGATTGGAAATTGATCAAACTTAATGCACTTCCATCAACCACCAACCAGTGACCACATCATACATGCAGTCTTCAGAAACACATATGGACTGTCTGGGTACATGTACATAGCCCATGTCACACCTATGATATCACTCTACTCTTACAAAAGAGCCACTGAGAGCCTGGACTTCCTGCAGGCACGATTTGTACACAGCTCAATGGAAGACAAACATTCAATCTTATATTTTATGGAGATTGCAACGTCTGAACTTATGATCAATGTTTGATGGGAAGAAAGTGGGCACACCTCAAAACTTGTTCAGCTGTTAATTTTTACATCTCTTCAATTCATGTGGAAAATTATGACAAGGAGTGTAGTTTCCCATAATGACCAGTGTAAGAAAGGCCCTGGTACTGTGAAATGTACAAGGTCACTCTTTTTGTAAGCAAAGGTACGGTTCCACGGTCTATAAACTGTTTTCTAATGGTGGATACACCAGCCAGGGAAAAACAAACACCAGCAGGAGGATCCTTGAGCTAAATTATCGTTCTATATCAACAAGCCTGCCAGGCCCCGGAGTTCATTATCTCTCATAACCTTTACTGCAAACACACAGTCAGTTCATGCATCAGAAGGCATGACTTGGCTTATGATACGTCTTTGGTTCATATTCAGGCATGCTTGAAGTCAAGCAAAAATTTTAACTGACAAAATCCTCATTACATTGTATGCTAACTCAGTTTGTCTGCACAGTCGTTTGACGAGTTGAATGTACTAGGCACCAGAATGAGTGCTTTGAGCACTGCACTGCTTTGCTTTCTGCGCTATATTGCTTCGCTTACAAAAACAACCTTGAACTCACCGAACATCCCCTCATACACATAGGGGGTTAACATTAACAATTTTGTTTAATGAGATTTTTTTTACACCAATGATGCATTTTAACGTGATTGTTGACATACACTTGTTGCCGTATTGACACATGCTTTTCAGGTACTAGTTTCCACCGAGTTGGCGAATATTTTCGGCCAATGTTGAATGTTGACATTGTGTACTTTTTCACGTTAATCTAACAGTTGAACAGTAAATGTAACTTTTGACAGAGCTTATAAAGTTGTTGAATATTTGTTTTAGTGTTGTGGTGTATTCTGTAATGTTGCCACAGTTGCCGTGCAGGGTTGAATAAATTCTGCTTTGGCGCGCGTGTTGATGCATGTTTTTAAAAATGTTGTCATGTTTTTTTCCTTTAAAGTTGAGCAGTAAATTAACTGTTGACAAGCTCGTAAAATGGTTGAATATTTGTTTTAAGTTATGTGGTGTATTTTGTAATGTTGCCCCATTTTAAAGCCCCAGCTCAACATTGGTTAGAGGAAAAAAAAATGTTCACATGGTATAAAGACAATGATGGTAGAAAACTTTCCTTGAAATATTTCTGCCTGAAGTGTTGTCGTTTTTTTAAATAATATATGAAATAAGATCCAGTCAGAGGAAACCTATATAGTATCATCTATAGGAATGTGTACAAAAATGCTGAATGTATTTTTACCGCTTTCTCGCAAATGAAACAACGAAATGAACTGACATTTTCACAGGTTGGTTTTATAACAAGAATCTTGATAGTGTGCAAATAACGGAAGTGTTTACAATCTTTTTACCAATGTTGAGCTGGGGCTTTAACGTGCACGGTTGAATGAATTCCGCTTTGGTGTGCCATAATTTATTAACTTACCTGTCTTTTGATTGTATCACAGTGCATATGAGTGTTTACCTACAATGTACAAGCTACTGGTATTTTCAGGCCTACATGTAGGCGACATATATGCAAACCAACCCAGGCAAATTGTATAACAAAACAAAAACCCCAGGATTTGTTTTTTTCAGACTGAAAACCAAATCAACAGAATTCTTACAAAATCCACTAAAACATGTAAAAATGCTTCCCACTGCACAATAGAGCATCTAAAAATTGAACAATAAACCCTATATTTGAAAAATGGAATTGGCTTTTGAGGTACTGTTTTTTTGTAAAACTTTCAACAACAAAAAATTCTGAGAGACGCGAACAAAAAAAAACAAAAAAAAAACGCTAAGGCAAGCAAAGCAAAATTGTGCTTAGCACAAATGGGTAACCGGCCAAAATACCATATGATGAACATTGCATTGTGACTGGTTCCCTGCTAAGATTCGAAAAGCAAATCAACTACGCAAGATGCTTCCGCTCGAAGCTTAACAGATTCAGCTCATGGCCTGAAACGTTAAGAGTCATCTTTAGATCAGTTGTCAGTAATTATAATACCATAGTGATTCGTTATGTGACATCACACTTTAGTTTTGAGACTAATAAACTTCTTTTTTCAAAGATCAATCTTCGTTCTTTGTGAAATGGAGCATAATTATCGACTTGAACCAACAGACTATACATGTGTAGAACATACGTCAATTAAGAATCAGTCAAAATCAGCCCCAAAAAACAGGTTGCATTTTGAAGCATTCTTCCCAAGTTTTCTTGATGCTAGTGTTCCCCGTTCTACTCACCGTCCTTCGGCCATACTTGTCGCAGATTTTCCCCCAAAGAGTGGAGCTGGTGAACATTCCAATGAAGACCACCGTTGTTATCATGGCCTCTTGCCAACGGTCCAAGTTCCAGAGACATCGCAGCTCCGGAGAGATGATACTTAATAGCATCATCTCCACTGCATCGGCCATCTGTAATAATAAGGACTTTATTATTATGCGTAGGCACACTAAGTCATTGCATGAGTGATACGCCCCAGAACTACTCGCGGGTTAGTTCCATACACTTCGATCAAGAAAAGAGAACTGCTCGACCGAACTGAGGAGTAACCAAGATGATGTTATGTCAACTTATTGATCTCATAACTTTAAACCATCTGGAGGGAGACTGGTGGTTGATATTTAGATTCAAATGGTGTGATTTTAAAAGGCAAGCTGTTACAACCTTCTGCTTAATCTGGGCCTTGCTACCATTTTGTTGTTGTTCGTGCCTGCACTTTTAAAATTTGGGGATTGCGTATGAAAATAAAAGACGTGCAAATTGTATGATTGCACAAAAAAGAGGAAACTGTGTTGGACACAAATATTTGCACAGTGTTTTTCAGTTTTCTATGGAACAAAAAACCACCAAGAGAAAAGAGAAAACCAGCTGATCCGCTGAAAAGCTGCATGCATGATATTAAATGTATCGCTAATTGAATTTACAATAAAATGCATGTTTCTGATAGCTTTATCAAAAGCATTGAGGTTGGGATGCAGGGACAAGACCGGGATGACAGAAATTTGCATGAAGGAATTGACTATTACTACTCTTGAAGGTACAACCGTGTGTAAAAACTATTCTGCGGGGAGTGTTCGCTCTGAAAAGAGCAGTTGTGGTCTTGAAGTTCCGAACAGTATATTATGCTTGTCTTCAGGAGAACTAGTATGATGTTGTCAAATTCCGAAAATACTTGTATGTATACCATCTTTGTAAAAACCCTCTAGAGACAGTTACATATTTTGGACCTATGTAATACCTCTTGGTAGAAGGTTGGGGAAGGGTGAAGGATGAAGGGGGAAGAGTAAAGGGTGAATGGGAAGGGTACAGAGAGAAGGGTACAGGGAAAGGGTGAGGGGAAGGAAGAATGGGGAAGGATGAAAGGGAAGGATGAAGGTGGAAGGGTGAAGGGTGGAGAGAAAGGGTGTAGGGGAAGGGTGAAAGTGAAGGGTGAAGGGGAAGGATACAGAGGGAAGGGTACAGAGGGAAAGGTGAAGGGGGAAGGGTGAAGGAGAAGGGTGAAGGGGAAGGGTGAAGGGTGAAGGGTGAAGAGGGTGCAGGAAGTGGGGGGGGGGGGGTCTAACATACCCAGCAGAATCCCACAAGGGCAGATATCTTGATCTGGAACCATCCAAACCCAATAGCCTCCACTGCTTGCTCGACGGTAAACTCATCTGTCAGGAAAATAATCCACAAACTATGGTAACCCAAATTGAAAAAAAAAACATTGCCAAGATAACTCAAGAATGTATACATTTTATGGAAACAATCAGTTTTTGCTCCTATAGGGCCTATCTGAAATTTCAAATTTGAAATAGTAGCCTAGTGCACAATTACTCAAAGATTTCATTTCATAAATAATCGACAAAAATTCAAGTGTTAATTTTATTGACATTTGATCAAAGCTCACTTAAAAGAGAAGGCTTTCCATCCAAAATGGCCCTGAGAAAGATTTAAAAAAACTGTACGCTTTGACGCCATCTTTGAGATTAAATGCTGGTGAGACAATAAAAAAACACACACACAGCAACCTTCCTTTGACATCTATGTAAGGGCGCTCTACTCCAGTGATGTCATGTGAATTTAAGGTAAACTGAAGGGCACTAATCTTGAAGAAAATCAACTAACTTTTAAATAATAATAAAATCATGTCATAAAATGTTCACAGTATTTAACGTCTACCAATGAGAGGCTTTTGAGGACTGGTTTAAATGACAGCTGACATTACCAGGTGAATCCTCTGTTACCTCGAAAATATGTGCATGCTCAGAGCTACAATGTAAATTGACCTGGTAACAGGGCTCAAATTTTACACTGGACCACAGGCCCGTGGGAGGCCAGTGATGTTAGCATCGGGCCAGTAAACTCATGACTGGACAAGTCTGGTGGTCTTGTGTTTTTCAACTCAATAATAATACCTCACTGTGTAACATCTTTACCAAAAAAGAAACATGAGAAATGATGTTCAACATGTTGACTTTGAATCATATCAATATCTTTCAATTTTGTTGAGCATATATAGGGCCTACTTACCCACAAGACAAACGAGACAAATCTTCGCTTGTTCGAATAAAAACACTTTCCATTTTAAACTTTGTAGAAAGTTCTTTCTCATAAAGATTCTGGTCTTGTAAAATAAATTCTGGTCCGGTAAAAATTTTGAGCTGCAAGCCCTGAGGTCTCGTGGAATTTTACCCCAAATTCAATACCTGCTGGTAAGTCTGCTGCCACCAAGTATCTCAAAAATTCCTATTGAAAAAATGTGCATGCCAGGTGTGCACGTACAGTATTCATACTTACATGGAATTCCTACATGTATTTATTTAATTTACTGTAATATAGCTGAAAGTTGCAGTTTATTGTCCCACAAATTTTCATTTGGGTTTATTTCTTTATTGGTTTACTGTTCGATTTTTATGTACAATTTAACTGTTTGAGTTGCATGGTACATGTATGAAACAAACCTTGTCCTGTGGGTAATTGCTAACTTTTATCCCTCAGAGCCCCAGCTCAACATTGGTAAGAAAGAAGAACATAAATGTTCACAGATTTACACCTTACATGGTATAAAGATTTTTTATAACGATGGTAAAAAACTTTCCTCCGAATATTTCTGCCTGAAGTGATATCGTTTTTAAATAATAAATGAAATAAGATCAAAAATTAGTTTTCGTTTCAAGGACAAGGTTTATTTCATACATGTACCATGCAACTCAAACAGTTAAATTGTACATAAAAATCGAACAGTAAACCAATAAAGAAATAAACCAAAATGAAAATTTGTGTGACCAAAAAAACTCTATAGAAATGCGAACAAAAAAATGCTGAATACATCACAGTCAGAAACATTTTTTTTTCCCTCTCTTTTTTTCTCTCTGTTTTCTGTGTTTCCTACTTCTTCCAAGGACCAAGTGTCATTCCTGATAGACTTTGTCAACTCAGCGATCAGATTAAAACCAATCATCCTGAAAACCAATCATTTCTCTGATGATTACCATTTCTGTGTTATTTTTGTCTGAGTCTTGAGTTGGGAAGTAGCCCCAACAGCAATTCACTATCTCTAGTATTTTTTTCCCTGGGTGGGGTGGGGGGGGGGGGCTTTGCTTTGCAGTGGGTGCAGGGCCATGCTTTTTAATCTGAAATTTTTCTGGGGGAGGGGATGGCACTGCCCCCCCCCCCACCCCCTGGCTACGCCACTGATCAGGTGCCAACATTTAAAAAATTTGTATTCATTTAGATACGATTTGTACAGGTCCATACAAACCAAAGATTATAGAGCGCTGAAGGTGCAAGATGGAAAACTGGAGCTCTAGGCCTATCTATTGTTGGAATGTGAAATATGCATCATGGGCGCGCGCCACTTTGGCAAGTGAATGCTTTGTTTCCCATTGATAGCAATGGTCATTGTCTACAATGACCTGCACTGATCTATTGTTGTATCAACAGAGTTACTTTCTGCAATGGTGTCCAGTGGGATTTCACATTTCAGCCAGAGTTCCCCATCTTGTGCCTTCGGTGCTCTATAATCTTTAGTACAAACTGACCTCTTGTTTAGGCTGTGCTGTGTTCTGTTCTGTGATCAGGATCCACTGATTCAAAACTCATACACATTTTTTAATCAAAATTTATGGATTTTGGAGAAAATCTTATTTTTTCTACATGTATTTTTACTGTGCTCTACAAATTGCCTGATGTAGGCCTACATCAAGTGAAGTTGTACGCTGAAAGGCGTTCTGAGCTTGTCATTATTGATTATTTGAAATATAAAACAAACATCCTCTATAACAGTGCTGTTGTGTGTTTATTATAAATTGCGGTGCAGTTGTGTTGCAACTCATCAACAGCTGTGCTAGATACAGGTCTACACCAGGCATTCAATTCTAGTCAGCTGTTCCTGACAGCATGTTCTTCAATTGGATAAATTACATGTAACTAGACCACAGTCCTTACTACCTATATGTACATTTAATTTAGCATTTTTAGATTTCACTAGACTCTTTTTTTTCTTAAGTTAGGCTAAATTATGACAACACATAACACACAAGTATAGTGTAACAGAACCAAACCTGTGGATTAGCAGAACGCAGTCAGAAAAAGCATGGGATATAAACATATAAAGCTATAAAGATATAAAGCCCCAGCTCAACATTGGTAAGAAGAAATATACTTTACAATGTTGCTCAACATTGGTAAGAAGAAATATGGTGTAAAGATAATGATGGTGGAAAACTTTCCTTGTAATTATTCTGCCTGATGTATTATGGTTTTTAAATAATAAATGAAATAAGTTCCAAAATTAGTTTTCGTCTCAGTGAGACAAAAACGTACAGTGCAAAAATGCTAAATGTATTTTTCTTGCCACTGAAACAGGTTGATTTTATGATAAGTATCTTGATTTGTGCAAAGAATGGAAGCATTTACAGTCAGTTTGCCAATGGTGAGCTGGGGCTTTAAAGACTCTGCTAGGGTCGAAACACGAGGCTAGGTTTATTAACATTTTATTTTTGCACATGTAGGTCGTTTTGGTTGGTAACAAGTTTGCATTTCAGCTGCATGTAATTCCATTTTCCATTAAGATTTGAAATTAATACACAACGTGACTCATACAAAATTATTCCATTCAAAATTTCAATATTTTTGGCCTGAAGTAAGCCGACATGATACTATTACGATATTAGTAATAGTGTTTCAAGTTTGTTATGACAGGTTGGTGCACCACGAAAGTCCCGTCTGGTAAAGCAATTAAGTTCTGATACATTCTCCCAACCTGTACACCTCCCCCCCCAAAAAAAAAAAATAATAATAATAATTAAATAAATACATAAATAAATAATAAATAAAAATAAATAAATAAATAAATAAATAAATAAATTAAATCAAAAATAAACATAATAAAATAAAATTAAAAAGTAATATAACAAGTAAATAAATAAACACATAAATAAGTACAACTATTAATAAAAATTACCAATAAACAATTAAAATAAATAAGTAAACAATAATGAAAATAACAAATAAAAAATTAACAAATAAATAAATAAGTAGATAAAATAAATAATAAATAAATTAGAAACAAAAAACACACAGGGAATACCTAAACTAAACAGGGAAATAGGCCTACCTATAAAAACTAAAAGTAAATGAGGAGTTATTAAACAAGAAAAATTACCAAAGAAAATACAAAAACATTGAAATCACAGGCTCTGGAGAAGAATGTTTTGAAATGATCAATTTTAAACCAACCTTCACAAAGAGCCAACGCGTTCGGGTCCACTTCTCCGACGTCCCCGACGATGCTACCGAAACCGCTAGCCAACTCGGCCGTGTTTCGTCGCTCTCTCCCGGCAGCCTTCATGCTGTCCGACCCCAACGTCCCAAGGTCCACATCTTCGTAACTTCCAGGGTCTTCGCCTGGTGCGGAACCATCGCTTGACAGTCCCCGGCGAAATTTCACCACTCTGGCAAGAAAATTCATGAACGATGTTGGCTGAATGGCTTCTTAAAAAAAAACACTCATAGGAGGACACGCTGGTTTATTTCGCTGGGTGTAACTGTAAAGTTGTTTCTCCGTGTGTGAGGGAAAGTGTCCAAATATTCAGCCAGCAATTTCTGGACTGCATGCTGTTTACTCGCTCTTATATTTACTGCATCTTCCATCAATCAGAAACTATTGCATGTCTCTTCGGTCTTGTAATGTTTACAATGGGGGAGGGACGTTTTGTATTTAAATGAGGCATGCATAAGCCGTAGATAAATAATTTGTCCTCAACTGAACCAACAGAGGGCAGCATTTAGAAGTTTGACCACGAGAGAACTTACTTAAGTTCGAATTATTTTCAACTTTTTTCCCGACATTCCAATGACATGAACTTTAAATTCTGAGAAAACTTTACATTGTAGTCTTTGAAGAACGTTTTTCAAAAACCAAGTCCATGAAACTGTTCTTGCATTAAACCATCAGTCAAAAAACAAGCTCAAGTTATGGAGAATGATTGTCTCATAATATTTGTAGGTGAAAACATGAAGGAAGGAAGAGAGAAAACAAGTTACTGCTGGGTAAATGAGGGCGCTCTTCATTTGTGCAAGTTTCAGTGCAGTTTTAGGAGGTTTAGAAGATCCAGTGATGTTATGTCGTGGTTGAAAAGGCCACTCTGCGTTGTGCTGTTTACTCGTTAAAATAATGAAGGTCTGTGAGCTAGATGCATCAATCAGTATAGCCAAACTCTATGCTGCATCTCCACTATACACGAACTATCTAACTTACTAACCTATCCATTCATTCATTCATGGAAGATATTTAATTTATTCATGATTTACTATGGGGTTGTACATACAGTAAGTTATTTTTGGAGGAAGACTGCTCCAGAGACCTTTATAAATCGTCCTTGAATGTGTTTAAACAAAAAAAAATTATGTCACAAAGTTAGCAAAACAAATTTATCTATTAAAGATAAGTTGATACAAATGTAAACGGAGTTGATTAAGAAAACAAACAAAATTGCAGTCATCCAAACTTTAAAGACACAAAGAAATGCAATGTTTAATGCAATCATTTGAAATGCACCTTTGTGTAACATTAAATCTTGCCATTAGTTTAACTCAAAAAGTTGACAGAATTTAGGATAGTATTTTCTTTTCTTTAGTGATTCGTTCTGCGTCAGTTCATGGCAGTGAGCGAACTTTTCTGACAAAAACTTTCAACAAGTAAATTTTGGGGTGCACAATTTCATGAATTTCAAAAAAAACAAAAAACCTCAGTGTGTCTCACTGAAATGACTTCACGTCAACAGCGCACTCAGTTGTCCGGAAAAGCATGATTTAAAAAAAAATGTTTTAAGATAAGGTGCACTTTTCAATAAAATTTATCAAAAAGGGATGTCAGTTAGTTTTCATACACTCAAGGGGCTTAGAAAGTAGCACAAACATGTTCCTTGTAAATATTCACTTCAGGGGGCCATTTAACCCTATCAGGACCGGGCTTTTTTTGGTTGTAGGGGACCGGGGAGGGGCACATAGTGCCCCCCTCCGTATTTTCCAAAGTGTTCGACCGATTTTGATGAAATTACTTGCCACAAATGTTCATTTCACCGAGTTCTACATGATGACGTCACAAAATTTCAAAAAAATCGTCACTAGAGGGCGTTTGGACTGTTTTTTTTCCCATTTTTGGTCAAAAATCGTGTTTTGCCATAACTTCTGTATTTTTTGTCCGAATGTTTTGAAACTTGGCAAACTTGTACATTTTAACAAGATAAAGATAATTTGAACCTAATTTAGTCAATAGAGTTATCTTTAGGGGGCATAATAGTTTATTAATTTATCCCATTTTCGGGGAAAAATGGTTTTTGCGTTTTTTTTACTTAACAATCAAATTGGCTGCCGCCAAGGGCCCAGGGAGAAATAATAAGGCTTGATTGACAAATCTGAACATTTTTGAGGTCTGAAAAGTAAGAAATTAGCAGGTTGAAAATGTTCCATTGTTAAAAAACTTGATATAATTTGACCCCCCTAATTACAGGCTGAAAACACAAAATCCAAGATGGCCGCCAAAAATGGCGGCCATTTGGAATTCCCAAAACCATTTCAGACTATCACGTGACTCACCACTATCACTTTTCTGGCAAAAAAATCTAAAGTATGTGGAAATTATGTCCAAAAAGTTTTAAAAATCACTAAAAACTAGTAAAATCGTGTGACCCAAGGTCAAACAAATGGTTGCCATGGAAACAGCTAACCCCCGGTATTAATTATTTTTTGCCAAAATGATCCTAGATATTTTAGGAAAAGTCAGAAAATTTCGCGGTGATCAGACTAAGCGTTAAAAAGTTACGGGGAAAAAATTGATAGGGGGCACATTGTGCCCCCCGGTCCTGTTAGGTGGATTTTCCACCAATTGCCTTGAGCAAGATACATAATTTCTCCAAATAAGGGCCGTTAAAAAATGGGCTTCCGGTAATCAGTTGAGCCAGTTTGTGTGAAGTGGGCGTGGCTAAACTGGAATTACGTCACACTTTACGAACAGGTCGAAACAGGAACATCAGACATGTAAAACATGTGTGCATGTAAAATACGTGTGCCTTTTGAAGGCTAGAGAAATAATGAATACTGAATAATTAAACAGTTTCCCCTCATCATTCATTTTGAGATATCGGTATTCATCATGGCCTAACCCTTCCAGACAAACATTGAGCATTAATGGGACACTTGAAATAATAAACATCACAGTACGTTCGTTTTAAACACAAAGATACAATTAAACTTACGGTTCTATGTCTTCAGGATGGCGGGTGACGTCAGCGAGCCTCGACGCCATGTTTGATTTTGCTAAGTTAAAACTGTTGAGAAAATGAGACAATTGTTCGGTCAAACCATGGATGCAATGGGTGACTACGGAAAGAACCGCAAACTAAAGAACACTTCGAGCAAACAGCTAGAATTTCACTGATGGTCTTGGGTTCGAATCCCACCCGAGTAGGCCTACTGCCTAAGTGTATTTTTTCCACAAACTCGGTAAAGCACACGGTGCTTATCACACATCGGTGCAAAGAGTCAAAACCAAAATAACGGCTTGAACGTTGTTCGACAAAACAAAAACAAGAATGCACGAAGCAAAACTGGAGAGCATTTTGGACGAAACATGTGAAACAGTTGTCATCGTACAATTGATATAAGAAACGAGAACTATTCACAAAACTTCTGACCCTCTACGTGTGTTTTTCGTGTAAAGTTGTTACGTTAGTGAAAAAGCAAAAAAGATAAGCAATTTATAGAGGCTGTCTATCCTTGCAGCATATTATTTTGTCGACCTTTTTGAAACAATTATTAGGCTGTGTACTGCAGAGCTACAGATCCGGCGTACGGTTCGGTGAAGGTTTAGGATTCACAACAGGACCGTCGTATACACGAGGCAGGCCACAATTTCCGTATTGACCCGTGCAGCATTTTCACAGATGGCTGACGTTAATTACACAAGCCACTTAACATTATCGTTCCGTCACGTTAGCCAAGATTTCGGTCGCCATTTTGTAATTTATTTTCGCATTCACTTTACCAACGTGGCGTTGTTATTCATGCATATGTGTTCAAGGCTCAGAAATAAATGTATACAATTAATCATAACGATCAGCCACACATCCGGATCATAATCCTGCCGTCCACCAATAATTATTAAAGGTAAAACATATACTTTTTTTAAGGTAAGTAAAATCATTCACATCCTCTCATTTTCTATATTAATACACACAACACGCTGCCTGGAAAATGATCAAATTCTGTGGTACTTGGTGTGGGAAAAACCCAAACATTTTTAACACTGTAAATGTATAGACCAAGTAACCTGCGACTGCACATATTAAAAAATAAAATAAAAAATAAACACAATTTGTACACAGCTCAATGAAAGAAAACATAAAATCATACATTTTATGGAGATTTCACTGCCTGATTTTTAAAAATAAACTTTTAGTGATGTATTATAGTTCTGTGGAAAGTATGACTCAAAATGTAAAATTGTCCATATGACCAGTGTAGTATCTTGCCTGTCAGAAAGGCCCTGGAATGTACAAGGCCCCTTTTTTGTAAGCAAAGGTTGCATGGTCTATTGTCACTTCGGGTATTTTGCCGAAGTCGAAAGAAGCGAAGGGGGGGGGGCTTTGAGGAGCATCTGGCAGGCCTTGATTTAACCCACGGCACCCACATCAATTGCCGTGGTGCCCTGTCTTTTTGCTGTGGTGCCCTTTGGAGTTCCTTTACAAAATAATTTACATTTTCATTTTAGAAGTGCTCTTGAAGGAAAATTGCTGTGCCCCTTCAACAGCGAAGTTCAAGGCCTTTTCTGGTTTGAACTCTCATAATCAACGAGCTTTGAGATGAGGGCCGATTATTTTTTTAATTGAGTTACAAATCCTGTACTTAATGAAAGGAGGGGGGGGGGGGTTACATTAAAATGTATACTGTTTTTTACAAAATGGAAATTTGCAGTGTTGAATGAATATGGAAATTAATGAGTTACATGTTGTATCTGACCACAATTGTTCACTCTTTGTGACAAAAACATCATCTTATTTGGGTAAATAAAATATTTAGGGGAAGTCATAATCAGTAAAGAATTGCAGGATGGATTCAGCATCCTTTCCGAAAAAAACAATTCGTAAAAATAAACGTCAATACATTGAAAAGCATTGTGTGTTTACACAGCCTGCTCTGTTTTGATCAGAGGAGAGAAAAAGACAGGCCTATAATTAGATAATGGCTCGTCACATTAATGTGTTCTTCGGTGAACCGGGAAAACAAACACTTCAAAAAATAGACCTACTAAGAAAACAAACAAATGAATATTTACATCATTATCAATCATACTCACCGTTATCATGTATCACCTAATTAGATGCTGAGCCAAAGTCGTTCCTCACTTGCTCCAAACAATCTTCGATTTTTTTTCCTTCTCCTTCGGGATTCAGCAACACTCCTCGTCCATGTCCCTTTTTGATCAGTATCTCCACACTAAATGCTACCATAAAAATGAGAGAATTTTGTCGTTTTCTTCACGGCTTGAAGTTGACATAGTCCAATGTTGACATCATTTATGTAAATTTATGGCCACCAGACGCTGAATAAACTGCCCCGGGTTTCATAATGTTCTGTGTACAAATTGGACGCGACCATAACGAGCCTGTTTCGATTTTCACCAAGGAGAGAGAGAGAAGAGAGCTGGTCGATACCATTCTCCCAACGGGGGTATACGGATGCCGAGCGTGCACATTATAATGCTGTTGCCGTTTGCAATAACAAGACGTCTGTTGGCGCGATTTCTCAGTGAGACGCAGCCGTTGGTTCGAGCTGGCAGTTAAACATAAACGGCAGGATGATACAGACGACGGGTGTGTATCTTCTGTTGAAAATGTGCAACGTGAGAAACGCGCCGACGGGCGAAAATAGCGAGCATCCAAATTGCTGTTATAGGAATTTTCCGGCTATATCGAACAAGATGGCGCTAGAGTCAAAAGCGTACCCCCTCTACAATCAGTCAAGTCCAGAGCTCTCGCAGGGTCTATAGCAACAACAATGCGCTTTGTAATTCATACGACGTCAATATAGAAATGCTAGCCATGCATCAGTGCTTTTCATGATAGATACACGTGAAGTGTGTTGCGTACGTGGTTTGGGGGGGGGGGGGTGGTTGAAGGTGGGGGATGGTGAAAGGGGATGTATAATTAAGGGCTGAAGAGGCCGTGGTAACGTATTCTCAAATGATGCTGAAGCCTCGTTCTTTTTTGCAGATTGTCTGGTTTCTTTAGTCGGCACATCATTCAGCTTGTGTAGCATTGAGGTGTTTCTTTCGTATGACTTTCTATTTTAAAAGGTCGCTTTTCTCCCATAAAAATGTTTGATGAAAATCTAAATGTCTAAAAATGGAACTTAAGAGCTTTGTTGAAAAGAGCGAAACCGCAGGGGGGGGGGGGGGGGGGTGGGGAGGGAATCTGCAATCTCCCATCGACCCGTGAGCTAGAATTTCTTATGACAGCAGATTGAAGAGATAAGCACGTGAACAACATCGATAATTTTCAAAGACTATCTGCATCTTATGTGACCCAACAAACCCGTGAAAGTTTAAGATTAATCGGCCATCGGAGTCGAAAACGATAAAAACAAAAACAAAACAAAAAACCACAAAAAACCCTCTTATAGGCTTAATGTCATCACTTTTTTCATACATTGAGTTTGGGACTCGCGAGATCAAACCTAATTATTTAACGCATTTCTCAAAAACTATAGCATTTCAGGCAACATATTTGGAGGGAAATTTTCCCACCATGACCATCTTTATACCATGTAAGTTATGTGCAAATATTTGATCATTTATATTTTCATTTTTACCAATGTTGTGCTCACCCCTATAAATTTGATCCAGCTCCCTCCCCCTCAAGTCACAGTGTCGCATTAGGATATGGAGGTAATAAAAAATGATAAGGATTTACAGTGAATGGATTGGAGGGAATGTAATAACTCAACCGGTGCCTTAATTAAAATGAAAGTCCGTTCAACACCTTCAGCATGACTAATTTACCCCAACCTCGCCTGTCTTCATAGCACAGATACATTTGATTGAGGAGAAACGAAGAAGCACTCATCGCCCATTCATTTGGACGAATCCCCGGGGTGCACTCTGACATTAGTCAAGCAATAACCGACATACCTAGGAGCCTGGATGTCCCACGCGTTCAACGCTCTCTCGTGGTGTAAAGTGGATAGACCTCTACTGAGGGAAAACAAGTGACTGTACAAGTGACGGAGTAATTCATTTATGTTCTTTAGTTGGATTTATGATAATAATACCAATGCTGGAACCCTTGGTCCGCCTGCTTTCAGTAATGAAAATAGTTTCTCGTACAGGTCCTGGGAATAAAACACACAAAACCGGGCAGGCTAATATTGTCCCTTTTGTTATAAGTCACTGGTTTGAATGTATACCCCCCCCCACACACACACACGGACAGGAAAACCCCCAAAACAAACACAAACAAAAACCGCAAAATTGGCGCCTATCCCCTATAAAATCCCGCAAATAGCCGATTATATTAATAAATTCTACTGCTGCCTTACGGCGCTTTAACCTTGGTTCAAGATGTAATAATTATGGTCTGAAAGGAGTGAACAATTTATTGCGCACCGACAGAGGGCGCACATTCAATCTGCTCTTCACTTCGGGGTGCACTACATACGGTGTAGAGAGAAGAATGTAGACCAACAACTTTTTCTGTAAATCAAAGGTATGAAGGTCATAGCTTTTAATCGATAGTTGAAAATGGCCCAATATTGTGCTCCTGTGGGTTGTTGACTTTTAACCTGGAACATATTGGATACAAAAACACTCTAAAAATTGCCCTATTTTGCTGACAAGCGTTAGGCCCCTTGTCCACAAAATGGGTCCGGCCAATTTACTCGTTAAAGGGCGTTTTAAATTTGGATGAGCTTGGCTCAAAAACCAACGACCAATCTACTGAAAATTTAAAAGAAAAATAAGGTTTAGTTGTCAGGAAATAGATTCGATTTGTTTCAAGAGGCTTAGAAACTTTTAAATATTTTTTAATTTTTTTTAATATTTAGCATTTATTATTGGTTGATATATTATGGGCAGCTAATTTGTGGTGCACCCTTTTCTCGGGGGGGGGGGGTATTCTCAGGCCGCGTTTGTATCAAGCTATTTTTAAGTGATTTTGGCTATCGCTGTGGCCATTGGCTGCAACCAACGTTTAAAAAGGGCCTTTTAGGCGGCCTGGCCCCGTGGCAACTGCCGAGAAGCCGTCAATTCGGACGTCAAAATCGAGATTGATCAAATACCTCACATTTTATGCACAGCGCCCTCTCTGCAGTTGAACTTTCGCCAAGTAAAAATCGCAACATGTATTCAGTGGGGAGGGGGGGGGGGTGGCGTCTTGGAGTACCGACTACCCACACAACAGAACCTCTTCACTTTTGGATTACGCAAGAATAATATTGTATAGTCCCGTCTCAGTGCCCGACAACTGAACAGTGTTACTCCCACGACACTCGTCGGCCAGCCCACAAAGGTCAACTATAGACTTTCGACATTGTCGGTTTATAAAAAAAAAACACTAACACGATCCCGCTTTCTAATTGTTACACAACAAAACCATCAAAAATGGTGTTTATCTTTTTTGATAACTCGACACTTAACACTGAAGATTTATGGTACAATCTTTGAACTTTTTATGACGAATTCATAATCTGAACTTCGTCACCAATAATGACAACTACATTAGGGTATTAGAGTAAAGAGAGTCACTCTGACTTGGTGGGTGAATCTGCATATTTTAATAATACAAAAAAATCTAAATTGCTGATGAAATACACATTGTCTACTTACATCAAAATATCCCAGCCATTGTGCACCAATGGGTTTGGGAATTGTATGAAAATAATTTTTTTTATTTACGTCCATGGTTCATTTTAGGAAAGCCATTGTTTACAAGTGGCGTTTTAAAATTGTTTGATTCATGGAGTTTGAAAATAAATCGATTTTTCTACGTCCATAGTTCATCAGACCGATCCGTTAAAACCCGTCTACCTTAGTAACTGCAAAGCAACAGCACATGGCGTGACTTTCTTGCCACGATCGCAGCGGTGGTTCGGTTGATACACACACAGACATGGTTTTCGTGAACAGTATGAATTTAGTTTCGGGGCCTTTTGAGCAGTGCATTGAGTCATCCAAAGAACAATGCAGACAGGAACGCGTTAAATCACTTGTACACGACTTTACAGGGACCTCTGCTGTGAAATTTGCACCACCAGAAATACGAAAACATTTAAACGAAACAAACGTTAGTACAGTTGTGTGTCAGAGCAATGGCGCCAGTTTGTTTACTTTTCTAATGTAATGTTAACGAGTCGGACTTTTAGTGACATTGTCAAGGCTGTGATTGGTCAATACGTTAGTAGGCGGGGCTTAATGGATCGGTCTGTTAAAACTGTGTTTCTAATAAAACGAATGCCTGAAAGAGAAGTGTCATACATATTAAAGTTGATCCATCCACGCAGTGGTCTCTGACAATTGCAGATATCCAAATAAAGAAATGATGTTATATACTACGGTAATATATTGTGATTTTTTTATTGGTTGGGAACCAATCACGTGATGTGCCACAAACACGCATGTGCAAGGCGCGCGCGCTCAGGAGGGGAACATGAGTGATGTACCCTACGGGGTACATTACCTTGATCGTGCCCACCACCGTTGGTCGTTTCCACCGCCTTGTACAATAATAAGAATCAGCCCCGGGTATGAGATTGTATGCAATTTCCTGTTCACGTGTTTGAATTTGTGCAAATAAATAACGAAATCCAATACTCACCCCAAAAATTAGTAAAGAAATATAGTTTATTTCACTTGGCGATGTTTGTTTCCCAATGCTGCAATCTATTATCATGGTATATAACGAAACAATATTGTTGCACGCTGTGTGATGGGGTCCATGGGTTTTGTACACCCGAGGGAGCAAATGACACCCACGACTTCGACCCGGATTCCATTTGCCACTGGACCCCATCACAGCGTTCAACACTTGTATAATGGAAAAGTATAACTCTTGCGTACGTGCATAACTCTATATGCAAACTATTTACCGGGGGTATTTGACAAAAAGCTTAAGTTTAAAAACATTATATAGAAAACATTATATTCAAAAACTTATTTAAATTACACAAAATATTCGTTTCATGAAACAAAAAATAGATAACTATAATGAATGTTGTCACCTGTTAGGGCCTATTATAAATATTGATGTAATTATAGATACAAAATTCCATGTCCGTGAACAAAACAAGCTACAATGTCTACACAGTCGTGGTTTTACTTTATAAGTAATTTGCCCAGAAGCTTATTTTTTTTAATGACACTCAACCAAGCCAATCGATGAGAAGCAGATTTGCTCTATAATGCGATCACATAATACTATTCACTAGTTGCTTTTCTAGGTTCCCGTGGAAAAATCCCCGGTCAGGATTTGAACCCACGACCCTCCGTGTTCCAAATAAGGAGATGCGCCGCTCCAGCACTGCTCGGTCAAACAAGACAAGATCGGGTCCCGAGTACAGCATAATAATAATATAATAAATTTCAAATCAGGAATCCTAAGAACTGTATTCACATTAATTATCAATAAATTTCGTTCTTAGCACCAAATTTCAAAATTTAAACAATAACTGACTAAAATCAATTATTATAATTTTGTTGATGAAAGGACCCGTTCTTGACGAATTCTTTAAAAAAAATCACACACTATTGGAAAACAAGGTTACTATAATACGAAGACAAGATCGGAAGTCACTTTTGCCCCCTTTTTGCGCATTTATTGTTGGCCATGACCTTTGACCGGAGCCAGGATACATGAGTTGATTCAAGCATGGATTGATTTAAAAAAGGAGCTCGACAACCTCTACTTAAAGACACACGATCGTCAACGCGTGACAAACAGCATTCGCGCCACGAAAGGTCACCTTTGACCGCTGCACGCGTTGTACGAAAATTTAGGAACGGGTACACGGTGGTTTGGGGCCACAGAAATAGCCGTCGGGTAGTGGTGACGAGCGTGATGCGTCTGTAGGAGCAAAGTTCAAACCGAAAATCTTTTTCATAAAACACTGGCTTATATGTATCAACTATACATTATTAATTAACTTTTAAGATATTACTTGAAATCAGTGACATTTTGAAATCAGTCATAGTGGAATCCGAACCTGGCTTGTTATTTATTGCTAATACAAGAACTGCATAACAGGCACGCATTTTAAGACCAACTGGCTAGTCTCATCTCCGGTCGTCTTTATGTGTCTATGTTTCTAAATCCTAAACCGTGTCCGTTCTACATTTTGCAAATTGCGTTTAATTTTGGAGTGCATATAAAACCGGTCGGAAAGTCTCCTTTCCGTTCGTCATCGCATCTAAATACCAAAACCTGTGCTAAAAAATTGCATACACTGAGTGTATCCTAAATGCCAGCCGGATAGCCTCCTTTCCGGTCGTCACTGTACGCATTCAGGAACCCGTCTGCATCGCGTAGTATTCCTTGTACAACACAACCACTTCCAGACTGATATGGGAAGTTCCCTTTTTCTCTCAAACCGTCAATAACGTCCTAAAAAAGAGAGGATATTTTGAAAAATACTACAAAGCAACCGAGGTATTTTAATACATAGTCCCCTAAACCCCTTGCCTACAACGTCATAAGGTCAAACAGTGCCCTCACCGAGGTAAAAGGAAGAGCTATCATTGGTCGAGAGCTGTGCGTGGCGCGTACGCGCTTGCACGTTTTCCTTGTTTGACCTCAGCGATGGCGGCCAGTGCAAGGGGTCTATCCTGGGCCCAATTTCATAGAGCTGCTTAACTGCCGATTTTGTGCTTACTGTGTGATTTCCAGTTCATAGCGCTGCTAACCGTAAGCACACGAAAAGGCATGCTAACCTTCAGGTGCTTACTGTAGGAAAATGAATGACGTAGCAATGCAAATCCTTGGTGAGCGCGCAAGCTGGCCGTCTAATTTTCTTGCTAACCTGTGAAACATGCTTACGCTAAAGCACATTTTTTTCTGCTATAGTTAGCACGAAAATTTGCTTACCGTTAAAGCAGCGCTATGAAATTGGGTCCTGTTGGTAAGTGATGACGTTTTGGAGCCGGAAGTGCAATGTAAACGAGTGGTATACACTTTACATACATTGTACATGAACATTCGTCACATTGCACTTCCGGCTCCAACACGTCATCACTTTTCTACCAACAGTATTGGTAAACCAAATTAAATGGCAACAATATAAATTCCCTATAGACCATGTAACCCATGACATCGCAAGTCATGTTTTCAAAAGAGCCACACAGCCTGGACTTCCTGCAGGAAGGATTTATACCCAGCCCAAAGGAAGAACACATACAATCCTATATTTTATGGAGATTGCAATGTCTGATTTTTACCATCTTTTGTTGTGAAGAAATGGAGCACAGCTCAAAACTTGTACAGCCGTTATTTTTTAGAACTCTTGAATTTATGTGGAAATTATGACAAAAATGTCAAATTTCCCATGTGACCAGTGTAATATCTTGCTTGCCAGAAAACGCCCGGAATGTACAAGGTCACTCTTTTTTGTATTTAAACAAAGGTTACATGGTGTATACATCACTTAATAACAAACGGACGAGAAAATAGAAAAATTCTACCAATGACATGAATAGATAAGTGCATAGCAGGTAGGTAGATTGATATTGTACGGTTATCGTGATTGGACCAGTACGATTTGATCGATTGTCCAATGACGACCGGTCTTTTCACTCACCTGATTGTATCCCGATTCATACGTGACGTTGTTCGGCACAAGTTGATGATGCAGACGTCTGCGTTGGATAGCTTCCTTCATGCTGTCACCGAACCACAGTGTATCCGCAGAAACCTACAACATAAACAAAAACAACAACAACACTGTCGTTTTAGAGACCGTTTTATATGAGTTTAGCTACGTCAAGTCAAAAGCACCAGTCGAATCGTTGCAGTCGAATCAATAAAATACACCGTGCAGATTTATCAAGCCCTCTGCCTATATAATTATTTACATGTTGTTAACTTTGCGGAGCTCTTTAAAACATGGTTGCAATTGGAGACTTTAGAACGCTAGGTGGCAGCAGACATAGTTTTCCATTGTTCATGTAGTTCTGAGCATGCGTACATTTTCTAGAACAATGGATTTACCTGGTAAGTCTGCTGCCACCTAGCGTCCCCAAAGTCTCCCATAGTTTTGTCTTGGTCGATGTAATACAAATACAATTCGCAGTTTTGGAATTATTACACACTTTTGTGAGTGTTTTATCTTGTCTTGTGGCGAACGTTGTAACGGGCAAATTATTATCTCATAAAAGGTACATTTCCATGGTCTCAAAATGTTTCCATAGCATTTGTTCCAGATGGCTTTTTGATGCATGTATTGCAGTAAGGAATAGTAATCTTGGTTTGATAGCCAATATAAATCTAAGAGTCGTTTCTTTGAGTGTTTGATTTTGTCTGATCTTTTTGTTTCCTCTCTCGCGAGTCTTTGAATATACAAGACGCAATTTATACCTGTGCTACCCCTGTGGTGATACGCGAGCCGCCCGACGCCCCAACCACCAACTTGACGGTCCCGTCCTTGCTGATAGCTATAGTTGGAGTCATGGAGGACATGGGGCGCTTCCCAGGCCGGATGAAATTGCTTGGAGACGGTGGAAGACCGAAGAAGTTTGTCGCGTTGGGTTGTGAGAAGTCATCCATCTCGTTGTTGAAGATGATTCCGGTTCTAGAACCCAGAACCTTAGAACCAAAACTATAGACAAGTACCAAAATGTGTAAAAAAAACCCTGATGTAACATAATTAATAGCTAATGCATATTTTTGTCATTTACGTTCAATTTTTCGAAAAGCATTAAAAGAACAGCTTTAAAAGTTTCAAATGATACCCTACTTCAAAGCTAAACAATGGCTAAAACCATTGGAAAAGTAAAACCTATTGGATTGCGCAATCGTATGAATATTCATTTATTCATCCATTCATGTATTTATTGGTCACATTGAATTCAACAGCGTGAGGTTCTTTGTCCTGCACTGTGCAAATAAATATTAAGAATCTAAAAAATACATACAAGAATGATAGTGAAGTGAAAACATTCATACGTGTATGTTAAAAACTTTAAAACACAAAAAAGTTAAGAAGCATTGCCGAAGAAATAATCATACAACTAATTACAATGAAAATACTAAGATAGATGCAAAGTGGACCTGCCAGTAAAGGCGAGACAAGATTTGTGAGAAACGTTGACCATATTAAAAAGTGAACAGGTAGGCCCCACTCTGAATAGAAGTTTATCCTTTTGAGTGGGATGGAGTTTGGGGGTTGGGTTGGGTGGATTTGTAACCATGGACATCCAAACTTTCATCCTATCACATTCACGTACTGGAAAGATCGAGAACAACCTTAACGCTGAAATGTGTGGGCAAATAACCAAGTAACGTTTGAATTGAGATGATGAAAGTTGATGTTGCTTTTATAGCTTAGAGTGTTGACTAAACTTGCTACAATAGTTACATTAACGAAAAATTGTAATTAATTAGGCTTTAGGCTCGAGCAGCCTGTTCAGGTCAGTGACACAATTATACGTCTACTTGGTATCTCCTTTGTACTCACTATGTATTGACCGTACTCGTCACGGACACAGCATTCCCATCACCGTCAACAACCGACAAGTGTGCCGTGCCGCTGTCCGGCCGATTGAAGTATGATGTGTAGTACGAAGGATTGTGACTGTCGTCATCATCGATGTGTGCGCGCAGGGAGTCGGCAAAATCCTGTGACGTCATATTGGCTACCAACTGATGGAAAGAAGAAGCTTAAACGTTTAATACTAGACTGTCTGGATACTGTCTCATTATTTGACATAGGTATAAAAACAACATGAATGACTGACCCAAATGGATCAACTGTCTTCAGAGGATGGAGCTTCTTACATCTTTTTCATCTTCAGGAACTGACCCAGACCCTAAGAACTGACCCAGACCCAAGGAACTGGATGACTGACCCAAAATGGATCAACTGTCCTCAAAGGAAGCTTCGTACCTATTAGTTACATCCACAAAGTCTTCATCTCCATGGAACTGACCCAGACCCACGGAACTGGATGACTGACCCAAAATGGGTCAGCTGTCCTCAAAGGAAGCTTCGTACCTATTAGTTACATCCACGAAGTCTTCAACTCCAAGGGACTGACCCAGACCCAAGGAACTGGGTGACTGACCCAAAATGGATCAGCTGTCCTCAAAGGAAGCTTCTTACCTCTTTTACATCCACAAAGTCTTCATCTCCAAGGAACGAGCGTCCGGCATAAGCAAACTTGAAGGACTCTACCATTCGATGAGTTGTTAAGATTTCATTTTCAATGTTGCCCATACTCTCGGGACTAAAGTTATACCCTACAGGACAGGTGAAGGAAGGAAATCCTAGTCAGTCTGAAGGTGATGTTGTTCACGTTGCTAAAAAGAATGGTCCAATATTGTGCCCCTGGGGTTGTTGACTTTCAACCTGGAGCATTTTTGGTAGATTAGCCCTCCAGAAATGGCCCTATTTTGCTAAAAAGTGTAGGGTCATTTTTGCAAGATGCAGTCTAGAGAGTTTACTCGCTCAGGGATGTTTTTTATTTTGGATTAGCCTATCAGAAAAATTAAGTTTAGTTCTCAGAATAAATATTCGATTTGTTTCCTAGAGGCTGAGAGACTTTTGAATATTTTTTGAGTATTTTCGAATATTTACATTTAGCACTGGTTGTTATGGGAAGCCTAGTGTGGTGCAACCAGAGGTAGACCTCAAGTTCAATCATACTTCTTAAGTCTCCGTCTGGAAACAACTTTAAACATAATAATACAATACTATCGGAGTCTTATACAGTGTATGTATCTACCAGCAATTAGGTACGCTTTTTATTGTCATTTTTTTACGACAGGTTTTTGAAGTTTTTGAATTATGAGACCCATTTTATGTAGCACCTGATAAGGGTTTACAAGGTGCTGCGGCGCATTCAGCAGCCACTGCCAGAAACACCGGGGCAAACCCCTTCTCTTAGCGATAAGTGTACTGGGTTCTTTTACGTGCATTAAACAACACTTAGGACCTATACGGCTTTACGTCCCATCCGAAGGACGAAGCAATAATGGTGAAGTGTCTTGCTTAAAAGGACACAAGTGTCAAGACCGGGACTCGAACCCACTGCTGATCAGAAACACCAAAGCTTGAGTCCGGTGTGCTAGTCACGACACGCCACGATAGCAAATGATCTCAACTACAGGGTGAACGAAGTGATTACTGACATTGCCGTCAAAAAGGTCTTTATGTAATGTCCCGTACATGCTCTCGTAGAATGCGAGACTTTCGGGGACACTTCGGGCAGCGGACGTATCAAGTAAATCCATTGTTTTCTGAAATACTTAGCCACCTAAAGCGTTTCAAAATCTCCCGTTCAAGTTGAAGCCGAGCTTGAACTAATTGGCTTGGGGTTCGGCTTTGGCTAGAATGCAAAATCAAAAGCCACAGCCGCTTAAAACAGACTTTACCTTCAAGGATGTTCATTGATAGCGAATAGACGGCCCCACTCCCAGGGGGAGGAGGTGTGTAGATGTGTACATCGTCAACCTCGATCATCAGAGGTTTTCTTCTCTTGCATCGGTATAGAGCAAGGTCCTCCTTCGTGATGATACCACCTGGCAAGTTAGATTTAAAAAGAAATAGTTTAGAATGTTTTTAGAAGGGATAGAGAGTTTCGATGGTCTGGTTCCAGCTTGTACGGGTAAGTAGACATAACATTAATACTATTATAGGTTTCTGCACCATTTCCACACCATTAAAAGCCCCAGCTCAACATTGGTAAGAAAGAAAAACGTAATTATACACAGATTTACATATACCCTACATGGTCTTAAAAAATACTAACGGTAGAAAACTTTCCCTTAAACATTTCTGTCTGAGTGTTATCGTGTTTTTTCTTTTAAATAAATAAAATAAGAAAGAAAAAAAAATCCAAAAATTCATTTACGTCTCTTGACACCTACACTCTGCCTAAGATTGCGTACACAAATGCCGAAGGCATTTTTACCGTTTTCTCGCAAATGAAACATCGAAATGAGCTGAAACTTTCACAGGTTGGTTGGAATGCAATCATTTGAAGATACTTTACCAATATTGACCAGGGGCTAATAAATTGTGTTATGAGCCAGACATTCCGCATATTATTATGGATTCACAATGTATAATTGTTTTTACCATATGATAAATGCATTTTTGTTGCGAACGCGTTGGTCATGCAAAATATCGAAGCACTTGTTATAAAAACAATTTCAAACATGATTATCTTAAACAATAATGATCTCCAGTTGAATTGTCCGCACAAACAATGTGCTTATTATTTTGGGTAACGTACTGTACTTCCCAACATTTTGACGTTGTGCATCGTGCGCCTGACATTAAACACCAAGCCTTTATCATGGTGCCGCCATTTTTCCCCTACCACTCGAATCAATGCACACTCTAAAAAAGGAAAGTGTTAAATCAACACTTAAAGGGTTTGGTCAGCGACAACACTTTTATAAAGTTAGATTCAACTAATACAAGTGTCAAACTAGTTTTTCAGAGGCTGAGATTTAACTCTTAATAGTGTAAATTCAACTCTTCAAATACACTTAACTCTTTCAAAGTGTTGTCACTGACCGAACCTTTTAGTGTTGATTTAACACTTTCATTTTTAACACTTTAACACTTTGGTTTTGAACCAAACCGAGTCTGGAAGGGCAAAATAGTCTGACCCCTTTCTAGTAGAATAAGAATCAGTATTCAGTAATGCTGTTTCACTTGGGGAACAATGACAGCAGAATATGGCCTAACCTCTGTCTGCGACATCCTGTACTATATCGTCCGCAAGATCGCCTCTGTAGAAAGCATCTTCGCCCTCCAGCGATATTTTCCTGTAAGTCTGTGCTAATTTAGGTCTCGTCATGATATCGCCTTCACGGAGTAGACCGCCTGTACTATTCAAAAAGATGTCGCTGTAACAAATTATAAAGAAAAAGGGAAAAAAACAGGTTATTATTACCCTGTTTATACAGCTACATGCGGCGAAACTACAGTGGGCAAATTTTAGAGGGCTATAAAGGGGGGGAATGCTCCATTTGTTTCTTGGGGGCACTTCTGATCAATTTAAAATGTAGTTTCCGTTTTTAGTAATGCTGTTTCCCCCTAAACAAGCTCCTTTTCAGCGCTCTTGTTATGCCGTTTACTATTTTTTTAGTAAGATAATCTGACGTGGGTGTGAAAAAAAATTGTTCTTGTAAATATATAGAATAATTTTACAAGCATTGAAATTACTACATAAGAGGTTTACTAAAATGTCAAACTTTGTTCTGGTTTAATTTCTCAAATGTCCAGATTTAAATGGGGGTGGGGGCACGTGCACCCTCCCCGTATCCCCATTTAGTTACGCCGCTGCTTGTATAACAATGACCTATGGGCCGTTTCGAAAACACAGCTTTGGGTACAGCTCCGGCTCCGGCTCTGCCTCCGGCTTAGGCTCCGGCTTGGGCTCCGGCTTAGGCTCCGGCTTGGGCTCCGTTAATATTTTTTTAGATAAAGCGTTTTCGGCATGGGTGCTTTAACTTATGGCGAACGGAGCCTCAAGTATTGCCAAGCAAAACAAAACAAAAAAGCGACAAGTGAATCCTGATTTTGGTCTGTATGACGTCTTGATGACGTCGCAAGTGTCTGACCATCACTCCCATGCGGTCATTGAGTCATCCATAACCGAAATCGGTTTTTGGCAACGGTAAATATTAAAACTCAGAAATACGGGTTAGACTCCTACAGGTCAATATCAAGAGCCAGTTTTTTACACACATTTACATGAAATTAAACTATTATAGCAATCAAAAATTCAATAATGTATAATACCAAATGCAGCGACAAAAATAATGTACCAACATAATATAGTACAGACAACAACATAAACTATGTACTGAAAGAAACACTTCAAGAATAACGCCGGTAATTTAAAGTGTAAATCTAGAATTACAAACCTCAAGCTGGTGTCTGCCTTTATTATGTCCTCTTGATTCGAGATGGCAGAGGCGAGTGCCCTTCCAACGGGAAAGCCGTCTTCTGCTAACGAAATGGACGGTTCAAATAGCTCCTTCCACGGTAAGACTCCATACCGCTGATGGGCAAGCCAGTAGCCCGCTATCTCCCCTGGAACGCCAATGGCCAAGCCGCCTGTGTAGTTAGGAAAGTGAACGTTGGGAATGATTCTCAAGGGAGTTGACAATTTTAAAACCATTCTCAGCGTATGGTGGCACAATTAATTTGTCCGCCAGCAGGAGGATTTTTAATGCCGATGCGGTACCTCTACAATAAGATGTTTATGTTAGCTGCAATGGGAGACTTACTACAATTATCAGGTAAATCCATTATGCTTGGAAATGTGCACATGCTCAGAACTATGCAAATTACCTGGTAAGTCTGCTGCCACCTAGTGTTCCAAAGCCTCCCATTATTAACAATAAGCTTATTGTATCTTCAGAGTGATACACAAAATACGCAAATTGATTGGCTGAATCAAAGATGATAAATCATCTCGTCGTAAATGACCTCTGTTTTTTGCATTGCCGACAATAAAGCCCTATTATGTGACTGTATAACACATTCCCTATTGGAAAACATTGGGTTTGTTATCCCCGATGCAATATCATACGTCAGACAGAAATTCCGTGCACATGTGTTAAGTTAAAAGAAAATGCTCGAGTATTAAACAGAAATAAATATTATGGAAGTCACCTCTGTATTATTATCTATTTACAAAGCCATAAATTCACCCAAAGGTGAATGAAAAATACAAAAAACCTCGAAACAAAGCCCCAAAGCTACAAATGTTGTAACACTTCCAGAGCTCGTGTGTCCTTGCACCGCCTCGTACAAAGCAATTCAATAAAACACCACCTGACCTTGCGTGTGTTTTAGGTATGCATACAACGTGTTCGTAATGAGACTCAAAGTGTCGGACACAAACAAAAACGGAGATACCGCTGTCATAAATGATTACTTGTCAAGAAGATTGTTATAATTTTTACCCATACACCGATGTGTGTTAAGCACTGTACACAGTACTTTCCCGAGTCCCGTGAACAAAAATCCACAGGCATATTGCTCGGGTGGGATTCGAACCCACGAACCCCGCCATTCTAGAGCATGTGTCTACCAAAAAGTACCATCTATTATAATTATAGGATTGGTAACATATTAGTTTGAATCTGAAAGTTCATACAAGTAAATAAATTTGTATACTTCTTTTGAAAATTTGCGTGGATAATGTGCTATCATGCGAGTTTCAAAGTGACGTCAGCTGAATTTAACACGCAACCCGCTATCCAGATAAGTATAGACCGTTCAAACTCGGTCAAACTCGGTCACACGTTCAGCGTAAACGCACATAAACTAAGGTGTGTGGGCGGGGCTTGTTGCCGAAGCCAGAACGGTCTATTGTAGAGATCCTATTGACCCATTTCACCTGACGTCATTATCATCACAATAATCTTGGTTGCGCCATTTTGGTGGTCAATGTCACTGAGTTATTAGGTGCAGTGCGCATTTTAGGACACGCGGCGTTTACATGGAAACCTTATTGACCACCAAAATGGTGAGCATGGCACAATCGGCGCGTGTGACGTGCGTGCAAGGGGTCAATAATGTGCTGTAGCCGCATGTGACGTCAGTGCAAGGGGTCAGTATGGTGACTGTATTAATGTATACTCACCAAATAGTGATGCGTTTTTAGCTTCGGTTGCAAACATGTCTTCCGTGGCAGCTGATGGAGCCTCTTCTCTTGCATCCAGCATCTCGGTGGTTCCGGTCCTACTGTTGTGGTGCATCATGAAGAATCCTCCACCGATGCCTGCGCTATGTGCGTTGTGTAATCCGACGCACAGAAGCCCAGCAATGGCAGCGTCGGCAGCTGACCCGCCTTTCATTAACATGTCCCTACAACAGAACAATATTTCACGTTAGTTTTCCTGATGGGCTGGACTTCACAAAGTGCTAAAATTTATCTTGAGATTTGTCTTCACACACATGATACAGCCACGTTAACAATTCCTCTATACAGGCACCACGGTATCAAAGAAGACTCGGGAGTGTACGTTTTGGTGTTAACTTTGGTCAGATAGTGACTGACACAGAAGTGTCTTGCCGATTGTGCAAAAACTGCACTTTCATTTTCATCACTGTTTCACCATCAAACTTCTTTTCATGCTATCTAATATTGGTTTAAATGCAGTCGTGATATGCAACAAATTTTTCTGTATACATTAATCCGAGCAGCACTCGTTTATGGTGTTTTACACCACCAAAGCTAGCCATGGCCGCCGCACGCGTGTGCGACACGACAATAGCTCGTCAGCACGCATTATGCACATATCAGCATGAATGATTCACAGTGCATATGCGTCCACGCACGCGTGCGGCAGCCATACCTGCTCGGATTAGTCTATATCCAACCTCGTTCCCAGGGATATTGATCTCGCCGCGCCATTTTTTTTTGGTACAGAGGTTGGCTCGGTCAGAGCATAGAGCAAGGAACAGATTCCTTGCTCTATGGTCAGAGGTATTGATACGGCGCGCTGCCCATGGTGGCAAGGTTGGTCTATACCATTGATCTCCATTAATACAATATAAATGGAGATCGATGGTCTATACGCAATAGACCTTTCCCATGAAATAATATGTAAATTGCATGTCATGCGTGCTTACTTACACTACTGGTGGGCAAAATGAGAACACATCGGGCCTTTCTGTGTGGGGCTGATGGTGGCGTGACGCACACGCGTTTGTGCGTCTGCCTTGTGCACAATTCTATGGCGTTTGCCCACCAACAGTGTCTGTACGCATGCGTGAATGTAATTATCATATTTCATGGGAAGGGCTTGTTACCAACCCCCGACCGAGTTCAAAGATCAAAGTTCAACGCATGAATCCAACCTACCTTCCTATTTCTGAGCATGCTCCAGCGTCGGCAGCCACAGCGGCCTTGGCGTATTGATATTGCCCACTCGGACTCTCTGGCGTCGGTGCATCGGTGATTTTGACGACGACTTCATCTTTGTCTTTGTAGTAGTAAAGTAATCCCAAAGTCACTGCAGCTGTTGCTGCCAGGAGAAACAGCAAACCAAAGGCGATCTGCCATCTCCGGACAGCGCTTTTCCTGCAGGAGTAATAAAATAAACAAATCAAATCTTCGTGAAGTAAAACTGTTAGCTTTCGTAGAAATCAATACGAAGTACAACATTACATTGTGATGCTGCTACTGCGCCCACTACAAAGATATTTTCACTAACAAAGCTGCAGCAGCTGGCACTGACACTCTGTGAATCAAGATAAGGTAGAGCATAAAATCACACAACACGTCAAGGGATTTTCTTTTTTATCTCTTTGATTTAGAGTCACTGTACATATGATTGGTAAGGATAAACAACATGAAAGATTAGTTTCAGTCTGAAAGCTTACTGTTTTTGAAGTTCATACTATAACCCACATTTCTGTGAAATATTTACCCCTGAAACGCTCTCATTTATTCGAGAAAACAGTATCTGAAAACATAAAAAACGCAACAGCTGATTTCCTTTGTAACAACCAAAATTAAGGACAATTTGTTTACATGCTGAAAAGTTAGTGTGCATGGTTTTTCACTATTTTCTCCTGACTCGGACGACGGATTGAGCCCAAATTTTCACAGGTTTGTTTTTCGTGTATTATTGAATCAGACAAATTAAAAACACTGCACTATCAGCTTTACCAATCCTGTATATTGCCTTTTCAATGGTAATGATCAAACTCTCGTCTCTTTACCACCAAGCTCTCTGGCTCTCCTTAAACATCCCGCGTTTGAAATTTTCAGTATTTTTGTTTCGTTCACGAGAGTTTTGTGAACCTAAAGGCCATGTCACACAAGGCAATTTATTGGCAACCAGTTCGGAAAATTTTCAAAAAGAATGCGTTGTTATGGAAGTGGCGTGAACCAGTGTATAAAGGAAGTGAGCGTGACCTCGGCAGGAAATGACGTCGGACTACGTGGGCGAATAGTACCATGGTTAATATTTAAATACCAAGAGCTTGGGTTATACAATTAGCATCTGTCATGAAATTACCGAAAATAACCAAATGAGGGCGTTTAGCGGAAACATGTCAATATGGCGGATAATCCAATGCTGAATGATAAATATTCAAAACCACTTTGAATATACTCTTTCGATTTAGTAGATTTACCTTGTTTTTTTATTTCCACGGGTGATCCTGCTGGGAAATGATTGATATTTCCCATTGAGTTACAGAAGGAATTTTTTTCTGCAGTCCAGAATTGCCACCCACGATTTTTTTATATTTTTTTTTATAAGGTTCCCTTTTTGAATCGATTCGAAGACAAAAAAAAATTCCCATTGAAAATCATTACGTCAGTGGCAATTTTGGATTGCAGAAAAAAAAGTTTCCCACAAAGGGATACTTTGGAATGATAGGTGGCAGCAGACTTACCAGGTAAATGTCAATTGTTTGCGTAGTTCTGGGTATGCGCACATATTCGAGAACAACGGATTTACCTGGTTAGTCTGCTGCCACCTAGCGTCTTGAAAAATCTCCCATTACGTTACTGTGACAGAGGCTTATTGAGCTATAAATGGTTAAACCCAGTTCACCGAGTCATACTGCAATGAATATTGCAATCAGTAGTGCAATAGACCGATTGCGCGACAATGTTTACATGCGGTCACGTGACCCCCTATCGGGTATGACGTCATACAGCGGATGAAAAAAATACGTGTAAAAGCATAGGCCGTGACACAGAGTGAGTTCGAAAACAGTCGATTTTATTTTCATTGAACGATGAATTAGTTATTCAGCCCCTTTATTTAAAGTAGTATGGTGTGGCATTAATTTAAATCACATCTCTGTTTCATAATTCAGGATTCTACTAAAAAGAGTTTTTTTTTAGACATGCACTACCGGTGTCGGACGACTATTATGTAGCCACCCGCCTGTTATTTTGTTTGTAATGTTGGCCTAAATCACTGTAAAAAAAAAAAGGGTAAAGAACGTTGGAAAAGTGAGCATTAATACCTAGCCTTGCAGAATTTCAAATAGGCAAAGGAATCACACAGTTTTGGAAAGCAATTTGTTTGGAGGATTTCAGCTTCAAAACTGTGAAATTTGTGTGTTGAAAAGTGTGTGGCGATCGCGGTCGTCTGGACTAACGTTCCGTCGCGCGCTGATGTACACATCGTGCACATTTATACGGTACTTTTACAATTTTCAAGACTTGCTGGAACTGTCCTTACTGGCTTTATTCAGCCAGTTGAAGGTCTCTGGTACAAACTCTGGAATACCTTTCACAGATTTCGAGCAAAAAAAGCCCCGATCGAATAAACTAAATGCATTAATCATCGTGTACCGTACCACCCTTTCCTATGGAGGATTACGTGTGTGTTTACATTTTATACCCAACAGGGGTCACGTGACGTAGGTCGCGCAATCGGTCTATTACCCTGCAATCATAGAGAATGATGCAATCACACACGGTGCCTAACCAGCGACAGTGATGGGGAGGTGATAAAAAAATATCTCCATTATGTTTGATCTTTTTACCTCCATGGTTTGATCATTGTTTGATTGAGGTCGGTGCTCGAGAAACACAACGGGAGAGTACACAGTGATTTGACAGGGTTTATGCCATACACCCCACAAGCACAATGGAGGTAGACATTATAAACTACGCAAATATGTCAACATGCCAGCATCGTCATCATCTTCGTGTGCTAGTTGAGCGTGCTAAGAAACCACCCTGACGTATTATTTGCACGTACCTTTCTACTAGACTTGTTCCCAGTCCCTATACATCGTTTTCATTCTGACTGTGTAATTATAGGGACCTGTAGCGGGTAATGACAATTAGTATAATACCTTGTAGATTTCTGCCAGGTATATGCTAACTAGAATTAGCACATAGGTCTATACGTTATCCCATAATGCAATGCGGCCTTTACTCAAAACATGACGGACACAAAATCTCAGAATCTCCCATCGTGCAGACTAACGTTAGTTAAGATGTTCTAAAGTTAGCTTGAATTTGGGTGTTTAAGGTTGGTTCACTATGTCCGGGTGAAGGGTTACGATACACACGTGTGCTAGTGTCAAACAACAACATGCATATTAAGTCAAGAGCATAGCCAACGTCATCTCTAAAACTGGAACTAATATTACTGCGCCCGCGCAATCAAAAGGGCCAATCAATAGTGCAATAACGGTAGTATACCTACCGGTCCCTACAGTCAGAAGAGAACGATATAGGGACCGGGAACCAGTCTAACTTTTCTACCTCCCCGTGCACACCGTGTACCGTCAACAACGACCGTCAAGTATCAACGGTTTAAACCCTTGGACTTATTAAAGCGAACATTAGTGTCGATAGTTAAGTATCAAAGCAGAGGTCAAAACCTAACGAGCCTCAAAATAATCCCAGACTTCTATAGGTACATACAATGTCTGTCAATTAGCGAGCCCCAACCATGTGTTTACAACACTTAAGCCTTTACCCAGAAGTAACGCTGAATGAAAACACTCTTGGTTCTAAATAACCTAAACTTCTGTATGGTAATAACAACAGGGACACAATTTGGCTGTCTAGAAGGGGGGGGGGGGGAACCTCAATAGCTAAGACAATCCGGGAGTAGAACCGTAGTCACGTTGTGAAGGAATAGTTAAAGACAGACTTACGCAGCAGCAGTTCGTCTGACATGTCGTCCATTTTTCTCGACGATAAGAGGTTCCTCTTCGTCCCAATCCGTGTCAGTGTCAGTATTACACTCAACCGTCGTCATGTTTTTTTTTTTTACTGGGCGACTTTGTTAAGCGTTTTTTTGTTGTTATAATGCTCATTATTTGACTGAAAAGGGTCGAAAGTGCAGAGTTCAGATTCCAGAGCCGGTTTGTGCATGGGTGCATGGTTGCTCAGAGTGGCAGAAAAGCTGTTGAGAGGGCCTTCCCACACATTGTTGGTTTGAACAATGGCGCACACCTAACAACATTCCTTATAACATTAACGAGCTCTATGGGTGAACACAACAAACCCGCATAGGAAATGTGCAGGTTCACTGCTTACCATTTTTCCATTTTAATATGAACAAGCTCATCCAGTTTCAGAAAAATAATTCAGTTTCATTAACATGCATTCCATTTTACGCATGTTTCCCTAATTCATTCAAACTAGCAGTGTTCTTTTTTTAAAGCTACGATTGCATTTAATTTCGTTTTCGAGAACACACGATTTCATTACTCTCACACAGGTTTGTTTTATTAGTCATTATATTTCATTTATAAACACTCAAGACTACATTTTCACAGTTCTTCACTTCGAAGCGGGCCTCGTCTTTGGAATGCCATTGACGAATCTATTAGATCGCTCTCTTCTGTGGGTAGATTCAAACGTGTCTATAAAAGAGCTCTCATTTCCCAATATCTGATATAGTTTGTTCTCACTTGAGTTTTCTCAGCATGTCTACTTTCATTGATTTTTCCGCTTTCAACAGGCCTTTGTATCATTCGAGCTTTCCTGTAAGCTCTCATGCTTAGGTCTAGTTTTGGTCCAACTGTCCGTGTCCTTGTTTTTGTTCTATGTTTAGTCCGTCCAAGGCGTCTCGATACAAGCCTAGGCTTCTAGAAGATGCCTCCGTACCAATATTTTTTCCCCGCTTACTTATTTTGCTTATCCATCTATTTACTGTTGTTTAATTTTCTCTGTTTGTATCTGCATTTCTGCCTTATTTTGGTATGGAAATAAATGTGAGTTTGAATTGAATTGAATGTCTTTTTACCTATTTACAATTGATGAAATTGAACGGTTGACCAGCCTCCTGCTGGCTGCTACGCAATTGATCTTTTGCGACTTGCAAAGAATTTGGATGATCTTATTTAACCTGTGAATGCTAAACTGGTGAAATTGAAATACTTCTTTTGGCCGTAGAGTGCTGAAGCAACGGAGCATTCAGTTTCAAACAAAACTGAATGAGGTGGGTGTTGAATTGAAATAATTTTTGTTGAAAAGCTACGTTTTTATTTTTCCCAGAGATAACTGAAATGTAAGATTTTCATCTGAAATGATTGGCTTAAATATTTGCCGAGGACACATCAGTTACCACTGTGCATCATACAATTGATGGTAACACCATGTAAGTATCAATCTAATGAGTTGTGTTGGTTTTGAAAAAGAACCGGTGGTGTGACAACTTGAACGCCCTTTTCCTAAAGACGACCGCAGCATACTGATTGAAACGTCGAGTTGTTGCGGCACCGGTGCTCCTCATCAGAACTACAACTCATTTCGAGTGTTTGATCGTGTCAATGAACGTGAACACCAACCAAAACTTTCAGCACCCGGTTATTTTTGTTACACATACATGTATCATCAGACGCGTTAGACAATAGACAAGAGAGGATATCCGCGATTTCTAAAACATTAAAACTCTCCTACTGTCTGACCAATTAACAGTACACAGTCAACCCTTCCACTGTCTGATCTTGATTCAATATCACCCACTGTGGTTTTGAATGATAGATAAACCGTGCAAGCTTGCAATACGATATCATGTGGTGAATGCACACACAGCACACAGACAACCCTGCTGCGACTGTCTGACCATTCCTTATCATCCACGGTGGTGTCAAGTGTTTAAACCACCTTCCTCCAGAGATAAACCATGATAAACCATAAGCCATACCGTGAGGTGAATCATCTGTGTTCCTTTCTCTATGAGAGTGAATGCATCTACACGTGTACTGGCGGCTACGGCTGTACGGCAAAGGACCTCAACGCCGTACAGCGTAGCCGCCAATTCGGACACGGCCTGAGTGTTACAGTTGGGACGGCCCAACTGTAACTGGGATTGCGTGATAGTGATAATAGTGATGATGATGGAGACAACCACAATGGTCACAGGGCCTCTTAAGTAATTCCCCATCCTCTACACCGTAATTATCACGGCAACACTTGAGAAAAAACATGGAGGTATAGGAATAGTCATTAAAAAAAGGGAAGAAACATGTTTTACTCTCCATCCCATACACCCAACTGAATTAACGCCACCCACCAGCAGTGTGGATTTAATATTGCGACCATTCCATCAAATTTCCTTTTTCTTTTTTTCGAGTTTACTAAGCACGGACCTCAAGTTCGGCGGACAAGAGAATGAGTTTAGAACCGGGGTCAGTCGCTTCCTCACGCCCGGTCTAAACAGCCGCAGCCGCTGGTCCCGATCCCCTGCACGGTAAAATATCTCTGGAGTCTAGCTATAGTTGGGCCGTCCCAACTGAAACATTCAAGTTGAAACCGGTCCCAACTATAGTTAGGGCGGTTCTGAAGTTGGGACGGAACATAATAATGTACGGAGATCAACTTGGCAACTCGGATAAACTCTGCAAGTCATTATTACATAATCACTTATTCACCTGCATTATCGAAGGCAAATAAGGTTTAGGGTCGATTGTAAATCTTCTTTGATTTAAAGGTTTATAGAACATGACACCTATGACGTCACATGTTTACAAAAGAGCCACAGAACCTGGACTTCCTGCACGCACGGTTTGTGTACAGCCCAAACGAAGAAAACAATAAATTTTATATTTTATGGAGACTGCACTGTTTGTTTCTTATCAATTTGTGATGCATAGAAAGGGGACACGTCTCAGAAGTTGTTCAGCTGTTACTTTTTTTATAACTCTTGAATTTATGTGAAGATTATGACACAGAATGTAAACAATTTTCCATTATTAATGACCCAGTGCAGTATCTCGCCTGCCAGAAAGGCCCTGGAATGTACCAGGTCACTCTTTTTGAAAAACAAAGGTTACATGTTGCCTGTGAATGCTAAACTGTTGAAAAATCTGTCCAAACAAATGAAGCCATGATAAATACGGACAACTCGTAGGCCTAGGCCCACAAGAACATTTGAATAAATTGAATGTAGGCCTACGTTTCAGGGGGCACCAGTGTGTAAAGCCATACATTGTGCTTTTTGGAGCATTCAGGTGTCAACTTGTTAAAGCTTATAGATCAGTTGGACATTAATGTGAGGGTGACTCTTTTATAAATTCACCCTACGGGATTTTTTTTGATAACTAAACAAAAAAAATTGTTCCGAAAATCTCTTCAGTCAAGCCGATAGGAGTACTAGCCAAATAACGTGGTGTCAAAACAAAGCACAACATGAAATTTTATACTTACATATGATGATTTTAGAATTTGAAAAAAATGTTAATGGCCTCATGCACGTAAAAGAACCCAGTGGCACTTATCGCAAAAAGAAGGGGTTCGCCCCGGTGTTCCTGGTTTGATCGGCTGCAGATTGCGCCACAGCACCTTGTAAACCATTACATGGTACTATGTAAAGGAACAGGTCTCATACTTCAAAAACGTAACTCATCATACCTTGCAGGAGAAAAATACTGAGCGCTCTGAGACGCCCATAGGGTGTGATAAAGTGCTATATAAAAACTGCGTATAAAATAATTATGTTTCGACCCTAAGCAGGACTCTTTCTCAAAGATGTTTTTAATTGTTTTTCCTCTAGCCTTTGAGACAGACTCTGCGGGTCGAACCGTGAGGCCATTACAAAATATGCATTAACCACAGAACCTTTTGGTTGTTTACCACAGCTAAATTCTATTTTCTCGAGTTTGGAATTTGCCGTACTTTCCAGTCGAGAAAACCATGTAATACAAACAAAACACATGCCATGGCAATGTGGTTAAAACTGTTTCACTGCGAATAATGTTGGTGTGCTTACGTGTATAAGCTTATCTTTGAACATTGAGTTTGAGTTCGCAGGTGGTTGAAGCACAATGCAAGAATGGTGAAAAGTCTCAAAGAAGAAAAAACACATAACGTTTCACCAGCCATGCAGAGTGCACAAAACCCTCTGTGTTACAACAGTCCATGTAAGAGGATGACTCAGCAAAAAGGCCACACACACACATCGGAAGGTCTAATAGTACATCTGCAATTAATTAAATACTTATCTTACCCTTTAACTTGTATCTCTTCAATCTCCAGAGTTGTCAACTGCTGGGTTGATTTCCCGTTCTCACTCTCCATTTTCAACGATTACGAAGTGTGCAGTGGTTCTTGAAACACTTGGACTGTGGTATCGGAATACCAGAATGCACCACGGAGGCGGTGTCGCCACGGAAGAGAAGGTATATCACAATGATATCCGGAATTTTACTTCGAAGCCTTTGTATATAGAAGTTTGTTCAGAGATTAGTCGTTTATGATTAAACTGAGCTAAACATTCATCCACTCACGGGTAGCTTATACTTCGACTAACTGGTGGTGCTCGTCACTGCACAATGGACCACAGATAACGCCAACTAAACATCACTAGGTGTCGGCAATGGTTTATAATAAACAAAAAGTTGAATGGACCTCTCAGTGAACCTATAATTGCTTTATAGGGTATCTGTTTGTGAAAAGGGCGGTCCTACAGTCTTGCGTTCCTGTTATATGATCTTGGCCACTACCAAAATTTGCCTATTCATAGTGAAGTGTTAATACTAGTGATTTGAGGCGTAATAAAACCCACAGCCCCCCTCAACGAATTGAAGGACGTATGTCATATTGATTGCATACGTTTTCTGACTGATGAAATCGCCAGAGGGAGGGGGTGGGGGTCGACGTAGGCCTACATAATACCCTCATGGTTCTATCTCCCCACACAACTTCACTTATACAGTGTTTGACATTAGTGGAGAATTAGATGGGCAGATACGGGAAATATTTTGGGGGAATTGTGCCTTTGATGATACAAGCATGGATTTGACACACAGTTAGAATATGTAACGAGAAAGATGTTTGGCTATAGGGTCATCGCAGATTTGTCCTTTGAAAAAAACATAGGTAGAATAGCAAGCAATTTTCAAAATTTCCAAATGGCTGGCATTGTATTTTTATTTTTATTTACGCGCCCGTTATACATTTTCTGCCTGTATGGCTTACGAGCACAACCTGCAGAGCAATTATTATAATTTTGAGAGAGTGAAAATTTTTAGGTAGGATTTGTGATTCTCGTAATGTTTTTCGTCCCCAGCAACGTAGCGACCGGGGTGTGTGGAGTGACACCCCAATATTTTTTCCTTAGTCAGCATTTAGAGCCACAGTCGGCAAAATCAGCACCACACTTACCCGAGTAAGGGCTCAGACTGAATACATATCCATTTGGCAAGCCTAGTGATTTGCCGACTGGATTTGCTGATTGAAAATTTTAGTTTAATCCTTGTTGTTTGAGAAGTCAAACTTTGAATTACCAAATTTAACATTCTCGGCAACGTGCAGAAATCTACGCTCTGAAAACATTTAAAACGTAGAGCGTCCGGGGGCTTCGCCCCCAGGACCCCCACTAAAAATTGTCTATTCACTCGCATAAAACTTACAGTTTTCAAAGCTTGCATTCGAAAATGAGTCGTCTAATGCTATGTATCTGAGGGCCATTTTAAATCTTCGAATCACTGAAAAACCTCATGAGTCCCATGTCAAGGTGCTTTTACTTTCATATGATAATGTCAATCGGCACTTTGGGGCTTTCACACCCCCATAAGAAAGTGCCTTTGCTACGGAGCCGCTGTTCGCCCCCCCCCCCCCCTTTTCGGTAGCGATCGACGCCCTTGCAAACTTGGAACCAACTACAACAATCAACCATCTCCCAGCCCTACCCAGTCAAATTTAATACAGTCCTCCTCTCTGACCCCTCATTCACCAAAATAGTTTAGTCCACCCTCCGCGAACCTCCAGTTTAAACTTCTTTAAGGAGATTTTTTTGGAGGAAACAGATACCAAGTACTAAGTACTAATTGTAAAAACTAAAAAGTAACCGATATGTGACTCAGCAACCGATATGTGACTCTTTTTAACAAGCCGGATCTATACGCAAGCACTCTTGTCAATGAAAGCATGTGCAAAGGTTCTCTTATGCATAAAATACACAGGGTCTTATTTTTTAGTAAATAAAGCGACTTTTATCTCAATCGTGCTTTCAAAAAAATGTGTTAATTTGTAGCGGCGGTTGGATGAGAGTCAGGGCGATCGGGGTCAGTAAACATTTTCACTGTACATACAAGTTTGAGGAGCCATTGGGTAGGAAGTGCATGTGGACTTAGTTCCCTCAGTGGATGGATGGCAGACTGCAGGTGTACACGCTGTGTTGACATGTAAACTTGAGGGTCAAGAAACTGGACCACTCTACTATCAATTCAAATAAACACCTAGGGGAATTCCTTTGAGAAAATCTCAACTAATCTATGGATAGATTAGCGTCAGGACGCGAGGAAATGCAAGAACATGGACAGTGACTCAAATGTGTAGGTTTCCGCAAACAAACAAACAAACAACCCAACAAGCAAACAAACGAACCAATAAAGGCACAAACGAACGAACAAACAAACGAACAAACAAACTAACCAACAAAGGAACGAACGAACGAACGAACGAACAAACCAACAAACCAACAAACAATATACAAACAAACGAACAAACCAACAAATGAACAAACGAAGAAACGAGCAAATGAACAAACGAACCAACAAAGGAACAAACGAACGAACCATGAACAAACAAACAAACAAACAAACAAACAAACGAACAAACCAACAAACCAACAAACAAACAAACAAACAAACGAATAAACCAACAATTGAATAAACCAACAAATGAACAAACGAACAAACAAACAAACAAACAAACGAACAAACCAACAATCGAACAAACCAACAAACCAAGAAACCAAGAAACCAAAAAACCAAGAAACCAACAAACCAACCAACCAACCAACCAACCAACAAACAAACAAGCGAACAAACAAACCGACAAACGAACAAACGAACAAACGAACAAGCAAACAGACAGACAAACCAGACAGACAGCCCGACAGCCCGACAGGTAAATGCTGGACTGCAAGTGACTGAGAACGCTTATACCAGAGAACCTTAATTGAATGAAAATGGTTCAAATAAAACGGCCAAACCAAACCGAGTGTAGAATACAAACAAAATGAAGTCTATTAAACAGATGAATACAGGCCAATTAAAACCAGTGTAAATGTAACAAAAGGAGACAACAACTGTTTAATACTGTTGTTCAATCAGCATAAAGAAATAAAATGTTTGAAAATTGAATCCAAACTAAGTTTAGGAAAAGACATTTCAAACATGCTTCAAAGAAATACTTTTGTGATAAATAGGATCTGACCATAGAGTAGGGGATTAATAGTCAACCGAGACTGGAGAAAGTGCACGGCCCTATATTCGACTCATTTGTATGCAAATCCTACTTAACAACTTATTGAACAAAGAAATCTAGGGCGTAGGTCAAAGGTGACCGTAGAGGTGTCAGCTCAAATGCAAGAACTTACAAAGGAAACTAATCCGGTGATCAAACAAAGACTCCAGTATATTGGAATAATCATCTAAGAAAATACAGACAGTAATAATATTTGCATTTTCCAAGTTATAGGGTCAGATCTTGAAGGTTACATTTAAGTTGGAATAAAAAGGAAGTCCAGCGAACAAATTAATATACATGGGTAACAATGGAGCAATGGAGTAAAAAGGGAAATAAACTCTTAATGTATAAACACACGTTTCTTTTACACCTGCCACATACATACATAAACAGTTTCAATCGTATAAATCATAATACTAAGTGAATTGACAAATTGGGATTCCTCAATAAAAATGGGCGCCATGATGGAGTATTTACGTCATACCAGGGTGTGACGTTATTCCACTGCACGCCACGCCCACTTCACACAAACTGGCTCTACTGATTACCACCAGGAGCCCATAGGAGTTGCATACTACCTCCACGCATTGAGCTAGTTTGTCTTTGCTGATGTATGGACAAAAAAGTCATAGTTCGACTTGCTTTTTACATACGTTCTTCAAAGACTAAAATTCTTCCCATAAGAAAGCTTCTACCATAAGAAATTCATTTGAACGATGGAAATAAGTGATTTTTGTAAAATACACACAAACGTATGCAAGCTGTCGAGTGAAAGTAGCGAGGAGATTGGGTGCAACAGGTATGCATGCGTGTGATGTATTGACTTCACAAATATGATAGACCGTTACCACGGTGCCTCCATCTTGTTTTTCCTGCCACTCAAATCAATGCAAACCAGACTGAGGCAGGAAGGGCAAAATAGTGTGGTACCGTTCCAGTAGAATGAGAATCAGTATTCAGTAATGCTGTTTCACACGGGGAGCAAGACTAAATAATAGGGGCAGCAGCATGATAATGGTCTATCGGGTCTCATCCGAATACAAAATACGACCGCGGCTTTGAGCTTTCAGAGTTCATCAGTGACATGTGTTTGAAGATTAAATATTATTTCACTGTTTGCATTTTAACTATGTACATCAAATAGTTAAAGGTCAAGTGTAGTATACTAGCTTAAAAGGTCGGTGCTACAATATTCCATTTTGAAAAAACAAGTTTCATTCAAACACTATAGTTATACAGGCAAATTCCATTTACTGCGAAGAGGCTGAAAAGGTGTACTTGAAGAAAGCTAGGCCTAATCTAAACACATGTAACTGGTTTTGGATTATGCTGAAAATTACCTGTAAAAATTGTGGAACTATTAACTGGTACTCCCCTCAGAAACCTGGTACCTCAATAATTGTATGTTTGCTTTATGGACTGAACGTGTACATAAATCGTGAATCGGTAGTAGAGGGCGTACTTCGTAAATCCTTTTTACGCGCGTGTTAATCGTGGAATGAGGTGCATGCTCTTCTAGTTAGTGACTAGTCTGGTTTCCAGACCGAATAATCTCCCACCTTCGACTTTAGGGTCCGGTATCACCCTCCGCACGTGACCAAAAAGGAGGAATTTCTCCTTTTCCGAAGAAATATCCAAAATATTTCGAGCTTGGGAGTGCTAGAACCAATCATAGAGTTGTTGCAATAGACACCATCTTTGATGACAGTTTCTATTTTGGTCTGCAGCCGCGTCAAGCTCTGTAGATTTCAACGCAGCCAACTTCAAACCTTTTTCGCGTGCGACGCGTGATGTTTAACCATTTCGAGCGTTCTTTCATGAAGACTAAAGTTTAGAACGCTAAATTTTCCTGGTAGGTCTGCTGCCGCCTAGCGTTCAAAAGTATCCCTTTCAACTCAATTCAATTATTATTATATCATCACAGTTTACAAATAAAAATTGCTTTCCCAGTATGCACTAAACATTCCAGTACAATAATAACTACACACTAAGAAAGGGAACTTCCATAAAAGAGAAAACGTTATCCAAAAAAATTCCATAGCTGATTAAAAAGAAACAAATACCTCATAAAATGTGAATTAAAAGTTAATAGAACTGGGTAAAAAAGACAGTCTGGACCGGTTTGTACGAGTCGAAAGAGAACGATGATAGGGGAATGTGAACGAAAGAGTGAAGGGACGAGTCGGGTCCTTTGTTAGGACTAATCTGGTTTAATTTAGTAAGGCACTGGTTGTGCAAGATTTCATTGGCGTGCTTCACTTCCAAGCCGATAATCTTACCGGCAACCTTGTTGATACGATCGAGTCTAATCTGATTCTCCACGGTTAGATTATTACACCAAACAATGCAGCTAAAAATAATGACAGACTGAATAATACCTTTGCCAAACAAATGTAAAATTGAATCACAAACATTAAAAGACCTCAATTTCCTGATAAAATAAAGCCTCTGATTGCCTTGGCACTATGGCACCACCGGGACACCGTACTCCCCCCCCCCCCGCAACCCGTAAAAATGGAACACACTCAACAATGGGGGCGCTGTTTCAAGGCCACCAAAGAGTGGATCGTGATGTGACAGTTGGGGACATTCAAGTTTTAATAGTTGTTTGCATACTTCCAATAAACCAAGGAAGGTAATAATAACATCAGTTATACATTGCATCTTTAAAAAAAATTGTTTAATTTAACAATATATTCAAAGATAAAGCCTTATAGCCTCGAAAACCAGTCACTGAATAATATAGGCATCGATTATGCAGACTGTGCAGATACTCTATGTACACAGATTCCAAAGGGAAGCACACACCATAGAGCAAGGAGATACCAGGTCTTACATTATCACCAATTTATTTACCCTCGCACCGATGTGTGACAAGCACTGCATACTACTCGGTGATGTCCGCGTCACGCGGGAAAAACATATCTACTGGTTACCGGGCATGATAAGAACCGGCATCCCTTTGATTCTAGAGCAGATGTCTTTAAACCGCTACTACTCAGTGTGCCCGGTGACGAGAGGCCAGTTCGAATCCTGCAACTAACAGCAGGTACCGCCAACAATTTAATTGTTGTAAAAAATAGCAGTTAAGATGTTCTAAAGTGCAGAGATCGTAGGTTCGAATTCCACCAGAGTAGCCTATGGATTGTGTCCCCCCCCCCTCAAGACTTGGAAAGGATTTAATAATTATTATATAGGACTTTCAAGGCATTGAATAATAGACCCTTCCCATGGAATTATGTAAACTGCACATCGCGCGTGCGCACTTACACTACCGGGCTCGATTTCACGAAGAGCTAATGATTGATTTTAAGTGCGAATCAATCTGAACTTCTAAGTGTGATATCACAATACAAATCACTATGGCGATACTGCCAACTCACCTTGAGATGAATCTTCGTGCTTTGTGAATTCGAGCCCTAGTTGGCAAAATGAGGGAACATCGCGCCTTTTTGTATGGGGGCTGACAGAGGTGTGACGCTTACATGTTTAAGTGCGTCTACCTAGTGCACAATAATTTTATGGCGTTTACCAACCAATAGTGTACGTATGCGTAAATGTGATACTATTTCATGAGCTCATTGTGTACAGTGCTTACCACACAAACCAATACATGTTTTTAATCCCCGATGCAATAATGACATCAACTATTAATACGAAGCCTTGTTCAGCTGCTGATATTTCTCATCAGGTTCGTGGGCATCTTAGATACCAGCCGGATAGCCTCCTTTCCTGTCGTCACAGTAGGCATTCAGGAATCCCTTCTCATCTCGCAGTATACCTTGAACATATGACGCATCAGTCGAGAGTTCAGGGAAGTTGCCTCTTTCCCTCAGGCCGTTGATAACGTCCTGTCAAAAAAGAAGAAGTTTGTTTGTCTCTTACAACCATGTAAGAACGAAGAGAAAAAGTAAAAAAATAAAAAATACACATCAAAGCCCCAAAGCTGTGGTACCGCGAAGTGCAAATCAGTCTTAACTGCAAAGCAAAGTGTCATGTCACAGTATCTCTAGGTGCACTGTAGAAACTGGGGTGTTAAATATATTTCTTGTATTTATATCTATATCTTATATCTATATGTGACAACACTGGCATGGTGTTAGTTATCTGTGTTGTCACATATAGATGCCAAGAGAATCAATTTAACACGCCAGTTTTTGCAGTGTAAAACTGATGACAACTTATCTTGAATCTTAGTGCTTTTTGAAACCGATCGGCCCTGCACTTAGTCTTTTTTTTTATAGTACTTTAGCCCTCTGCATATCAGCATCGGAGTCTACGCGCACAGTTACACAAATGCACTGTTTCGAACAGTAACGTTTTACAGCATAGTATGTTTTTGGGGTGAACACAATCCCTTTCAAATGGTCTAAACCATCAGGTATAGTCCCTTTAGATCAAATAAAACAAATTCCAAGACATCTGGAAGCCATCTGTAAGACATTGTTGATTTCAGCCTGGAGTGGCTCTTAGCCATTGGCTAAGCGTTTTGATGTACAATGTCTATGCACTGCAAACAATAATAACACTTTTCGGTGTTACATAGAGGACTACACCAATTTGGTGTCATTTTAACACTTTTGGTGTTATCATAGACACCCATGGGTGTGCCAGTACACCCATGGGTGTAAAGAATAACACTAATAGTGTTAAAAAAACACCCACAATTTTAACACTGGTGAAAAATTCTTGGTGTGGTCCTCTAGTAACACCGGAGGTGTTAAATTTAACACCCCTGTTTTTGCTGTGTGGGAATTCCTAGAGGGGTGGTCTTTAATGGAGTTTTTATACTCAAAGAATCAACAAACACAGGGTAATTTTGACATAAAATTTGCTATTTGTTTAGGTCCCAATAGGGAACTTGGAATGTTTAATATTTTGACAAACTTTTGGGCAGAGTACACAGCATTTATTTACACAGAGACTGTTCAGAACAGCCCGATGTGCAGGGTAAATAGTTCCGAACCATCTTTCCGTTCTCTCACCTCATTATAACCTTCTTCGTATTTGACAATATTAGGCACAAGTTGGTGATGAAGACGTTTCCGCTGGATAGATTCCTTCACGCTGTCACCAAACCACAATGTATTCGCAGAAACCTAAAAGAAAAAAAAAGTAAATAAAAAAAACCATTTTAGAAAGACAACAATTAGCATCGATCAAAATCAACGAATGCCTGAACTATGTGAGTAACCAACGCAACGGAGACCTCTCCGCAGTAGCAAAAACCAACGGGCGAAAAATAACGATAACAATGGGAGACTTTCGAACGCGAGGTGGCAGCAGACTTACCAGGTAAACTTCCATTGTTCACGTAGTTCTGGGCATAGGGCGGGGCACCCCACTAAATCGGGAGAAAATAGTTCGTTTGCCTCATAATTTTGTTGTATGCCCTCAACATATTCCAAACGAGAAAGATTTGAGGGACAATTAAAAGGGGTACAGTGCCAAAACTAAAAAGGTGTTTTGGATGACCTGGGCCCTGAAAAAATGGTCCTATTTGCTCGTAGGTGTTGGACCATTTTTCAAGATCGATGCTCGGACGTTTTGAAATTACCCGCTACGCCGGTCCCTATTATTATTCAGTCAGAACGTAAACGATGTAGGGACCGGGAACCAGTCTATGAGTCTTCCAATTGGGAAGATTGACGATAGATGGCAGCAGACATACCAGGTAATTTACCGTTGCTTTTTGTGTGTGATCATGCGCGCACCGTTCCGAGATCAGTTAAACGAATTTGCCTTTCCCGTGAAATATCCTAATTACATCGCGCATGCGTACAGAAATTGTTAGTGGGCAAACCCCATAGAGTTGTGCACTAGGTAGACGCACAAAAGCGTATGCGTGACGCCACCATTAGCCCACACAAAAAGGCGCGATGCTCCCTCATTTTGCCTACCAGTAGTGTTAGTGTGCATGCGTGATGTGCAATTTACATGGGAAAGGTCCATTATATTGTTTGTTTGGGGTTGTACTTCTTGGAATTACTTGTATTCTTCTCATTATTATTACAATGAACAACATGTCTTACCTGGTAAGTATGTTGATGCCAATCGTCTGCAAGGGTCTCCCATTTTATTTTCTCAACGTTTTGATCGTCTTAAGACTAGTGACTTTTCAATTGGAACTTTATTGTCTAAACATGATCAAAACAATGCATACATTTCCATTTGAATTAAGCAGTAATAACAAAGTAACAAACTGAAGACAGACCAAAACTTAATAGTATTTAGTATTTAGACGGAAGTAAGAACTTTATAATCAGTGAGCTTTCAGACTGCAACCAAACAATTTTCCCCAATAATATATGACCCATGTACTTAATTGTCTTAAAGTTGCCACAAAGTTGAAAATTAATAACTTTAAACCAAATTTGCATAATATGGAGAGCTACAGAGTTGCAACTGCTTCCATAGACTCGGTGCTGCATGCGATGTATGACCGATTCACATACCTGAGTTACTCCCGTAATGATACGGGGACCACCAGACGCTCCAACCACCAACTTGACGGTCCCGTCCTTGTTTACAGCAATAGCAGGAGTCATGGAGGACATGGGGCGCTTCCCTGGCCTGATGAAGTTGGTCGGGGATGCTGCTAAGCCAAAGAAGTTCGTCTGGTTGGGCTGAGAGAAGTCGTCCATCTCGTTATTGAATATAATTCCGGTTCTAGAACCCAGAACTTTGGAACCAAACCTGGAAACGCAATGAAAGTCAAATACCGCAGCTGAGTAAATAATACCTTGAAATTATTGTCAGAAAATTGTCTTTTGTGTTTCAAACCTCTTGTTGTTAAACCAGCCTCTTCCCTCCACAAGTCTCTCTGCTCACTTCTTTCTACTTGACTGCTTCTGTTACTCCAGCGTACTTGCATGTGTGTGTTGTGTTGTCATTTAGCCTTTGAGAGGAACTCTGCTAGGGCCGAAACGTGATGGCCATTACCCAATTTCTTGCAAAATTGTCTTTCGTTAGTGAATAACAACTGAATATTACCAGAACACGTTATAGTTGTCCATACAAAACCGGGGGTTGTTGGGGCAGGAAAAGAGGAGGGGCGTTTTAAACTTACTCTAAATTGATTGTACTTGTGATACCCACAGCATTGCCTTCACCGTCAACCACCGACAAGTGTGACGTGCCGCTGTCTGGCCGGTTGTAAAAACTCTTGTAGTATGAAAGATTATGACTGGCATAATCAATGATCTGCGCGCGCAGAGAGTCAGCGTAAGCCTGTGACGTCATGTTGCCCACCAACTGAATCAAAACAGAAATAACTTACTGAAAACGTACAATGAGTTTGAGGTGATAAGTAAGGATTTGCGGTGACACCGCATTGTGGTAAATTTTGAGTGTGGTTCCGAAAGAAACCGGTTGACTCAACATTTCGGACAGTATACTCTGTCCGTCGTCAGGAGACTGTGTTTGAGGCGGTTTTAAAATAAAGGTAGCTCAGGAGTGTATTTAATTAACATTACTAACTGAGGAAAAGGCCACTGAAAACAATAATTTCTGACAAACGGGAAAAACTTTTATAAGAAGTGTCGGGTTTAACCCTCCTGTGGGCAGAAGTTCGTTGAACTGAACTATACCAGGAGCGGGTGTATTGAAACACATTGAAATTATAAACTATTTAAAATGTCTTCAAGTTATCCCAGCATATTGAGTTTGTTTTTGTAAAAGTACAAGCTGTTGACATCTTGACTATTAGTAAAGCCGGTAGCCTACGTGTGAACTGTGGTATACCCAGTACCTCAAAGGGTAGATGTACTTCAGTTTCAAAAACCCTATTAAAGTAAGCGTTACAAAACCGGGGTATGAGGTCAGCTTCTGATATCATTATTATTCTGAAACTTGACGTGAGTGATAATGAAAACTGTGGTTGCGAACAAATCAACTAACTGTCATTACTACAAAAGACCATGCATCACCGACCTCTTTGACGTCAACAAAGTCTTCATCCCCGAGAAACGATCGACCGGCGAATGCAAACTTGAAGGCCTCTACTATGCGATGAGCAGTTAAGATCTTATTTTCACTGTTGGCCATACTCTCAGGACTAAAGTTGTAACCTGGAAGGTAAAGAAAGGGATGTCTAGTTACTATTATTGTTATTCTTCTTCATTCTACGCCACTTCTCAAATTTACAAACAGGTAAATACAAAATGTAAATGAAGGGATGTCTAGTTACTATTATTATTTTTCTTCTTCTTCATTCTACGCCACTTCTCAAATTTACAAACAGGTAAATACAAAATGTAAATGAAGGGAGGTCTAGTTACTATTATTGTCATTCTACTTCACATCTAAAAAAATACAGATATACAAGATGTGATATACATTGAACAATATAAAATATACAATGAAAAAAAGGCAAAATGTGCAGAGGGCAAGGCTGAGAAAGATTTTTGTGTTTTCATTTTAAACCACTAGGTTTGACCTGCCCGTAAATTTCCCGGCCAATTTCAACAAAAATCCATTCAAGTTAATACCCGGGTCATTCAATTTCGCTTGAAAATAAATCCTCGGGTACATCAGCATTCAACAGTTAAAAAGAGTCATTCAATTCGACACTTGAGCATTCATTCGACAAATAGAATCATTCAATTTTAAATGGGCGCTTAGTTCATTCAATTTCGTCAAAACCAGCAGCAACGGGCATTTGGTGCTCGATATGTGGCAGGGTGTACCCCCCTCCTATTGTGTCTTCATTGTGTTCTAAAAATTCTCCGGAATTCTTTTGAGGATTTTTTTTTTTTTTTTTTTTTTTTTTTTTGGGGGGGGGGTTTGCTTTTGTACAAGAGGGACAGAGTGTGTTAGAGAATGGGAACATTTTTTTTTTTTTGGGGGGGGGGCTCCCTCTGCCACATATCGGTTATGGTATAGCAACGGGCTGGTCGACCATTCATGTTCGTCAACTGGCAAACATTTTAGAAATGTTTGCATTCAAATTCGTTTCGTTGGTATGCGCTTTCTGGTTTGTATTTGCCTATAAAAAGGTAAAATATTATGAGGGGAATTCATTTCTACACTGTTGCCGAGTGTACCTCTCACTAAATATACGATTTTGAAGCAAAAATAAAATGCTGCCCGTGGTCATTACAGAAGAGTGAGCCATGTAGACAGAGGAAGGCTGATTGAAGCATTCGAGGACAACCTGGCTGACTACTTAGGCTTTATTTACTTTTTCTTAGACAGGTTTTTATCATGTTATCCTACGTTGTTTTTGGTGCAATGTTTTTTATAATATGTCTTTTGTATCTTTTTAACTTGATGACACTGGCGTAGTGTTTTTAAACTTTTGCGAGCATGGCAATTTCTTCTTTTCGAAGATCAATAAAGATTCTTATGTCTTATGTCTTTAAAGTTTAATCATGGGGTAGCAAAGCAAAAGAACTGACGAACTGACGGCTTTGGCAGTGAGTGGCCGAGCGCCGATTGCTGAAAACACCTTCTGTTCAACATGGTCACAGCAGGCCAGCAGCCATCGGACTTCGTCGTAGCCAAAGTCGCTTGATTCGGATACAGCCTAACTGAGTCTTTTGTGCTGAAAGTGCAGTCATTTTGCCGCTTAGGATGAAACACAATGAATAGGCGGTTCGTTTCATGTCAACCTTGCAATATCTGACACGTTACAATTTTATTCCCATACCTTCTAGAATATTCATCATGAGTGAGTAGACGGCCCCACTCGACGGGGGAGGAAGTGTGTAGATGTTCATATCGTCAACCTCGACCATCAGCGCCTTTTTTCTCTTACATTGGTATTGGGCAAGATCCTCCTTTGTGATGATACCACCTGATGATATAGAGAAAGAAATATATTCGATAATGTGTCTGGAATCTTAACTCTCAACGCCACATGCAGTAAAAATAGCATCTTCAACAACAGTTCTTCTGCAGAATGATTGAAGAAAATATAGACTCCAGTTCAAGCCTGAAATGTAATTGATTTCTTAAAACCCCCTAAAAACACAATAAAAATAACAATAAATAAGTAAATAAAACATTGCACCTCTTTCGGCAATATCCGCTACAATATCGTCCGCAAGATCGCCTCTGTAGAAAGCATCTTCGCCCTCTAGCGATATTTTCCTGTAAGTCTGCGCTAATTTAGGTCTCGTCATGATATCGCCTTCACGGAGTAGACCGCCTGCAGAATTCGTAAACAGTTCTCTGTAAATAAGAAACAATTGTTGTCAAAACCTATCTTCAAATAAACAACAACAACAACAATGACAATGACAATAACAACAATAACAACAATAACAACAATAACAACAATGACAACACCGACTATACAACAACAATAACAGCAACAACAACGACAACGGCAACGTCAGCAGCAGCAGCAACAACAGCAACAACAACAACAATAACGGAAAAGTTTCCATATCCGACTGTCACTTTCTTAGAATTTTTTTAGAAATTTTTAATGGATGTTGGGCTTTATTTTCCTTTTTTTCTCTTTTTCTTTTTTTTTAATATTCATCTCGATAAATTCGTAGCTAAACCGCTAGACATTGGCCCTAAAAAAAGAAAATTCAAGCGGACATTTTTTCATCGCGCAGCCGGCACTTTTGCGAATTGCGCATTCATGCCCAAAGGAACTAAAATAGCATTTTGCGAGTAGCGCTGTCAAGCCCAACCCAGACGTGAAAGTGAAAATGGCTTTCTGCAGTGACACATTGTAATTGTTCAAAGTGCCTGTTCCTCTCTGTATACATTCTGACAACCTTTCTGGACAGGTAAGGGTATAGTTTGACCTAAACTAAGGGAGATAAAGTGGCAGCCGGAAACGGCATTTTAGCCTGCAAGGCAGCGCATCAAGAATAACGCAGGAAATTAAAAAGGTAAATCAGCGCCGTAACTTGGGTAAACTTTTAGGGGGCACAAGGGGGGGGGGCACCATTTTCCTAGGGGGCACTTTTGGTCAATTAGAACTACAGTTTCCGTTTGTATTTTTCCCAAACAAGCCCCTTTTCAGCGCTCTTCTAACTTTTTGAGGTAAAACAAAAATACATTCTGCGTGTAAAAAATACAAAATAGTTGTTAAAACATTGAACTTACTGCAGAAAAGCTCATAAAAAGTAATATTTTATTCTGGTATTTTTTAATTTCAGAAGTCCAGATTTCAAATGGGGGCACGGGGGGGGGGGGGGACACGGACATCAGTTGGGGGGGGGGCACGTACCCCCCTTAGTTATGCCACTGAGGTAAATCCGCAACTACAAACCTCAAGCTGGTGTCTGCCCTTATAGCGTCCTCTTTATATGAGATGAACAAAGCGAGTTCCCTTCCAACGGGAAAACCTTGTTCTGCTAATGAAATGGACGGTTCAAACAGCTCCTTCCACGGTAAGACCCCATAACGCTGATGGGCCAGCCAATAGCCCGCTATCTCCCCTGGAACCGCAATGGCCAAACCACCTAGGACGGAGAAGGAAGACAAAATGTTGCTCTTTTTGCGTTTTGTTTTCGGGTGGTTCGTATGGTGTTCCAAAGAGGACAGTCTCCCCTTCGTGGTTTTGGATTGTTCCGTCGTAGTTTTGTGTTGTCCGTCGTGATTTTGTGTTGTCCGTCGTGATTTTGTGTTGTCCGTCGTGATTTTGTGTTGTCCGTCGTGATTTTGTGTTGTCCGTCGTGATTTTGTGTTGTCCGTCGTGATTTTGGATTGCTCCGTCGTGATTTTGTGTTGGCCGTCGTGGTTTTGGATTGCTCCGTCGTGATTTTGTGTTGGCCGTCGTGGTTTTGGATTGCTCCGTCGTGGTTTTGGATTGCTCCGTCGTGGTTTTGGATTGCTCCGTCGTGATTTTGTGTTGTCCGTCGTGATTTTGGATTGCTCCGTCGTGATTTTGTGTTGGCCGTCGTGGTTTTGGATTGCTCCGTCGTGATTTTGGATTGCTCCGTCGTGATTTTGTGTTGGCCGTCGTGGTTTTGGATTGCTCCGTCGTGGTTTTGGATTGCTCCGTCGTGATTTTGTGTTGTCCGTCGTGATTTTGGATTGCTCCGTCGTGATTTTGTGTTGGCCGTCGTGGTTTTGGATTGCTCCGTCGTGATTTTGGATTGCTCCGTCGTGATTTTGTGTTGTCCGTCGTGATTTTGGATTGCTCCGTCATGATTTTGTGTTGGCCGTCGTGGTTTTGGATTGCTCCGTCGTGATTTTGTGTTGGCCGTCGTGGTTTTGGATTGCTCCGTCGTGATTTTGTGTTGTCCGTCGTGATTTTGGATTGCTCCGTCGTGATTTTGTGTTGGCCGTCGTGGTTTTGGATTGCTCCGTCGTGATTTTGGATTGCTCCGTCGTGATTTTGTGTTGTCCGTCGTGATTTTGTGTTGTCCGTCGTGATTTTGTGTTGTCCGTCGTGATTTTGGATTGCTCCGTCGTGATTTTGTGTTGGCCGTCGTGGTTTTGGATTGCTCCGTCGTGATTTTGTGTTGGCCGTCGTGGTTTTGGATTGCTCCGTCGTGGTTTTGGATTGCTCCGTCGTGATTTTGTGTTGTCCGTCGTGATTTTGGATTGCTCCGTCGTGATTTTGTGTTGGCCGTCGTGGTTTTGGATTGCTCCGTCGTGATTTTGGATTGCTCCGTCGTGATTTTGTGTTGGCCGTCGTGGTTTTGGATTGCTCCGTCGTGATTTTGTGTTGTCCGTCGTGATTTTGGATTGCTCCGTCGTGATTTTGTGTTGGCCGTCGTGGTTTTGGATTGCTCCGTCGTGATTTTGGATTGCTCCGTCGTGATTTTGTGTTGTCCGTCGTGATTTTGGATTGCTCCGTCGTGATTTTGTGTTGGCCGTCGTGGTTTTGGATTGCTCCGTCGTGATTTTGTGTTGGCCGTCGTGGTTTTGGATTGCTCCGTCGTGATTTTGTGTTGTCCGTCGTGATTTTGGATTGCTCCGTCGTGATTTTGTGTTGGCCGTCGTGGTTTTGGATTGCTCCGTCGTGATTTTGGATTGCTCCGTCGTGATTTTGGATTGCTCCGTCGTGATTTTGTGTTGTCCGTCGTGATTTTGGATTGCTCCGTCGTGATTTTGTGTTGGCCGTCGTGGTTTTGGATTGCTCCGTCGTGATTTTGTGTTGGCCGTCGTGGTTTTGGATTGCTCCGTCGTGATTTTGGATTGCTCCGTCGTGATTTTGTGTTGTCCGTCGTGATTTTGGATTGCTCCGTCGTGATTTTGTGTTGGCCGTCGTGGTTTTGGATTGCTCCGTCGTGATTTTGGATTGCTCCGTCGTGATTTTGTGTTGTCCGTCGTGATTTTGGATTGCTCCGTCGTGATTTTGTGTTGGCCGTCGTGGTTTTGGATTGCTCCGTCGTGATTTTGTGTTGGCCGTCGTGGTTTTGGATTGCTCCGTCGTGATTTTGGATTGCTCCGTCGTGATTTTGTGTTGTCCGTCGTGATTTTGGATTGCTCCGTCGTGATTTTGTGTTGGCCGTCGTGGTTTTGGATTGCTCCGTCGTGATTTTGGATTGCTCCGTCGTGATTTTGTGTTGTCCGTCGTGATTTTGGATTGCTCCGTCGTGATTTTGTGTTGGCCGTCGTGGTTTTGGATTGCTCCGTCGTGATTTTGTGTTGCCCGTCGTGGTTTTGGATTGCTCCGTCGTGATTTTGGATTGCTCCGTCGTGATTTTGTGTTGGCCGTCGTGGTTTTGGATTGCTCCGTCGTGGTTTTGGATTGCTCCGTCGTGATTTTGTGTTGTCCGTCGTGATTTTGGATTGCTCCGTCGTGATTTTGTGTTGGCCGTCGTGGTTTTGGATTGCTCTGTCGTGATTTTGGATTGCTCCGTCGTGATTTTGTGTTGGCCGTCGTGGTTTTGGATTGCTCCGTCGTGGTTTTGGATTGCTCCGTCGTGATTTTGTGTTGGCTGTCGTGATTTTGTGTTGTCCGACGGCCAACACAAAACCACGACGGCCAACACAAAATCACGACGGCCAACACAAAATCACGACGGAGCAATCCAAAATCACGACGGAGCAATCCAAAACCACGACGGGCAACACAAAATCACGACGGAGCAATCCAAAATCACGACGGAGCAATCCAAAACCACGACGGCCAACACAAAATCACGACGGAGCAATCCAAAATCACGACGGAGCAATCCAAAACCACGACGGCCAACACAAAATCACGACGGAGCAATCCAAAATCACGACGGACAACACAAAATCACGACGGAGCAATCCAAAACCACGACGGAGCAATCCAAAACCACGACGGCCAACACAAAATCACGACGGAGCAATCCAAAATCACGACGGAGCAATCCAAAACCACGACGGCCAACACAAAATCACGACGGAGCAATCCAAAACCACGACGGAGCAATCCAAAACCACGACGGCCAACACAAAATCACGACGGAGCAATCCAAAACCACGACGGCCAACACAAAATCACGACGGAGCAATCCAAAATCACGACGGACAACACAAAATCACGACGGACAACACAAAATCACGACGGACAACACAAAATCACGACGGACAACACAAAACTACGACGGAACAATCCAAAACCACGAAGGGGAGACTGTCCTCTTTGGAACACCATAGGTTCGGGCCATCATCTTGAAGAAGAATGAGAACTGCGGTGACTTGCGGTCTCTACGGTGTATATGGCTGACACACCATGGCATTGGTTGAACCATGGTGTGGTCAAGGCTGAGGTTGAAGTGGCGACACCCATCAATGGAAGAATTGGGCAGAGAACCTGGCTGACTCGATGGTAGTGAGCAAAGATTATAGAGCGCCTCCGATATTGATGATGATGATGATGATGATGGGTTCTTGTATAGCACCGGTATCCGCCTCTGCTGGGCGCTCATGGCGCTTACATAGCACCATGTAATGGTTCACAAGGTGCTGTGGCGCAATCTGCAGCCGATCAAACCAGGAACACCGGGGCAAACCCCTTCTCTTTGCGATAAGTGCCACTGGGTTCTTTTGCGTGCATTACACAACACACGGGACCAACGGCTTAACGTCCCATCCGAAGGACGAAGCAATAATGGTTAAGTGTCTTGCTTAAGGACACTAGTGTCACGACCGGGACTCGAACCCACACTTCTGCTGATCAGAAACACCAGAGCTTGAGTCCGGTGATCTTATCCGCTCGGCCACGACACGCCATTATTGGAATGTAAAACACGCCTGGGCGCCATTTCAGCAAGTCGATGTTTTGTTTCCCATTGATAGCAATGGTCATTGTCTGCACTGATTTGCACTGATCTTTTATTGTATCAAAAGAGTTACTTGCTGAAATGGCGTCCAGTGCAACATTTCACATTTCAGTCTGAGTTCGCCATCTTGCGCCATCGGCGCTCTATAATCTTTGGAGGCTTATCCTGTCTTACATAGACTTACAAAATTCCACAATGCAGAGGGCAAATTTCATCATTGTGCCCGCTGCATAGTAACGATAGTCATTTGAAGTACAAACACAATGTTACATTATGACCAATGCGTAACATCTGACCAAAACACTTCGTGTACAATCCATGCATGTGGTGCTCAATACCACATAATTATGTTCTGCAGGCAAACGAATAATGCAATAACAAAAGTAACAGGTGAGTATTTTTTGGGAAGAAGCCCATCTGTAAAATGGTGTACCACCATACTAATGCAGCCAGTTGTTTCATTATATTATTACCAGTTCTTTGAAATGAACAACGTGGAGGGAAAAAAATGACTGCAGTCCATTCTTTTGTTACGAAAACAATACGCCTAAAGATTTTTTTCAACCAATATCAGAGCATCATTTTTAAGTAGACCCCCACGCATGGTGGAAACTAATGAAAGCCTCAGTCACGAGGTGAAAAGAAAAAGTCGTACAAACCAACCAACTACAAATTCCCTTCCTAAACCCAGACACGAATATGAATCAAAGCATTAACTTCTACACTGAAAGGAGCAACGCACGTCGCTTGAACGTATTTAGGGCAACACAAAATAGGAATAGGGAATTTACATAAAACATTTCCAGAAAAAAAAAAGATTCTCCGAATGGTAGATTGCATCGCAAAAATGTCAGACAACAAATCTTTCCAGAGAACTATAAACAAAATATCATTGCACAAAATGTAAAATACAATTTTCAATGTTTTTTTAAGCAGATCGGATAAGTGTGAATCAGCACTTGAACACTGAGGGCGCACTTCGCCTCAAAAAATAGCTAAGAATTAAAAGAAAACTTACGATTTTGTTGTGTTTCTTGGGTAAGAAAAAATAGTTTCAGCGTTTTTTTTCTTAGTTTGACAAACATTTGAAAGTTTAAAATGACATTTACAGAACTTTTCGTTGCTGCAACTTTAGTTAATGGGAAATGTTACAAACAATTAATAATTTTATATCAATATACAATATAAAATATATACCATGCATCAGCATAAACGATGATTTTACCCAGCACTACATAGAAATCACAAACCTTGCAGAGTTGTCTAAAAGATGAAGCAAAATAAAGTTGTTTCAATGTGTTGATACTCTTAAAATCAGAATGGTAAATTTGGGCTTTTAAAATCGTGATTATGACAGTTGAATCACTTAACAAACAACTAAAAATAATGGAAGAATAATTTAAGATAAGAAAAAGGAACATTACAAAAATTTATACAAAAAAAACATAAAAAAGGAAGAATCAAAATACGAAAAGGGGAAATCAAACGATGAAAAATACATCTATGGGGAAATTTAGTTTATTGTAAGCCTCAATTTTAGCTACTTACAAAATTAAGTAAAAGTTGCGGCTTTATTATGGCTTAGTCCTTTATCACACGGCCATGACACCCTGCAAGGTTATTAAACAACAATATTTAAAACCTCCTCTCCACCCTTTTATTCCCTTATTGAAAAAAAAGTTACGGGATTTTTTTTACGAGATTTTTCTTTTTCTTTTTTAGGTATACGCAGGTACATGTATCCATGGCGATGATGACAATGACAGCTTTACACGTAAGAACTGCACGCAGCACGTGTGCATTGCACTAAGCTCCTTTCATGGTTGGTGTTAAGCAACTCAATCTGCGTTGAAATTAACCGTGCTTGACGCGGCTACAAGCTAAACTAGAAATTGTTGTCAAAGATAGCATCTATTGCTAACCGACTATACTCACAAAGAAAGAACACATTTCTCGAAACGCAAACCATTAGCACGGTACGCATGACTGATTACGCAGTTCCCATGGCGCTCTACGACCCCACGCCCTTACGGGCGTCCCAAAGTGTTCGTAATGTTTACGACCTGCAGGTGTGCATTCTGTAAGATTGAATTATGAGACTTATTATGATGTGATGCAATCTGCAGCCAACCATACCAGAAACACAGGGGCGGGGGCAAACTCGCTACTCTGGTGGCAACTGGATTATTTTACGTGTGTTGTACACCATACGGGACCGACGGCTTTACATTCCATCAGAAGCACTGAACATGCTTTGCTCAAGAATCCACACTCTCGTGAGTCTGGGTTCGGGCAGCCTCGCTGCCATGGGCAGCGCGTTGTATCGATACCTCTCATCACTAACCCCTGATTGTAGGGATGTACTGTAAAAACAACACTGATTGGCTCTCAAAAAATAGACCGCTTTGCGCGCACACTCGTTAAAAACTGTCGAGCGCTTGTACGGCGCCTAGTACGTGCGTATCCAAATGAGTGAGCGTGTATCAAAATGCAAGTATTTTGACACGATTCCACTTCAAAAGAATCATATTACACGGTCACCCTTAACTGTATAGACCTTTGCCATTTTGGTGGTCACCTCTCCATAGAAAACGTTAGGGGGTGTTTATTGTAAATATTAACATAATTAAGCAGGGATTTTAAGATCGTTTCTTAAAATTGAAACTATTATGTCACTTAATGTATTTACTCACACAAAACTTATGTTGGTGTTAAGAATTGTTGGATTTGGGGCCTAAAAAGTAGATTTTATGTGGTAAAATATGCACAAAACGTATCATCACGCGTGCCAGCCTGACGCGCGACGACATTACGCGCCAAATGGATGTTACACAGAAGATACTTCTTTGCAGTGATTGGCTCAATACTGCATCTTGTGTCACGCGCCAGATAATTGTAACATTTGCACGCGACTGAAATACGCGCCAGTGATCACCAAAATGATCACAAGGTCCGATTACACATTTTTGGGTATAAAAATGTAAACACACACGACATCCTCCATAGGAAAAGGTGGTACGGTACACGATGATAAATGCATTTAGTTTATTCGATCGAGGCTGTTCTTGCTCGAAATTTGTGAAAGATATTCCAGAGTTTGTACCAGAGACCTTCAAGTGGCTGAATAAAGCCAGTAAGGACAGTTCCAGCAAGTCTTGAAAATTGTAAAAGTACCGTATAAATGTGCAAGATGTGTACATCAGCGCACGACGGCGGAACGTTAGGCCAGACGACCACAATCACCACACACTTTTCAACACAAAAATTTCAAAGTTTTGAAGCTGAAATCCTCCAAAGAAATTGTTTTCCAAAACTGTGTGATTCCTTTGCCTATTTGAAATTCTGCAAGGCTAGGTATTAATGCTCACTCTTTATTTATTTATTTTTTTTACAGTGATTTAGGCCAACATTACAAACAAAATAACAGGCGGGTGGCTACATAAATAGTCGTCCGACGCCGGTAGTGCATGGCTAAAAAACTCTTTTTAATAGAATTCTGTTAAATTATGAAACTGAGATGTGATTTAAATTAATGCCACAACATACCTACTTTAAATAAAGGGGCTGATTAACTAATTTATCACTTAACAAAAGTAAAATCGACTGTTTTCGAACTCACTCTGTGTCACGTATTTTGCCATCAGCTGTACGGCGTTATACCCAATAGGGGGTCACGTGACCACATGTCAACATTGTCGCGCAATCGGTCTATTAGACATGACATAAAATCAAAGAAGAATGAGAGGGAACCAGTTGCGCGGAGAGTGGGTCGGCCACAGGTAAAATATATGTCATTATTATACTGGCATTGTTTAATTAACCAACTCGTCCATGAGCGAGCAAGGCATGATAGGGGAAATGGCGCAGCGAGATCGATCACCCCTTGGTACGAAAGTGTCACGAGTCACATGTTTGAACATTATCCTCACTGGCTAGTTTTTCTGAAGCTAACTAGCACACCGCTCACTCGAAGAAGTCATGCAGTTTTACATTTTATGGAGATTGTAGCGTATTGTATTACCGGTATCATTTTGATAGGAGGAACGAAGGCACGTCTCAAGACTAGATCAACTTTTACGTTTTTCAAATTTACGTTGATATGTTACAGCAGCTTCACACTTTTTTTAACAAGAACTGTTGTTAATCCGTTTTTAAATTCACCCTAGAGCAATTCTTTCTATGGATCAGTGAAAGTCTACCGTCCGATAACTATCTTTTTGTGCTCGTTCCGTAAACAAGTTTGTCAGTCACGTCAAACCAAAAGTAGGTCACAGTGGAAATCGTACCCATTTTTTACTTGGGTATTAGTTCCATATTTGCACATACCACAACTTTTGTTCATCGAAGTGACCCAACGATATCAATCATAGCTACGGCTGACATTTCGAAGACTTAGGCATTCGTCTTTTCACAAACATTTCAAACAACTACAAAAGCTAATAGTGGTTCAATGGATGCAGAAGTTGGCTTTGCATTCAATGTTTCTGTTTGCAAATATCTAAATAATATATTTATGGAGCAATCTTTGCTGACTATAACACTCCTAGAAATGGGTAAAACCAGTCGCGAATGATATATACACAACTTACTCTGAAAATATCAATTAGCTATTCATAATATAGGCCTGCCTCATAGCTCTCTATGGAATATCCAGTGTCGGGAAACAACAGAGGTGCCTACTGACTGATATTCCTGTTGCTAAATATCAATTTGATTTCGAGTCTATTTTGGTCCCTTAAAGTAAAAGTCACTAAGCGACCTAAAGGCTGCTTAGCCTAAGATTGACGAGATTTGTTTCTGTGGAACTATATCACCGATTACTAATATTGTAATAACCTCTGCCAGTGGACACAGATTGTTCATTAAATGACTCACAATGGTAATTATTTCATGAACGCAAGCATAAACCATGCAGTGGTTCATAAAAAAAACCTTGTCAGCCACAAATAAACAATGTCTCACTAAGGTCTCAATTAACTCTAATGTTTAATATATAATATGATTTACTCATTTATTACCCTTAAGCTTTTTACAAAAAAACCCTTTTTCATCTACTAGTTTAGCCATGCACAAAATAGCTAGTAGGATCGCGGTCTTGACGAGCCCAATGTGGCGTGAAGCCGGCGAGTCACGCAGCACCAACGTGCTAAATCATAGATATAGAATTATTTATTCTCTATCTATGTGCTAAATAAAATAGAGAGACTGCGCATCTTGCATACTCTTCACGCGCGCGCGTCCCCGAGTAATGGCTTCAAACAGCCAAAAGATATAAGAACTGCTTCGCCCTATCGGCTTAAACCACACGTCCATCCGGGCGCGATCATTCAATTCAAACGTTTACATTCATTTCCAAACCAAATGAAGAATAATAAACAATACGAAAATTACTATACATAATATTAAATACAAGGAAAGTCATCAAAGAATATATAAGGCCAAAATGGGTACTGAAGTGCCATCTTGTTGTAGCCGAGGCGTAAGTCGAGGTGTCTAATGATTTCGATTTCGTTTCCCTCCCCAACCCCAAAAATTAAAGAATACAAAATTGCACTTGATTTTACCAATACATCTCCACGGTTTCTTTTACAAGTTCAACATTTCTGTAACCATTTCAACCGTCCCCGCACGAGATGCATCTTTAGACTTCAGTTGACGGCAAAAGACGATTGTTGTGAGATACTTTTTCATTGCGTGAGGAATGATATTCCAAGAACATTCTTTTTCTTTTTGTTTTTTGGGGTTAGATTATGGGATCTTGTTGAAACAAGCATTAGCCATTCCTGGGATGTTCTGCTTGTTTTTTATGGGATGCTCTTTGTGTAGGCAGGGTTTGATTTCACAAAGCACTGGATATTCATCTTGAGATGAGTTGTTAATATTGCCATAGTGATTTGCCCTAAGATCACAATTAGCAATTATACGATCAATAGCTCTTTGCGAAATTGAGCTCAGGTCTTTCAATGACTACATCAAGGAAGTGTACGATATTTACCCAGTGTGGACGCATTGTCGGCCTTGTTTGCAAACATGTCCTCTGTGGCAGCCAATGGAGCCACTTCTCTCGCATCCAAGACGTCGGTGGTTCCAGTCCTGGCGTTGTAGTGCACCATAAACATTCCTCCACCGATGCCTGCACTGTGTGAATTATGCAACGCAATGCACAAAAGTGCCGCAATGGCAGCATCGGTAGCCGAACCACCTTTCACTAGAATGTCCCTACAACAACAAAAAAATACCCAATTCAAAACTACAACCAGGCGTAGACATTCAGAAAGAAATATCAGTTTTGAGTTTTTAATACCGGTAGCCTAGCTCTGATATCTTGCAAATAAAATCAGTTACTGTTAGGATAAAAAAGAAAGGGAAAACTGAGAAAACGCTAGGGTCACGAACCTTCCAACTTCAGAGCAGGGTCCAGCATCTGCAGCCACAGCGGCCCTGGCGTACTGATACTGCCCACTCGGGCTCTCCGGGGTCGTGGTATCCCATGCAGCAGTAGTTAGTACTTCAACTGTTTCGCATTTATATAGTAAGCCAATTATCACTGCAGCTATCACTGCTACTGCTAGAACAAGAAGCACGGTGAAAGCGATCTGCCAATTCCGGACTGCTTTTTGTCTAGAGGATGAAACAGTTAAAATCAAACTGATCAAGTGAAGTATTCGTAATAAAAATACTGTGGTATACAATGAAATAATTGTAAATCTAACGTCATAGTCACACAACCTAAGCAACCCCGCCCTTTTATGTATTATAATTATAATTATGAAAAGAACAACAATTATCAGGGTTGCCCATCGTTGGCCATAAGTTTCCGTGACAAGCCAAAAGATTGTATACTTTAGGCTGTTCGTCTGGACAGTGAAACACACAGCAATCTTTAGAGCTGTCACAAAAACTGGTTCTAAGTCACTATGCTCATCTTCACATCGCGAGTCCAACTCGCATTGCATTTTATCAAACTTACCCTTTTTTCTCTTCCAACTCGAAAGAAGTCAACTGCTGGGTTGATTTACCACTTTCCATTTTCGAGGTTTGCAAAGTGGCAGTTTTAGGATCCTTCAGTACAGTTATAAGATACCAACGCAACACGATGGTATCCCGGAACTTCGCCGGAAAGTCTCAACGGTGTACAGATCCACCAGAGGCCAACACACCACACAGGTACCCAGGTTTAAACAAACTGATTCAATCTAACGCAAAAGGCACGATACGTGGACTTTAGCGTCAGTGCTCGGTTGGTTTCCAGAGCGAATGCCTTTGTGAGGCACCGTGGCAGGATCGAAAGCTTCGGGTGCTTTATTTGATTACTATTCAAGGTATTTACACCGAGTCTTTCACATGTAAACAAGAGTGTGAACTTGGGAATGTTTAGAATAGACCGATTGGGCGACCCGCGTCACGTGACCCCTTCTGGGTATAAAATGTAAACACACACGACGTCCTCCATAGGAAAGTACGGTACGGTACACGATGATTGTTGAATTTAGTTTATTCGATCGAGGCTTTTTTTGCTAGAAATCTGTGAAAAAATATTCAAGCGTTTGTACCAGAGACCTTCGAGTGGCTGAATAAAGCCAGTAAGGACAGTTCCAGCAGGTCTTGGAAATTGTACAAGTAACGCTTTGTGCACCATGTGTACTAGTGCCTGACGGAACATTAGGCCAGACGACCGCGATCACCACACACTTTTCAACACAAAAATTTCAAAGTTTTGAAGCTGAAATCATCCAAAGAAATTGCTTTCCAAAACTGTGTGATTCCTTTGCCTATTTGAAATTCTGCAAGGCTAGGTATTAATGCTCACTTTTCCAACGTTGTTTACCCCCCCCCCCTTTTTTTTTTACAGTGATTTAGGCCTACACTACAAACAAAATAACGGGCGGGTGGCTACATAATAGTCGTCGACGCCGGTAGTGCATGGCTAAAAAAAACCTCTTTTTTAATAGTAGAATTCTGTTAAATTATGAAACAGAGATGTGATTTAAATTAATGCCACAACATACTACTTTAAAATAATAAAGGGGCTGATTAACTAATTTATCACTTAACGAAAGTAAAATCGATTTTTTTTTTTCGTACTCACTGTGTGTCACGGCCTATCTCTTTACACGTATTTTGCCATCAGCTGTATGGGGTTATACCCAGTAGGAGGTCACGTGACCGCGTGACAACATTGTAGCGCAATCGGTCTATTGAATGTATAGAATTAAATGGGGAAAGGTGATAATGTATGCGGGCTAACGGAGCATGCAGTAGGGACTCCCGCACATTTTCAAAGGAATTTCAAATGAAAAAAAAAGATATAAAAGAAAAATAACCTACTATCAAACTTATGATGAAAAATTAATGTTGGTGCTGGCGTGTACGTGTTCACTTGTTTTAAGGTACAAAACACACACACTTTACAGTGAGACCAAAGTTCAAGACCACTAAAAAAGATAAATTCTTTTGCCGTTTGGAGTTGCTCCTTGATCCTTTTTAAGATCTGTTCATGCAATAAAACACCTAAAGTGTCTAGGAATGAATGAGAAGTGATTCACACATCATAAAGATAATACGTTTGCCTCTAGAAATAGGCCTACAACCAGCGGAACCACACTCTACATAGAAACACACGGTCCGCCATTTTGTGGAGTCAAACAATTAGTTCTACCGTGTTCTGGTGGACCGTGTTCTGTCACGAAACTCAACAAAAACTACACACTTTCATGGGATAATTATGTGAATCATAATACATCACCTTTAAAATATCTATTTTGTAGCCCCAAAGCACCCAATCCGAAGGCTAATGTGTCCCTTTAAAACTTAATAATTATAATTTGATCATGAAAGTTTCACTAATCTAGTTATTGGACTTGGTCTGGAAATCTTGTCGAAAATTCTTCAATAACTAGATTTTAACTTCCCAACAAAGATTATGGTCAGAGACAGCATTTTTTTTTCCTCTCTAAATTATTTCCCTTTAGAGATTCCGTAACTACGCGTAGGCCTATATAAACACTAAAATAAATAAACAAATAACCTTTAACAGCTTTCGTTCCATCTGCTTTTGTTATAGGTATTAGCAATCTAGAGATATAACTTAATTTAGTACAAACCAACAAATAAAGGCGTGTGCCCCCTGGAGAGAAAATATAATAACTATTCATGAAGTCTAACCACCCCAAAACCAATCAAAATCAAACTGCACGTTTGATTGTGTTGAACGAATGAGTGCAGCAAGTAAACTGACTGATCATGCTTTACACGCGATTTGGCGTACCATAATCAGAGCGCAACAGTTTGTGTGTTGAGTTACTGAATGGTGTTGGATTGAGGACTACACTAGTAAATAAACTGATCATGTTTTACACGCGATTTGGCATACCACTATAATCAGAGTCAAACATGAATTTTACTTCTCGATAAGAGAAACCAACCATTTCGGTGCTTCAAAGTGAGGTTTTGTTCTCTTGGCTTTGTAAGGTCGTTGTTCTTTGTGCCAGCGGTACTCTCAAAGAAAAATGAACCAGGCGATTCAGAGAAAATAATCCTGTCAGGTTGATGGACAGGGAAAATAGAAGGTTCCCGTTGGGAACTGGTTAGCATTACAAACGTATTCAAAAATAGGCCTATTACTGTTTGTTTTGATGTTTGATTAAAATATGAAACAAAAACAGACACATAAAACAAGGAAGCCTGAGAGTTAAAAGCAAAGATGCGTGTGTATACAAAGAAAATGTGGTTTTATAACTTGATATTACATTTTTCGTTTACCATAAAAAGCATTATTGTTTTATTAAAAAGAGATGTATTTAAATGAAAATATAAAGACGACTACCGGCTATAGAGCTATTTAAAGTCGCAAATAACACTCGGAATCGATGCGGACATTAGTTCCACCTATGGCTCCTCCGGGACACCGTACTCCTTGCAACCCTTGAAAATAAACTGGTTCCCGGTCCCTACATTGTTCTCTTTTGACTGTATACAGGGACCGGTAGTTACTACCGATATGGCTCTTTTGATTGGCCCTCGATTGCGCGGGCGCAGTAATAATTTTCTAGTTTTAGCGATGACGTTGACAATGCTCGTGACGTATTTATGTTGTTGTTTGACACTAGCACACGTGTGTATCGTAACCCGTCACCCGGACCGTATAGTGAGCCAACCTTCAACACCAAAATCCAAGAACATCGTCTGCACGATGGGCGATTCTGAGATTCTGTGTCCGTCATGTTTTGTGTAAAGGCCGCATTGCATTATGGGATTACCATGGGATTACGTAGACGTATATGCTAATTCTAATTAGTACATACCTGGCACAAATCTGCCACGTATATACAGTCAGGACGAACACGTTGTAGGGACCGGAAACCAGTCTACCCTTGAAAATTGAACACACTCAAGAGAGGGGGCGCTGTTGTAAGGCCACCGAAGATTTGGTCGTGTTGTTAAAGTGTAATAATAGTTGTTTATACCAAGGGAGGTAATTAGGGTATCAGTTTATACATTGCAAGGCTTATTACTGTTTTATGATATTTTTTTTTCCAATTCAAAGAAAAAGCCTTATAGCCTCGAAAACCAGTCACTGAATAATATAGGCATCGATTATGCAGACTGTGCAGATACTCTATGTACACAGATTCCAAAGGGAAGCACACACCATAGAGCAAGGAGATACCAGGTCTTACATTATCACCAATTTGTTTACCCTCGCACCGATGTGTGACAAGCACTGTATACTACTCGGTGATGTCCGCGTCACGCGGGAAAGAAATATCTTCTGGTTACCGGGAATGATAAGAACCGAGGTCCCTAGAGCAGATGTCTGTAAACCGTTACCACTCAGTGTGCCCGGTGACGAGAGGCCAGTTCGAATCCTGCAACTAGCACCGCGTACCCACCAGATTAGCCTATGGATTGTCCCACCTCCCGCAAGACTTGGAAAGGATTTAATAATTATTATATAGTGCTTTACTACACATCTGTATAATGGTAAGAAGCCAAAAGATTCTTTATCCACGATGTAATAATGACATCAAATATTAATACGAAGCCTTGTTCAGCTGCTGATATCTTTTATCAGGTTCGTGGGCATCTTAGATACCAGCCGGATAGCCTCCTTTCCTGTCGTCACAGTAGGCATTCAGGAATCCCTTCTTATCTCGCAGTATACCTTGAACATATGACGCAGCAGCCGAGAGTTCAGGGAAGTTTCCTCTTTCTCTCAGGCCGTTAATAACGTCCTGTCAAAACAAAAAAACAAAACAAAAACGAATGGTGGAGGAAATTTTTTTGGTCTAATTTACCAAAGTGCATTTTTGACTATTTATTTTTAAAGATTGCTATGCGCTTTGATTGAATGGAATGGGCAGAATATAAAACAATACATTAATATTTTATGGCGTCCTCCTCCTCCTCGTCGTCGTCGTCGTCATCTTTGTCTTCGTTGTCGTCGTTGTTATTATAATATAGCCCTGATCACGAAACATGAACTTTTGTTAGTGAGTTATGCAACCGTTAAATTAGATGGTCTTGCTGCTGCACCTGCAGTACAATTGCTTCCCTTAAAGAGTTTTAAAATCACGGAGCAATTCAGGTTGAAACTTACCAAACTTGTATTAGACAATGACAAGTCCTTCACCTGGTCTTCTTTAATAACGTAGCTAAATAGATTCCGAATCATCTTTCCGTTCACTCTAAAAACTACTGGGTCAGAATATGTGTCAAAAGCTCATGTTTAACCACTTTCCGGGTCAGCCTGACCCAGACCCCCATGGACTCGGAATTTGGGTCAACTCTGACCCGGGAGTCTTTAGGGTGTTCTCTCACCTCATTATAACCTTCTTCGTATTTGACAATATTAGGCACAAGTTGATGATGAAGACGTTTCCGCTGGATAGATTCCTTCACGCTGTCACCAAACCACAAAGCACCCGCAGAAACCTGAGCAATCCATTTCAAAAAATATCCAAGACGAAAATTAGCACCAACCAAAATCAATAAACACGTGAACTATGGATGGGACTGACCAACGCAATGGTGACCTGTCCATAGTGGGCAAAAACCAAAAGAGGAAAAAACATTAACAATAGAGAGGTTTCACGTGACGTCATCCGAGACCCTTTTCTAATGCTGTGTGCACAAACAGACGCTGGAAATCATTTAGCGGACAACGCGTCAGCTATTGAGTTTGTACTATCGAGCTATATATATAGCTCCATGGTTTGTACATGGATGTACCCAACATGGCTGCGAATTGAACTTTTCCCGGGGTCATGCAATAGCATTTATAATAGTGGCTCCCTGTATAGCACTCAAATCCGTCACTCAGTGACGCAGATGGCACTAGAACATTATGACACTTGGTAACTGGGTCATTTATGTCATTCTTTAAACCATCTCAGCTCCCTAGGGAGTATTCAGCCTACAGTGCTGCCGAGTACGCAGTACACTAAGCTTAATTAATCACATGAACCATCTCTGCCCCCCATAGGTAGCCATTTACCCCTAGACGGAAGTAAGAACTTTATAATCAGTGAGCTTTCAGAATTCAACAGAACAATTTCCCCCAACAATTATGACTCATTTTATTTGTCTTCAAAGAGACAACCCCCCCCCCCTGCCACAAACTGGAATTTTTTTCATAAATTAGAGACAGTTGCAACTGCTTTCATAAACTGGGTGCTCCTTTTTTTCTTTTTTCTTTTTTTCTTTTTTCTTTTTTTCTTGTTTTCTTTTTTTTTATTCCCCATGAGGTTAAGTTGTTGTTTGTTGTTTACTTTTGTTGTTTTTCTTTAAAGTTTGTTTTTGTCAACGGGCATTTCAAAACAAGCCTCCTTCTGGCTTCTGAAAATGACCCCATGCCCATAACTCATGTTACCATGTTGGTACTCCGATTATTTCTTGGTTAACTTTGTTTAAAAAATTGTACTGTAGTTGTTTACCTTTTTAAATTTGTTTTCACCAGTATAATGGAAATAAATGTCACAGTGAAATTGAAACAAAATGTGACGTGTAACCGGTTCGCATTACCTGAGTTACTCCCGTAATGATACGGGGACCACCCGAAGCTCCAACCACCAACTTGACGGTCCCGTCCTTGTTTACAGCAATAGTAGGAGTCATGGAGGACATGGGGCGCTTCCCTGGCCTGATTAAGTTGCTCCGAGATGCTGCTAAGCCAAAGAAGTTCGTCTGGTTGGGCTGAGAGAAGTCGTCCATCTCGTTATTGAATATAATTCCGGTTCTAGAACCCAACACTTTGGAACCAAAACTGGAAACGCAATGAAAGTCGAATGACACAGGTGAGATATTAAAATGATACCTTAAAATCGTTGTCAGATAATCGTCTTTCGATAGTGAAATAACTATTGAATATTACAAGAATATGTTAATATAATTGTCCATACAAAATCAGGGGTTGCAAAACTTACTCTAAATTGATTGTACTTGTGATACCCACAGCATTACCTTCACCGTCAACCACCGACAAGTGTGACGTGCCGCTGTCTGGCCGGTTGTAGAAAGTCTTGTAGTATGAAAGGTCGTGACTGGCGTCATCACTGATCTGCGCGCGCAGAAAGTCGGCGTAAGCCTGTGACGTCATGTTGCCTACCAACTGAATCAAAAAAGAAATAACTTAACAAAACGTATTAGTTTGAGGCGACCAGAAGTGTACTGATCGACATTACCAAAAATCACATTACCATTGAAGACATAATAATTTAAAACTTGTTTAACGAGTGTCCCGTTTAACTCTCTTGTGAGCAGCAGCAGCAGCAGCAGTTCGTGGAAATGAACTATTTATACCAGTAGCAAATGCATTGAAACACAGTGAAACTATACATTATTTTAAAATGACTACAAGTGTTTTATTGTTCTACTGGTGGTTTTAATGCTTGCTTCTATGACATCCCAGCATCTTGAGATAAAAAAAAGTACAAGTTGACAACTCAACTAGTAAAGTTAAGCCGATAACACACGGACGTGTATTCCTAGAGGACATTCTAAGTTCAGCAAATCGCCCTGTGTTTTCTACAGTCGTTGGCACATATATCTTCAAAGTCATTTCATACACCGTCCACCCTTAGTCCCGTACTCTGCTGCAATGTGGAAGGGGTTAAAATGTGCCAGAATCAATGAATACTACGGTTATATGTCGGGGTATACGGGCACAGTGGCAAGAAAACCGAATATGGGAACTGCGGTACACCCAGTACCTCCTAGGAGGGAAGATAGAATAACTTCAGTTTCAAACTCCCTAACTATGTAAGCGTAACAAAACCTGGGTATGAGGTTAGATTCTGATATAATTATTTGCTTAAACTTGACGTGAATGAAAATGAAACTTGTGTTTGATGAACGAATATCAGCTAACTCTACCATTACTATGCCATTACTATGCATCACGGACCTCTTTGACGTCAACAAAGTCTCCATCCCCGAGAAACGATCGACCGGCGAATGCAAACTTGAAGGCCTCTACCATGCGATGAGCAGTTAAGATCTTATTTTCACTGTTGGCCACACTCTCAGGACTAAAATTATAACCTGGAAGGTAAAGGAAGGGATGTCTAGTTACTAATATTGTTATTCTTCTTCATTCTACACCACTTCTCAAAACTACGAACAGTTAATTACCAACTGTATATTGCATTAGATAAAAAAATACAAGAACAAAGGCAAAATGTGGAGAGGGCAAGGCTGAGGAGAAAGATATTTTTTTTTTACCTTTTAAACCAGTAGGTTTTTAGAATTTTTTCTTATGCAGTGCACTATTTGTTCTCATTGTACCAGTATTGTTTTTATCTAGTGTTTATCTGATTGTGTGCCTATTATATTCTATAGAGGGTACCCTTCATGACTTGAATTTTGTACATTTTCAGGTTTCTTGTATGGTTCTGTGGTCTTCATTTTGTAATTTTTTGTTTTCTATTATTATAATTTATTGTACAGCGCTTTGGGTTTGAGCTTTTAATATTTGTTATTGTTAGGCGCTTTATCATCGTTATTACTTTTAAGACTTATGTTTAACTAAAATGATTTCTTTGTAACTGTTTTTTTTACGATTTAGGATTAGGCCCATTGTTTTATGTGTTAAGCGCCCAGGAGCATGTTTCATGGACAGGCGCTATACAAATGTTCATTTTATTTATTTATTTAGGTTAAACCTGCCCCCCCCCCAAAAAAAAAAAAAAAAAAAAAAAAAAAAAAAAAAACAGTCCAAACTAACTGCAGGAATGCAAATACATTATGTAGATAAATTAAATAGAAAACAATTAAATAAGTAAACAAACACAATGTTGAGATTGGATAGAAGATCGAGCTTAAGCTGTGTGTCCATACCGACGGGTTTTGGCAGTGGCTAAGTTCTGACTGCTGAAAACACCTTCTGTTTAACATTGTCACAGCAGGCCAGCAGCCAACGGCCATAGTCGTAGCCAAAGTCGCCTGATTCGGATACAGCCTAATTGTGCCTTTTGTGCTGACCATCGCAGCCATTTTGCCGCTTTTCATTAGGACGAAACATAAAAGTAATGCTCTTAAAAAAAATTAAAAGAAAAGGGTAAAAGTATTAAGAATCGTACAATAAATATAAATGAGAGTTTCGTTTCATGTCAACATTGCAATATCTGACACTTTACAATGATGTCGCCCACATTATAAGACCGCGACCAAATTCATATAGGACTGCTTAATCAGGAAATTCTGCTTAACAATTTCCTGCTGAGCAAAAATGAGCAGGATACCAGACGAAAATGGTACAAGTGACATGGTATTTTGGCTGGTAACCTTATTCTAATCAGTATAATCAATTGGTTTGTGCTTATTTACTCTTTTGCGCTCAAGTAGCTAAGTTGAATTGGGCCCAGGTTAGAATGTTCTCATACCTTCTAGAATGTTCATAATGAGTGAGTAGACGGCCCCACTCGACGGGGGAGGAGGTGTGTAGATGTTCACATCGTCAACCTCGACCATCAGCGCCTTTTTTCTCTTACATCGGTATTGGGCAAGGTCCTCCTTTGTGATGATACCACCTGATGATATAGGGAAAGAAATACATTTGATAAGAAGTCTGGAATCTTTACTCTTCAACGCCAAGATCAGGAAAATTACAAATAGTCTGAGTCCACAGGGAATCCGGCAAAGTCGGCGGCTTAAGTAGCGTTATATAAAGAACTAGAAATGTAGTGTTTGTTGAAATACAAATACTAGGCGTTTGGGTTTTGTGAAAAGCAGGTAAGCATCAATGTCAAATCAGACCTTTCTAAACAATTAGCATACAAAAACCTTCACAGATGATGCAAAGATTAAAATAAAATAAGCATAAAACATGATAAGCACTGTCTACTCAGGACTTTCCCGGATTCGAACCCACGTACCCATGTCTGCAATATCCGCTACAATATCGTCCGCAAGATCGCCTCTGTAAAAAGCATCTCCGCCCTCTAGCGATATCTTCCTGTAAGTCTGCGCTAATTTTGGTCTCGTCATGATATCGCCTTCACGGAGTAGACCGCCTGTAGAATCTGTAAACACTTCGCTGTAAATTAGAAACAATTATTGTTAAAAGTTATCTTTATTGTTCCAAAAGATAGTCGATAATAATTGCTTTAACATCTACATGTACAATAGTACAGTTTTATAATTTATTTTTGGTTAGTTTGCTGAGCAAACATCTACTAATACCGGTGTTTTGTTTGATTTACACTTTTCCTTTTTATGCAATAACGTTAATAAACAAGAGCTAACCCTAACCGAACGCCATCTTTCCCTTTGAATTCCTACCAATGCAACCTGGGACAGCTGACCGGAACTACTTTCATTGCTAGCATTACGTCCGAAACTCTTCGTGATTCTTAAAAAGATCGTAAAATAGTTATCCTCGTGAAACTCCGACGTTAAATTAGTTGACATGCCCAGCTTAAAGTACACGTCTGCAAAGGGTAGGGTGAAATTGTGTGTCAAACTTCTCGAAAGTGTCCCGCTGAATAAAAACAAAATGGCGCCCATTGAGAAAGTGTTTTGTCGTGACGTCATGCACCGGGGTCTTCCCCAACTAACCTGCTCCAAAAGCATGTTACAGGGGGGCTGACCGAGCCGAAGGCGAGGGCAATTATCGGCCACCAGGCCCCTCATCGGTTTTAAACAATAGTTAAAAACCGATTCAGCACACCTTTATTCCCTTTATTAGTACAATGTATATAAATAACAAAAACTATACACAAACAAACCTAAGTTTGTCGTCTGCCACTGTGGAATTACTTCTTAGCAAGATATAGCGATGAATATCAGAACAACTTCAGCAAGTCTTCGGATTAATATATTTAAAAAAAAACCAACAACAACAATAATAAACTTTGATATGAAACACATCAAGAATAATAACGCCGGAAATTAAAAGGCAAATCCACAACTACAAACCTCAAGTTGGTGTCTGCCTTTATAATGTCCTCTTTACCCGAGATGGCAGTAGCGAGTGCCCTTCCAACGGGAAATCCCTGTTCTGCTAATAAAATGGACGGTTCAAATAGCTCCATCCACGGTAAGACCCCGTAACGCTGATGGGCCAGCCAGTAGCCCGCCATCTCCCCGGGAACGCCAATGGCCAAGCCACCTAGGACAGAGGAAGACAAAAACGTTGCTCTTTCTGAAATCGCGGCTTTTGCTTAGGCTCCACACTTTTGGTACGGAACTTCAAACAGGAAGACGGTGCCTAAGACGGAGCCAAAAGAGAGACAGAGAAAAAAAGCAGGAAAAAAACGTCTAATGTTTAAACATGATCCACATTGGCTGGTCTTCCTGAAGCCAACTAGCACAGAGCTAAATATGCCGTATTTTTGACAGCAAGAGGGCGCAATGCTAATTCCATTTTGAAAGTACAAAAATATATTTCAAAACATTGAAATACACATTTTCCAACAAACAATATCATACACTGATTACTTTGTAAAACAGTAAATAAAAAATAATAAAAAACGCTCAAAAATTGTACATTAAATGCTTTATTAACACCATACTATTTCTATGGTTTGACCCCCAAATGGCGCCCTCAAAAATAAGGCCTACTGAAGAAGTCATGCAATTTTACATCTTATGGAGATTGTAGCGTACGCTGGAGGACCGGGTGCACGTCTCAAGACTCGTTCAGCTTTTACTTTTAATTTTTGAACAATTTACGTTGATGTGTTACAGTTTCACACTTTTTGAACAAGATCTGCTGTTATCGTTTTATCGCAGGGCAATATACCCTTCCCAGGAAGTATGTAAATTGCACATCACGCGTGCGCACTAACACCACTGGTGGTCAAAATGAGTGAACATCGCGCCTTTTTGTGTGGGGCTAATGGTTGAGTGACGCACACGCGCTTGTGCGTCTGGCTAGTGCACAACTCTATGGCGTTTGCCCACCAATAATGTCCGTACGCATGCGTGAATGTAATCAGCACATTTTATGGGAAAGGCTAATTCTTACCCATGGATCCAGTGGAAGTCAATCTTGTTGTGCTCGTTCCGTAAACAAGTTTTTTAAATCAGCCATATCAAACCAAAGTAGTTCACAATAGAAATCGTTATAACTTTTTGGTTTGGGTATTAGTTCCATATTCGTATATACCACAACCTTTATTCATCGAAGTGACCCAACGAAAATCATAGCAACGGTTTTGTACAATAGTGACACTCAAAAAAAGTACATTCGTCTTTTCTGAACACAAGCCTTTTTGTATACCGGCATTCAGTTGATGCAGAAGTTGGCCTTGCAGTTTGGCTGACTAATATGGAGCTTTTAAAGGGACATGGGTAAAATAAATAAAAAATGAATAAAAAAATCTCCGTTTGACCAAAAAAAAACTGCGTTCCAACGAAAATAATCTACGTTCTAACGAAAATAAATCTGTGTTCGCACGGGAAAAAACTCTGCGTTCGAACGAAGATTTTTTTCGTTCAAACGCAGATTTTTTTTCCCGCTCGAACGAAGATTTGTTTTCGTCTGAACGAAAATTAATCTGAATATAACCCGCCGCGCGCGCACGTGTGCTGCCCGCATGATATGCCATCATAGACACACACAGAGACGCCATTGTTGACGTGAAGGTACGCTATCTAGCATTAGCAGTCACGTCTCCAGATCCAAAACCTCGGGTTTGTTATTAGTTTCGTTCGAAGGGAGATTTTTTTCTCCATTTTTGTTTCACCTAAGTCCCTTTAGAAGCTCCGTAGACCAGCACTCACAGAAACGGGATCAAACCAGACGTGCGTGATACACAAGGAAATCTGAAAATTCCATTGAGCTCTCCATAATAGGCCTATAGCCCTGTATGCCGGTATCATGACGATGCTCTTTATGTGAGCAGGGTTCGATTTCACAAAGCACTAAGATTCATCTTAAGATCAGTTGTTAATATTGCCATAGTGATTTGCCCTGACTTAGAAATTGAAGATTGATTCGCACTTAAGATCAATCTTAGCTCTTTGTCAAATCGAGCATCAGTCTTTCGCTACCTATATACTATTAGTATAATGTGTAAGGGAAGTGTACGATATATACCCAGTAAGGACGCATCATCGGCCTCGTTTGCAAACATTTCTTCTGTGGCAGCCAATGGAGCCACTTCTCTTGCATCCAAGACGTCGGTGGTTCCAGTCCTGGCGTTGTAGTGCACCATAAACATTCCTCCACCGATGCCTACACTGTGTGCATTATGCAACGCGAGGCAAAGAAGTGCCGCAATGGCAGAATCGGTAGCCGAACCACCTTTCACTAGAATGTCCCTATACAACAGAAAAGATTACCCAATTCAAAACTACAACCAGGCGTAGACATTCAGAAAGAAATATCAGTTTTGAGTTTTCAATAACGGTAGCCTAGCTCTGATATCTTGCAAATAAAATCAGTTACTGTTAGGACTAAAAAGAAAGGGAAAACTGAGAAAACACGAAGGTCACGAACCTTCCAACTTCAGAGCAGGGTCCAGCATCTGCAGCCACAGCGGCCCTGGCGTACTGATACTGCCCACTCGGGCTCTCCGGGGTCGTGGTATCCCATGCAGCAGTAGTTAGTACTTCAACTGTTTCGCATCTATAGAGTAAGCCAATTATCACTGCAGCTATCACTGCTACTGCTAGAACAAGTAGCACGGTGAAAGCGATCTGCCAATTCCGGACTGCTTTTTGTCTAGAGGATGAAATAGTTAAAATCAAACTGAAAGTGAAAAATGTCTTAATAAAAAGTATACAACAAATACTGTCAATCTGACGTCATAATATCATAGTCAGACAACCTAAGCACCCCACTGTTTTTGTAATATAGAATTATGAAAAAAATATTGTCAGGGTTGCCCATCGTTGGCCATAAATTGCCACTGCGGAGGCTACAAAACGTATCCGTGACAAGCCAAAATATTGTACACTTGTTATTTTGTTCGTCTGGAGCAATACAAAAGTACAGTAAAATTTATCAATCTTAGTCCTCAGTCACTAAACTCATCTAAACGTCTAGCTTCGCGAGTCGAACTCGCATTAAATTCAATTCAGCTTACCCTTTTTTCTCTTCCAAGTCGAAAGAAGTCAACTGCTGGGTTGATTTACCACTCTCCATTTTCGAGGTTTGCAAAGTGGCAGTTTGTGATACTTCAGTCCAGTTATAGGATACCAGTGCAGCACGATGGTATCCCGGAACTTCGCCGGAAAGTCTCAACGGAGTACAGATCCACCAGAGGCTAACACACCACACAGGTACCCAGGTTTCAACAAACTGATTCAATCCAACGCAAAAGGCACGATACGTGGACTTTAGCGTCAGTGCTCGGTCGGTTTCCAGAGCGAATGCTTTTGTGAAACACCTTGGCAGGATCGAAAGCTTCGGGTGCTTTTATTTGATGACTATTCAAGGTATTTACACCGAGTCTTTCACATGTAAACAAGAGTGTGAACTTGGGAATGTTTAGAATGTCTAGAATTGAATGTATAGAGTTAGAGGGAAAAGGTGGTAATGTATGCGGGCTGACGGAACATGCAGTAGGGACTCCTGCACATTTTTAAAGGAGTCTCAAATGAAAAAAAAAAGGAAAGAAAAGACAAGAGATCAAAGAAGAACATGGGATCAGGCATACCACCATAACCAGAGTCCAAACAGTTAGGGTGTTGAGTTACTGAATGGTGTTGGACTGAGGACTGCACTTGTAAACTGATCAAGCTTTACATGCATACCCCCTTAGATAGAGAGATTTTTTGTTATTTTGTCATTGTCCTGTCCACGTGTTTCTGTCTTGTGTTATTATACGTTGCTGTATAACATACACCATAATTACTTAAATATGTTAATTTTAATGTTTTGTACGAACACTCTTTGACAGCATAGGATAATGCAAAAAAAAACAAAAAAACAATTGGGCAAAATATGTCATTGCATCTTAACCTCTCATACTACATTCATAAAGTTACCTTTGTGACATGTGTACCCCTTTACTGTGGTAATGCTCATTTGGGTCATTCCATGAAGGTGGAACACTAGGGACACCGTTACATCGTTACCACCTATGAAGCTTTTTCACCACTTCACTAGTCTACTTAGTAAATCTTGCTTTACATAGTATAAACAATCACTAAACAGAAATCATAAAAAGGTTTTACTTGATTACTGTGGTATAAAATAAATGTGATACAGTGCCTACACTGATGTAACGGGGACACCATGGGTGTGACATTTGGTGTCCCTGTGACATCGTGACAAGTTACCTTAGTTTTCTCAGCTATGTGTACGTTAATAGCTATGAAGGAAGTTATTTTTTTATGGATTTGGCATCAAGTTTCTGTTGAACATTTTAAATTTGTTAATTACTTCCATAATATCGAAATAAATTTGTTACAAGCATGGTGTCCCCTTCACATCGTTACCTTGAATTTTTAAGAATATGAGCAAAAATATCAGGTAAAATAGTGTGGGTGGCACGACTATCGGAAACATTTGTCATCGGACAGAATGCTAATTATGAGTTAAAGGGAACAACAAAGTAAATCTAAATAAAGGACAACCAAAATTATATTTCTATGATCTCAGATAATGTTATTTACATCCCCAAATCATTTACAATTTCACGGTTTTCTTTCAAATGTATGAAGCAAAACCAGATAACCACGTTGTCTTGTTCAACAAATAAATTTCACTGAAAAAATTTCACGGGTCTATCTCTAATTGCTCTTGTCACAGTTTAATGAAGTCGAAAAAATTAACATTATCCCCACAATTCAGTGGAATCTTAGATCTACTTCTTAGCACGCTGTCCCAGAAATTATATCAATTCATTAATCCAAATATGTCAAGTTTCCATCCACCAGAATATCTAATTCTTATTCCTAATAAATCATATCCTTTCCAAAATACACTTCACGTGGATCTCAACCCATCTGAAATATTATTCTGATGAATCATATGTAAAAGTCAAATTTCATATCAAATCTCAATCCAATAATATCGATCCATATTAATCACAGGTATTTCACTTATAGGCAAATCTCAATGTTGATATTTGAGTCTCTGAATCCAATTATTCTGGGTCAAACCTCGTCTTCGAAATGTGCGAGTCAGCGGGCAGGAATTCAGCAACCGGTCCTTGGCAAAGGAGGTAGGAACCCCAGTAGCCTGCGGTTAAAGCCCCTTGTACTTTGAACAGGTTCCACCTCTGTGTAGTCATTCGTGACAGCGCACAAATGGTCTCTGAAACACCCAGACTCTTGGCCATCTAAAGTTCAAATACATAACCCGAAATCTGATAATTTCACATTCCTAACACATCATCTAAACTTCAAAATCTTTCAAGAAAAGCCATTTCGACAAATTTAGTTTCACGCCTAATTTTTGCAAAACTACTTGGAATCTCAAAATGTGAAATCCGTTCTCAATAAATCTCCATCATAATAATCTCGCCTTCAGTGTCAAAATATCTATAACACAATTCCATAATTCAATTCTAATCACAATTCTGTAATTTCAATCGGATTATGGATAACACACATATAATTCGAATTCACGCAACCAACCAAACAATTCCGTATCAATCTCTTAAAATTGAAGCATTCGCAATAAAAGAATTTAACTTACAGTTAGTCTTGTCTCTGTTCGTCTTGCTGTCGCCCGGTGTCTGGTCCAAATCTTCGTCCTCAACGGATGCCCAAAATGCCATAAGAGTGCCGAAACTGGCACAAATTTCACGCAAAAGCCCAAAGTGCAAATAGCACTGGCTTCACACAGAAGCCAAAATGGGTGCCGAAACTGGCACAACAATCACGAAGCACAAAATTATCTCAGAAGCAATCAAATACACTAGTAGCTCTCTCTGACCGGGCAGAGAGGTCCACACACTCCGATGTCTACCAGTGTTCTGGTATGCTGGGCTACGCCCTAACTTAAATATATCAGTTAACAAAAGAATGCAAATTCCTAAAATTCCTACGGTGAAAAGGTCTATATTGAGTAACTATGGCCCTATACTGGAAAACTCTGGATGAACTAGGAGGGATGCGAACTAACTAAAGACTATTGTGTTCCTACACTTAAAGGAAGAGTTTATCAACAAAATAATAAATAAAAATATTACTTAAAGTACAGTTACTCATAACAGTGGGACGGATTTGAAACTTTCTGAAATACTTTCAAAACCCAAATAAAATGTGACGATTGACACACACAAACGGTCACAAGGCTACGCATCTGTGTTTGTTCCTGCAAGAGGATTACGTGGCATCGAGAGGCTTCCACCGTCCATTCGGCTCAATGGAGGTGAAGTCCAAGTGAACCCAGTTTCCAGCCTCAGTTCCGGATGTAGCACCAATCGTAGGCCGTGGCACACGGCCGAGGTTTTGCAATTCGCAGTGCATGAATTTTACTTCTCGAAAGAGAAACCAAACATTTCGGTGCTTCAAAGAGAGTTTTTGTTCTCCTTGGCTTTGTAAAGTCGTTGTTCTTTGTGCCAGTGGTACTCTCAAAGAAAAATGAACCAGGCGATTCCGAGAAAATAATCCTGTCAGGCTGGACAGGAAAGATAGAAGATTCCCGTTGGGAACTGGTTATTCAAAAAGGCCTATTACTGTTTGTTTTGATGTTTGATTAAAATATGAAATATAAACACGCACATAAAAACAAGGAAGCCTGACAGTTAAAAGCAAGGAAGTGCGCGTATAAAAAAAAATAATAATGTGGTTTTACAACTTGATATTACATTTTTCGTTCACCATACATAGCATTATTGTTTAAGTATAAGCGAGATGTATTTAGAAAAATATAAAGACGACTACCGGTTATAGAGCTATATCAAGCCGCAAATTGGTCCCACCTTTTGCTCCACTGGGACACCGTATTCCCCTGCAACCCTTAAAAATGGAACACACTCAACAATGGGGGCGCTGCTATAAGGCCACCGAAGATTGGATCGTGGTGTGAAAGTTAATAATAGTTGTTTAAACCAAGGAAGGTAATTAGGATATCAGTTCATACATTGCAATGTTTATTACTGTTTTGTGATTGGTTTTCAATTCAACGATAAAGCCTGATAGCCTCGAAGCCAGTCACTGAAGAATACAGGCATCGATTATCGAGTGCGTGGATACTTTATGTTCATCTTGTAGATTCCAAAGGGCATCATACACCATAGAGCAAGGAGATACCAACTCTTACATCGTGTGACAAGCGCTGTATACTACCCGGTGATTTCAGCGTCCTGCAGAAAAAGTATCTACTTGTTACCGGGCATGTTTCCAACACACGTCCCTCTCATTCTAGAGCAACTGTCTTTAAACCGTTACCACTCAGGGTGCGCGGTGACGAGATACCAGTTCGAATCCTTTGATTAGCAGCGGGTTGTTCGAATCCCACCAGAGAAGCGTATGAGTTGTCCCCCCCCCCCCCCCATAAGACTTGGAAAGGATTGAATAATTATTATACAGTGCTTGCCACACATCTTGGTAAAAGAGCAAAAGCCAATACATGTTTTTAAACCCCGATGCAATAATGACATCAATTATTAATACAAAGTCTTGTTCAGCTGCTGATATTTCTCATCAGGTTCGTGGGCATCTTAGATACCAGCCGGATAGCCTCCTTTCCTGTCGTCACAGTAGGCATTCAGGAATCCCTTCTCATCTCGCAGTATACCTTGAACAATTGACTTCGCATACCAGAGTTCTGGGAAGTTTCCTCTTTCTCTCAGGCCATTGATAACGTCCTGTTAAAGACAAAAACGAATGATGGAGGAAGTTTGTCTCTTTTTTGTCTAATACACAAATTAATGTGCATTGATGTTTTTGTGTTTTTGATTATTTCTTAAAGATTGTTATTGGCTTGTGTCCATTGAATGGAATGGGTACAATACAAAACAATATATATTAGTATTATATGTCGTCGTTGTAGTCGTTATTATTAATATTTTTAGGCCAGTCTGCCTAGCATGAACTTTTTGTTAGTGAGTTATACTTATGTTCTGAGTTAGGCAACCTTAGTTGGATAGTTTTGGTGCTGCACCTGCAGTACATTTGCTTCCCGAAAGGGTTCTAAAACATGGAGCTTCAGATTGAAGCTAATCACACTTGTTTTAGACAATGACAAGTCCTGCACCTGGTAATTTTTTTGGTAATGTACCTAAATAGTTCCAACCATCTTCCCGTTCACTCTAAAAAAAAACTCCCGGGTCAGTGAATTAACTCCTGGTTCTGGGTCCCGGAATCTGTGTAAAAATGACCCGACACTATGTCAAACCGGTCAAACTGACACAGAGTCAAAAGCTCATGTTTAAACCTCCTTCCCGGTCAGTCTGACACAGAGATGGGTGTGAGCCCCCCCCCCCCCCCGCCCCCCCCCCCCCCGGGACTCGGAATTCGGGTCAACTCTGACCGGGGACTTTCTGGAGTGTTCTCTCACCTCATCATAACCTTCTTCGTATTTGACAATATTAGGCACAAGTTGATGATGAAGACGTTTCCGCTGGATAGATTCCTTCACGCTGTCACCAAACCACAAAACACCCCCAGAAACCTGAACAATCCATTTCAAAAAATATCCAAGACGAAAATTAGCATCAACCAAAATCAACAAACGTATGAACTATGGAGCTGATCAATGCAACGGTGACCTGTCCATAGTCGGCAAAAACCAAAAGAAGAAAAAAACCATTAACAATAGAGAGGTTTCACGTGACGTCATCCGAGACCCTTTTCTAATGCTGTGTGCACAAACAGACGCTGGAAATCATTCAGCGGACAACGCGTCAGCTATTGAGATTGTACAATTGCTCCCATCAACTGGGTGCTGCTTCCTTGTCGTTTTCTTTTTTTTTCTTGTTGAACTTATTCCCCGTGAGGTTGAATTAGTGTTTGTTATTTACTTTTGTTGTTTTTCTGTAAAGTTTGTTTTTGTCAACGGGCATTTCAACACAAGCCTCCTTCTGGCTTCTGAAAATGACCCCACGCCCATTACTCATGTTTCCATTCTGTTACTTCGATTATTTCTTGGTTAACTTTGTTTAAGAAATTGTACTGTAGTTGTTTACTTTTTTAATATTTTATTTTGCACCAGTATGGAAATAAATGTCACAGTGAAATTGAAACAAATGTGACGTGTAACCGATTCGCTTTACCTGAGTTATGGCCGTAATGATACGGGGACCACCCGAAGCTCCAACCACCAACTTGACGGTCCCGTCCTTGTTTACAACAATAGTAGGAGTCATGGAGGACATTGGACGCTTCCCTGGCCTGATTAAGTTGCTTCGAGATGCTGGTAAGCCAAAGTAGTTCGTCTGGTTGGGCTGAGAGAAGTCGTCCATCTCGTTATTGAATATAATTCCGGTTCTAGAACCCAGAACTTTGGAACCAAAACTGGAAACGCAATGAAAGTCGAATGACACAGCTGAGTTTATAAAATAATAGGCCTACCTTGAAATCGTTGTCGGAAAATTGTCTTTCGATAGTGAAATAACAATTGAATATTACCAGAATACGTTATAATTGTCCATACAGAACTGGGGTTGTTGCCGGGCAGGAAAAGGGGAGGGCGTTTTTAAACTTACCGTAAATTGATTGTACTTGTGATACCCACAGCATTGCCTTCACCGTCAACCACCGACAAGTGTGACGTGCCGCTGTCTGGCCGGTTGTAAAAACTCTTGTAGTATGAAAGGTCGTGACTGGCGTCATCAATGATCTGCGCGCGCAGAAAGTCGGCGTAAACCTCTGACGTCATGTTGCCTACCAACTGAATCAAAACAGAAATAACTTGACAAAACGTTTCAATATAGTTTGAGGCGATTTTAAAATAAAGGTAGACCAGAAGTGAACTGATCAACATTACCATGTAAAAGCCATTGAAGACATAAAAATTTACAACTTGTATAACGAGTGTCCTGTTTAACCCTCTTGTGGGCAGCAGCAGTTCGTGGAAATGAAATATTTATACCAGTAGTGGATGCATTGGCACACAGTGAAACTAAACATTATTTAAAATGACTACAAGTGTTTCATTGTTCTACTGGTGGTTTTAATGCTTGCTTCTATGACATCCCAGCATCTTGAGATAAAAAAAAGTACAAGTTGACAACTCAACTAGTAAAGTTAAGCCAATAACACACGGACGTGTATTCCTAGGGGACATTCTAAATTCAGCAAATCGCCCTGTGTTTCCTACAGTGGTTGGCACACAGATATTCCAGGTCATTTCACAAACATTCCACCCCTATAAGGCCCATACTCTGCTGCAATGTGGATTGGGTCAAATGTAACAAAGTCAATTACCGTTAAGGTTCTCTGTTGGGTTAATGGCAACAGTGTAAAGAAAACCGATATGTGGGAACTGCGGTACACCCAGTACCTCATAGGAGGGTAGAGGTAATAACTTCAATTTCAAACCCCCTTTCTATGTGAGCGTAACCCTATGAGGTTTGTTTCTGATATAATTATTTGCTTTAACTTGACGCGTGAATGAAAATGAGATCTGTGTTTGAACAACGAATGCCACTTTGAACTAACTCTGCCACTACTACCAAAGATCGTGCATCACCGACCTCTTTGACGTCAACAAAGTCTCCATCCCCAAGAAACGATCGACCGGCGAATGCAAACTTGAAGGCCTCTACCATGCGATGAGCAGTTAAGATCTTATTTTCACTGTTGGCCACACTCTCAGGACTAAAGTTGTAACCTGGAAGGTAAAGGAAGGGATGTCTAGTTACTATTATTGTTATTCTTCTGCATTCTACGCCACTTCTGAAAAATACAAACAGGTAAATAGAAAATGTATATTGCACAAGATAAAACATACAAAAAGGACAGAGGCAAAATGTGGATAGACAAGGCCGAGGAGGGAAACATTTTTTCTTTCTTATTTACTTTTAAACCAACAGGTTAAACCTGCCCTCAAAAATAACAACCCAAACTGACTGCAGGTTAGAAATGCAACTACACATGTAGATAAATGGTATAGAAAATAACTAAATGGAATAGAAAACAGGTAACTTAATAAATAATAAACAAATAAATAAACAGTTGTTATGGGATAGAAGATCAAGCTAAAGCCGTGTCCGAACTGACGGCTTTGGCAGTGAGTGGCTAATTCCCTATTGCTGAAAACACCTTCTGTTCAACGTTATCGCAGCAGGCCAGCAGCCATCGGCCTTAGCCGTAGCCAAAGTCGCTTAATTCGGACACAGCCTAACTGTGCCTTGTTTGTGTGCTGACCGTCGCAGCCATTTTGCCGTTTTTCATTAGGACGAAACGCAAAGGTAATGCCACCTTACACAAAAAAATGAGGTAAAAGTATCAAGAATCATAAATGAGAGTTTCGTTTCATGTCAGCATTGCAATATCTGACACATTACAATGGCACCATGTTGCCCACATTATAAGACCGCGCCCGAATTCATATAGGACTGCTTAATCAGGAAATTCTGCTTAACAATTTCCTGCTGAGCAAAAATGAGCAGGATACCAGTCGAAGATGGCACAAGTGACATGGTATTTTGGCTGGTAACATTATTCTGATAACTTTAATCAATTGGTTTGTGCTTATTTACTCTCAGAGTTTGCGCTCAAGATAGCTCTGTTGAATTGGGCCTAGATTAGAATGTTCTCATACCTTCTAGAATGTTCATAATGAGTGAGTAGACGGCCCCACTCGACGGGGGAGGAGGTGTGTAGATGTTCACATCGTCAACCTCGATCATCAGCGCCTTTTTTCTCTTACATCGGTATTGGGCAAGGTCCTCCTTTGTGATGATACCACCTGATGATATAGAGACAGAAATATAATATTTGATAAGAAGTCTGGAATCTTAACTCTTCAACGCCAATATCAGGAAAATTACCAATAGTCTGAGTCCACAGGGAATCCGGCAAAGTCGGCGGCCTCAGTAGCGTTATATAAAGAACTAGAAATGTAGTGTTTGCTGAAATACAAATACTAGTCGTTTGGGTTTTGTGAAAAGCAGGTGAACAATACAGGCTAAGCAAGTAACATGTATCAGTAAACATGAACAACAATTATAGATAGCTGCAGCTTTATAATAATATGCCATTTGAACTTCCTGTTTTTAGAGGAATCAAAGTCAAATCAGACCTTTCTAAACAATTGGCGTACAAAAACCTCCACAGATGATGCAAAGATTAAAATAAAATAAGCATAAAATATGATAAGCACTGTCTACTCAGGAGTTTCCCGGATTCAAACCCACGTACCCTTTTCTGCAATATCCGCTACAATATCGTCCGCAAGATCGCCTCTGTAGAAAGCATCTCCGCCCTCTAGCGATATCTTCCTGTAAGTCTGCGCTAATTTAGGTCTTGTCATGATATCGCCTTCACGGAGTAGACCGCCTGTAGAATCCGTAAACACTTCTCTGTAAATTAGATTGTTAAAAGATATCTTTATTGTCCCAAAAGATAATAATGGCTGAACATCTACATTGGTACAGTTTTATAATTTATTTTTGGTCGGTTTGCTGAGCAAACATCTACTAATACCGGCATTGTGTTTGATTTACACTTTTGCTTTTATTAAAGCAATAACGTTAATCAACAAGAGCTAACCGAACGCCATCTTCCCCTAGCATTCATACCAATTCATATTGGGACAACTGACCGGAACTACTTTCATTGCTAGCGTTACGTCCGAAACCCTTCGTGATTCACGAAAAGATGGTAAAATTATTATTCTCATGGTGAAACTGGGACGTTTTAAATTATTTTACATGCCCAGGTCAATACGAAAGTACACGTCTGCAGATACAAACATTACAAAATGTTCACAAAGTCGCTGTTTCGGGGTGAAAATGTGTGTCAAACTTCTCGAAAGTGTCCCACTGAATAAAAAAAGAAAAGAAATGGTGCCCATTGAGAGAGTGTTTTGTCGTGACGTCATGCACCGGGGTCCTCCCCAAGTAACCTGCGTCAAAGGCAGGTTACAAGGGGCTGACCCGGGTGAGCCACGACAATGACGCACTGAGGTCAGACCTGGGTAGACCTGGGTGGAGCCGGGAAGCTGTAAATCGAATGCACCTCACGGATACGGCGTATAGACCTTATGCACATGACGTCATTGGAGTAGGGCGCCCTCGGTTAGAGGTCAAAAGAAGGCTGCTCATTCGCCCATCCTGTGCGCTGCGCGTACATAAATCTGCGTTTCCCATTGTTGCATCATCGTTTTACCTCTAAGATGGCGGCGTGATGACGTCAATGCATAAGGTCTATTGCGCATTTTAGGCAACCGGGCGTTAACCACAATTTAATTTATGCAAATTGTTGACTTCCAAAAGTGACGAGCGTGGCAGAGAATGCGGGGGATCAATAGGAAAACTTTCCAACAAATGCGCCAGCTGGAATGTCAGTACTGTACAAATAGAATATCGACAGCAACTGTTTTGTCTCAATGAATGAGCTTACAAGAGCCACATTGTGGCGAGATTTTTGTGTGAAAAACATAAGAATTCTCACATTGTGGGCTTAACCCCACAATGTTTTTGTATGGGAGAACATTAAAAAGGGATCACAGAACTACTGTGCGAAAACTCCAGAATGTCGCTTTCATAAAGATGTCCGCACAGACAATTAATGTACCAATAAGTATATAAATTACTCCTAAGCAAGATATAGCGATAAATATCAGAACAACTTCAGCAAGTCTTCGGATTAATTTATTTTAAAAAAGTGTTATCATTTATTAAACAACAACAACAACGACAACAACAACAACAACAACAACAACATCAACAACAACAACAACAACAACAACAACAACAACAACAACAACAACAACAACAACAACAACAACAACAACAACAACAACAACAACAACAACAACAACAACAACAACAACAACAATAAAAATAATAATAAACTATGATATGAAACACATCAAGAATACTAACGCCGGAAATTAAAAGGCAAATCCACAACTACAAACCTCAAGTTGGTATCTGCCTTTATAATGTCCTCTTCATCCGAGATGGCAGAGGCGAGTGCCCTTCCAATGGGGAAACCCTGTTCTGCTAATGAAATGGACGGTTCAAATAGCTCCCTCCACGGTAAGACCCCGTAACGCTGATGGGCCAGCCAGTAGCCAGCCATCTCCCCTGGAACGCCAATGGCCAAACCACCTAGGACAGGGGAAGACAAAAACGTTGCTCTTTTTGAAATCGCGGCTTTTGCTTAGGCTCCAGCATGGGTTGAAAATGTACACTTTTGGTACGGAACTTCAAATAAGGAAGACGGTGCCTAAGCTGGCGTAGCCAAAAGAGAGAGAGAAAAAAGACCTTTTTCTCATGATGTGTGTACAAACAGACGCTGGAACTCATCCAGCACGGAACGCGCCAGCCATTGAGTTTGTACATGGCTGTACCCAAAATGGCTGCGAAACTAACTTTTCCCGGGGTCACGCAACCTCTCCATGGTTTGAACCCCGATCTACTCCCAAAGGGCGCCCTCTTGCAGTCAGAAATAAGGCCTACTGAAGAAGTCAATGCAATTTTACATCTTATGGAGATAGTAGCGTATGCTGGAGGACCGGGGGCACGTCTCGAGACTCATTCAGCTTTTACTTTTAATTTTTGAACAATTTACGTTGATATTTTACAATTTCACACTTTTTAAAACCATGGGTGAAGCGGGCAGGATGATGTGAAAAAATCTAATAAATGCAAAAAACAGCTTAGCTTATTTAAAACACACATAGCTCAGTGAGGACATCACAATTGAAGGAGTAAGCCTATGTTAGCTGTCATTGGGGTTACTTCTTCAAGGCTGCTGTCAAACTGCCTCAGGCAATGCGAACCACCTGTGACTGCGCAGCTTATCACATCACATTAGACATAAAAAGTTCCTTGGAAGGAACAATGCTTTGGGGTTGTGTAAGCTGTTGTGGGGCCTAATGAAGCTTTAGTGTTTATATTCTAAAGGTTTGCTTGAGCTTGGAGGGTAATAAGCAAGGTAGTTTATTACTTGGCAAATCCCTCCTCCCATGCTCCTCCTATGGGGAAAAAGGGTGACTTAAAATAAATGGACCATTGCTATGCCATGGAATGTACTTGGCTTAGCCGTGCTATAAACCAATGTGAGCTCTTGTGTGTGCATTCCCTCCAAAATGGCTAGCAGAAGAGGAAGATGAATAAGTCCAAGCACACATTAGTGATAGTGACATATTGAACTGGAAGGCTCGGACGTTCCACATGATGAAACTGATGATGATTGTGAAGATGGTTATAAACAATTTATAATAATAATAATAACAATTATTGTTATTACTATTATTTTGATAGGGATATCTCATAATCCTTTAGAAACCCATATAAAGTGATTGGGGTATAATGGAGGTCATTAGTCTAACTGCCAATTGATTATTTCTACACGATAGGGTATTAACACTTTTTATTCCTTGCTGGTGGATGGGTTATCAAAAAAAAGTCAGGTTAAACCAAAGGTGTTAAAAGACCTGTTGTTATCGTTATAAACAATTTATAATAATAATAATAACAATTATTGTTATTACTATTATTTTGATAGGGATATCTCATAATTCTGAGCAATTCTTTCCCATTCTTTCAGTGGAAGTGTGTCGTCTGGTAACTATCTTTTTGTGCTCGTTCCGTTTTTGAAATCAGCCATTTCAAACCATAGAGGAAGACAATAGATTTTCTTCCTCCATTATGGTCGAACCAAAGTAGGTCAGAGTAGAAATCGCATAACTTTTTGGCTTAGGTAATAGTTCCGTATTCGCATATACCACAACCTTTATTCATCGAAATGACCCAACGATATCAACCATAGCTACGGTTTCGTACAATAGTGACAATACAAAAAAGAATACACTCGTATTTTCTGAACACAAGCCTTGGCATTCAGTGGATGCAGAAGTTGGCCTTGCATTCCTAGTTCCTGTTTGAAAAATGTCTAAATAAAAGAGCAATTTTGGCTGTTTAGTACGGAGCTTTCAAAGAGACATGGGTAAAATAAAACAAAAAATGAATTAAAAACCTCCGGTCGACCGAAAGAACATCTGCTTTCGAATGAAAATAATCGATGTTCTAACGAAAACAATTCTGCGTTCGACTGAAAACAAATCTGCGTTCAAACAAAAGCATTTGCAGTCACGTCTTCAGATCCAAACACTTCGGGTTTGTCAATACTTTCGTTCGAACCATAGCTACGGTTTTGTACAATAGTGACAATACAAAAAAGAATACACTCGTATTTTCTGAACACAAGCCTTGGCATTCAGTGGATGCAGAAGTTGGCCTTGCATTCCTAGTTCCTGTTTGAAAAATGTCTAAATAAAAGAGCAATTTTGGCTGTTTAGTACGGAGCTTTCAAAGAGACATGGGTAAAATAAAACAAAAAATGAATTAAAAACCTCCGGTCGACCGAAAGAACATCTGCTTTCGAACGAAAATAATCGATGTTCTAACGAAAACAATTCTGCGTTCGACTGAAAACAAATCTGCGTTCAAACAAAAGCATTTGCAGTCACGTCTTCAGATCCAAACACTTCGGGTTTGTCAATACTTTCGTTCGAACCATAGCTACGGTTTTGTACAATAGTGACAATACAAAAAAGAATACACTCGTATTTTCTGAACACAAGCCTTGGCATTCAGTGGATGCAGAAGTTGGCCTTGCATTCCTTGTTCCTGTTTGAAAAATGTCTAAATAAAAGAGCAATTTTGGCTGTTTAGTACGGAGCTTTCAAACAGACATGGGTAAAATAAAACAAAAAATGAATTAAAAACCTCCGGTCGACCGAAAGAACATCTGCTTTCGAACGAAAATAATCGATGTTCTAACGAAAACAATTCTGCGTTCGACTGAAAACAAATCTGCGTTCAAACAAAAGCATTTGCAGTCACGTCTTCAGATCCAAACACTTCGGGTTTGTCAATACTTTCGTTCGAACGGAGATTTTCTTCCATTTTTGTTTCGCCTATGTCCCTTTAAAAGCTCCGTAGATCCATGGTAGACCAGTCACAGAAATGGGTCAAACCAGTAGTGCATGATATTAACATAAAGAATTCAGAAAATTCCATTGAACTATGCATAAAAGGCCTACAGCCCTGCAGTACGGTATCATGACGATGCTTTTTATGTGAGCGGGGGTCGATTTCACAAAGCACTAAGATTCATCTTAAGATGAGTTGTCAGTATTACCATAGTAATTTGCATTGTGACATCACACTTTGCTTCGCAACTAAGAGTGATTCGCAGTTAAGATCAATCTTAGCTCTTTGTGAAATCGACCCCAGGGCTCCATTTCATAAAGCACTAAGCTTAATTTTAAGATCAGTTGTTTATATTGCCAGATATTGCCCTGACTTAGCATTTCAAGATTGATTCACACTTAAGATCAATTTTAGCCCTTTGTGGAATCGAGCACAGGTTTTTCACTACCTAGGCCTATGTGTAAAGGAAGTGTACGATATATACCCAGTAAGGACGCATTGTCGGCCTTGTTTGCAAACATGTCTTCTGTGGCAGCCAATGGAGCCACTTCTCTCGCATCCAAGACGTCGGTGGTTCCAGTCCTGGCGTTGTAGTGCACCATAAACATTCCTCCACCGATGCCTGCACTGTGTGTATTATGCAACGCAATGCACAAAAGTGCCGCAATGGCAGCATCGGTAGCCGAACCACCTTTCACTAGAACGTCCCTACAACAACAAAAAAATACCCAATTCAAAACTACAACCAGGCGTAGACATTCAGAAAGAAATATCAGTTTTGAGTTTTTAATACCGGTAGCCTAGCTCTGATATCTTGCAAATAAAATCAGTTACTGTTAGGATTAAAAAGAAAGGAAAACCTTGGAAAAGACATGGCGGTCACGAACCTTCCAACTTCAGAGCAGGGTCCAGCATCTGCAGCCACAGCGGCCCTGGCGTACTGATACTGCCCACTCGGGCTCTCCGGGGTCGTGGTATCCCATGCAGCAGTAGTTAGTACTTCAACTGTTTCGCATTTATATAGTAAGCCTATGATCACTGCAGCTATCACTGCTACTGCTAGAACAAGTAGCACGGTGAAAGCGATCTGCCAATTCCGGACTGCTTTTCGTCTAGAGGATGAAACAGTTAAAATTAAACTGATCAAGTGAAATGTTCATAATAAAAAATACTATGGCATACAATTAAATAATTGTAAATCTATCATCATATCATAGTCAGACAACCTAAGCAATCCCGTCCTTTTGGGGGAATATTATGAAAAATTAAAGTTTTGTAATATTATGAAAATATACAATAATATAATATATAATTATGACAGCTTCGTTGTCAATTAAATCTAGAAAAGTAGTTCAAAATATAAATGAATTTGTCTTAGAAAACTTGCCCATCGTTGGCCACTGCCACTGCGGAGCCTATACAAACCGTTTCCGTGACAAGCCAAAATATTGCACACAAAAGTACAGTAAAACAAATCAATCCTAGTCCTCTGAGTCACCCGACTCATCAAAACGTCTATTTTCGCGAGTCTAACTCGTATTGCATTTGATTAAACTTACCCTTTTCTCTCTTCCAACTCGAAAGAAGTCAACTGCTGGGTTGATTTACCGCTTTCCATTTTCGAAGTTTTTACGAAGAGGCAGTTTAGGATACTTCAGTACAATAGTTGGATACCAGTGCAACACGATGGTATCCCGGAACTTCGCTGGAAAGTCAAGAGGAATGAGACGTTATACGTTAGCGTCAGTGCTCGATTTTCCACAGTGATTGCCTTTTGTGAGACACCATGTCCGAATTAAAAACTTCGGGTGTTTACACCGAGTCCTTTCACAATGTCAACAAGAGTGTGAACTTGGGAATGTGTAGAATTTAATCTATAGAATATATAGATGGAAAAGCTGGTAATGTATGCAGGCTACCGGAGCACGCGAAGTAGGGCCTACTGCACATTTTCAAAGGAATTTCAAATGAAAAGAAAATAATAATAATAAAAAATACAAAAGGACTGTATCAAACTTAAAGTTTATAATATGAAAACTGTTGGTGCTGGCCGTGTATGGGTGTACATGTACTTTCAAACACCCCGTTTTACAGTGAGGCCAAAGTTCAAGACCACATTAAAGGGACACGTTGCCTTCAAATTCTTACAATTTTGCTGACTTGAATTGCAAATTGATCCTTTTTAAGAGTTGTTCATGCAATGAAACACCTTAAATCTTTTGTAAATAGTGAGTATATGACTCAAACATCATACAATTGCATCTGGAAGTACAACTAGCGGAACCACATTCTACATAGAAACATATCTGTGATCGCGGTCGTCTGGCCCAAACGTTCCTTCGTTGGACTAGTACTACCACATCGTGAACTATAACCGTCCCTTGTAGAATTTCCAAGACTTGCTGGAACTGTCTTTACTGGCTTTATTCAGCCACTCGAAGGTCTCTGGTACAAACTCTGGAATATTTTTTCTGCGAGAAAGAAAAGCCTCGACCGATTAAACAAATGCAACGATCCTCATGCACCGTACCACACTTTCCTACGGAGCACGTCGTGTTTACGTTTAATACCCACTACAGGTCACGTGACTTGGAGAGCGCAATCGGTCTATTCGTTCAACATATACATGTATTGCGATCCCCTTGCACCAACGTCACATGCGGCTACTGTCTACCAGCTCGCCATTTTGGTAGTCAGAATTGCACGTACACCGGCATGCATTTTGATCGACGACTTTCAACCATTTCGATCAAATCTTCTGCAGCAGTATTTTCTGATATACTTTTGAATACACAAACAAACCATACAGCACAAATCTATCGGATAAAATTCGTCAAGATATTTTATTTATTTAAAAAACAACATATTTGTCAGATCAATTATCCTAGGCAATATCAGTACCCTTAAAAAAAATATATAATACATGTATATACAAAATAGCAAGGGGGTATAAATGCAAACAATCTAAAATTAATTTTCGAAAAATCATCGCGGTGGAATAATTTCTTCTCATGTCTAAATTGAAGGTAATTCCTGACAAACGCTCAAATTTGTTACAATGCATCCACATTTCTAAGGAACACATTTCTGCTGGACTTGCAATTTACATTTAAAGAGAATACAAAAAGCGCAAGTGAATGACCAAATACAACACCAGAGAATCTGGGGGTTTATCTCAGTTAAAGACACAACAGTTTTCGTGTCGATTCCCAACACTGTACGTTATTTTCCAAGTAAGACTATAAAATCAAATGAGATGTAGTAACAACATATATTTAATATATTTATACATATATGTATATATATATTATGTATATACATGTATATATATATATATTTATTTAGCACAATGATGGCAATCTACACAACGAGCGACCAAATGAAAATGTACTTAATCGTCTTCAAATTGGCTTGGACTTTCTGACAGAAACTACTCGTTTTTGTTCCCCCAGCTTTCAGGGTCTTCAAGTTATACATTTAAGATGTAGACCATACATTTAATAATCATGTGAATAAGGAAAGAGTCTCTTGGAATAAGACCTAGGTCCTCGGTTTCCATATTATAAATTTATGTATTTTTTTAATCAAGTTAAAGCTAAGGCCAATTTTGACTTTCACTTAAACTTTTTTTTTAAAGTAGAACTGGACTGGAGTCAAATTTGAAATGATTCCTCATGTAAACAGTCGCAAAGAAAAGAATTAACTGCTTGCCAACAAAAGGGACCTATGGTATTCATGCAGACAAAGTTAATGGCCTCATGTTTCGACCCTATAGCAGAGTCTTTCTCGCAGGCTAAACGATCAACACACGTGTGATGATCCTACGACCCTACGTTTTGACCCTAGCAGATTCTTTCTCAAAGGGTAAACTAAACGTGTGCACACGTTCACCCTTTGAGAAAGAATCTGCCAAGGGAAACGTGAGGCCTATTTTTTTCAAATCAACCAGGCGACGAGGTATTCACCAAAAAAAGAATTCTTAAGACTCCTTCAATTTAATAATTTGATTCGCTTTTACAAAGACACACAAAAAAAATGTAGACTTTCGAGAATCGAGTGATCTGCATCTACAGATGCACAACATTATTTGCAATGACCTCAATTGGCGCAGGATGTTTGCCCAGATTCCGGTCGCGGTACAGACAACTAAATCTCAGATCTTTCAGAGATAATTCTGTGCCATTCGGGTCAAAACCTTGAGAAAGTACTTCGCTAAAGATGATGACAATTGATAAAGAGGACTTCAGCTCTGACATTTTCACACTTGTGAAATGAAGTCTGTAGAGTTGAATCAAAATGTAAAAATTATGCAATGCATTAAAACTACGTCAAGAGAAATCCTAGAGTACTGCGTATCCAGAACCAGCTACCCGTGTATCCGAGTTGGTGTACCACCTATTTTTCTTCGTCTGCATAATCAGGTTTACCGATGACGTCAGAGAAGGGGCTGAGGCGTCACCTATCTGTCCCTTTGATGTTAAACCAGTCTTAATATTCTGTACAAATGCAGAGTACAAAGTAGCATAGCAAAATGTTACAAAAATAGGCATTTCATTAAGTCTTTGTTATTAATTAGATTGTAAACATTAAATCGACTGTGTATGCGTAGAACGTACTCAAATAAAGCAAGTGTGTCTTTCACAGTCATGTTAAAGTAATTTACGTGGGAACCCAAATGTATGTGGGAACCCTTCTAAAAGGTCACAAAAGACCCCAAATCACACTGTTATACGCAAACAATAACATTTGATGAAACGTAATATACATCCAGGCTAAAGCAACCAAAATGTTTATTGTGAAGTCTATTTTTTTTTTGAAGTGAAACCCATGTGTTTACCAAAGATGCAAAGATATCAGTTGACCCCCAAAACTCTGCCGGCTTAGAGAGTTTTGGTTTAAATAAACAGCCTCCCCAAACCGCGAGAACTCTGAGGAATAACCATGGAGAATGTTAGCTCAACACTTTGAAATCAATGAAAATATCCCGCGCAAGCAGAAGGACTGACTACTTTCTAATAGCCGTCAAAAATATATTTATCCGCGTAGAAGCAGCATGACAGTCAAAATGGCCGTACTTGTTACGCAAGATGTCAATTCGATCAGTTAGTTTTACATTGTTTCATTTTTTCGACAACCTGTGGACGTAGAAACACTGAAATGTGTAACAATATTTTGACTTTTTTTATTTTTTTAAATTTCTTAAAAGCCAAACTTACCTCTGGTAGATCCTGCTCATGTTTATACGTCACTTTTCCATCTTGTGTGGTAAAGTCCGTGTGAATTCGAGACCTTTTCATCGCGTTGATGACATTATCCTCGAACCAAAGAGATTGAATCGCCATCTACGGGGAAGGAAAGTTGGACATGAAATAACAATAATACCCATTATTGTACAAGGAGTCGAGAGTGTCCAAATGTACCGTGTACTGTTCTAAACAGTACAGAGACATCATTGGGATTGTTTCCTATTAAATTAAATTAAATTAAATTAAATTAAATTAAGATAATTTCAATTAAATTCAATGCAACATCTTTTTTAATACTTTCAAATTTGATATATATATATATACACTAAATTAGTAAAGGAACACAAAATAAATTAATATGAAAAATCTTAAATTATAATCAAAAACAAAACAACAATAGAGGGTGAAAAGTATGGGGATATACGATAAGCACACAAACAAACGAACAAGGAGAAAACAAGACGGAGACAAAAGGAATAAAGACAATACAATTAAATAATATCCAATGTCAAATAGGACAGATGACACAAATATTCGACAAAAAATGCGAAATGAGTGTTGTTAGGGTGAGAAAGTTATGTTACATACTGGGGTGGGGGCGCTCTTTTGTACGAGGATTTGAAACGGCCCTCGGAATCCATTGTTCTAATTCCACTGTCAATTGTGTTCCCGAGAGACCGGGACAATAGAAACTAAGAGTGAAACATCATTGTGAAACATCGTGATACAAGGTGGTTTCGAAACCCAGCCAGTAACATGCCTGTGGAATTCTTTATTTGCAGGACTCGGGAAAGTGCCGAGTATACGGTGCTTACACCCATCGGTTTATGGGCGAAACACAAATAATATTGTAATACAATGTTCGATCTTATTCAAACTCCAGCAACATTGGAATAATGGGCGCTAACATTCTGAAGCATCAAGTAGAATAAGCATATACCTACTATACACTGCAAAAACTGGGGTGTTAAAATAATTATCATTCTCTCGGTATCTATGACAACACCAACATGGTGTTAACTTTACCAACGGTAAAGCAACAGGGATAACTAACACCCTGTCTGTGTTTTCACATAGATACCAAGGGAATCAATTTAACACCCCAGTTTTTGCAGTGTACATGTACTTATGTTTGTGTGAGGACTCTGGTCATTACACTACTGCCGGACTATACATTTACTATGTAACCGAGCCTTTATTTAAATATCAATTGACATTTCGGTGTATCGTTAAGAATGAGACAAAACACAAAACTTGCATACCTTATAGCATGCACAATAACCATACATTTACAACTGTAAATTGCATAGCAGAGAAACGAACAATAAAACAATAATCGACATCAAGATATGCATTTTTACAAATTGCATACTAGCGAAACAAACAATAATAAAAAAAATATCGACACCAAGATATGCAATTTTACCAATCATATAATGATGTCCTTAGTGGCAAGTTTAGACCCTTATTACCAAGGCAGATAAGACTAATATTCAAGGAAATACCACCAGTTAAATATTGATCCCTTGCACCAATGTTACACGCTCTGCCATGCTCGCCATTTTGGCAGTCAAAAATAGGCACATTTACAGATCAAGAAAGTAAGCCTGCGTCGCCTAAAATGCAGACTAAAAGTGTGTGAGACACAGAGACATTGACTACCAAAATGGCGCAACCAAGATTATTGATGATGATGACGTCAGGTGAATTAGTTCAACACCATAGAACTGTTGATGTGGCAATTATAGCTCTACGGTCAATACAAAAACAGTTTCAAGTAATGTTGGACAATGTTATTCGGGAGTAAACTAAAAGTTCACAATGAGGGAGGGAGCAAGGATGACCGTTATATGCCTACCATAGCGGTTGATGTGATCATCTCGGATCCCCCTGACGCACCAACCACGGCCTTCACCTCGCCCGATGACTCTATAAATACCATCGGAGACATGGACGATAGGGGGCGCTTTCCTGCTTTTATGTGGTTCATCGGTGATGGGTCCAGCTCGTCTAGTTTCGGGCTGCTTGGTAACGTAAAATCACCCATCCCTGCGTTGAATAGGATTCCGGTGCGGTTGCCGCGCTTTTTGGCACCAAAACTAAAAATAAGAAAATAAATGTCTTGTCAGCTTACAGGCCGAAGTAAACTTCTTCAATTCGACAAAGCAAAAAGCTCAAACTACTTTTAAACCAATATCTTTTAAAACCAAGTGTTTCGTTTGAAACTACATTAAAACCCCAGCTCAACATTGATAAGATGAAAAAACATAAATGTTCACAGATTTACAGATACCTTACATGGTATAAAGATAATGATGGTAGAAAACTTTCCCTGAAATATTTCTGCCTGAAGTGTTATCTTTTTTAAATAATAAATGAAATAAGATCCAAAATAAGTTTTCGTCTCAGTGAGACGAAAACTCTGCCTAAAGGAATGCGTACAAAAATGCTCAATGCATTTTTAAATTTTTTTTGCAAATGAAACAACGAAATGAGCTGACATTTTCACAGGTTAGTTTTATCACATATATCTTGATCCGTGCAAAGAGCAGAAGCATTTACAGTCAGTTTACGAATGTTGAGCTGGGGCTTTAAAAGAGCATAAACACAACCATGCCAAGTTGACTTGATTATCAATATTAACCGCATGGGCATCACTTCAATTATTTCCGTATCATTTAACATCATAAGATCATATGGACACAGCTCAAGACATCTAAAATGAATTAACACACAAATTCTTTGTTATCTTCAGGGCTGCTACATGTGAGACTCTAGGCAAAAGCTTAAATGGTCCAGCGGCAAAACAAGGGTAAAATAATATGGGGGGGGGGGGGCACAAGGGGTGCATCATTTTTTTTTTTCTAGGAGAGGGGGCACTTCTGGCCAATTAATTATGTTAATTTTTCTTTAATAGGCCCCTCTGTCAGCGCTCTTGGTATGCCGTTTACTATTTTGTTATAAGATAATTTGATATGGAGGAAAAAACAAATACACTGTCTGGTGTAAATAGAAAAATAGTTTACAAAATAACATTGAACTTACCACATAAAAGCTTACACAATGTAACAGTTTACTATGGTAATTTTTAATCTCAAAAGTCTAGATTTCAACTGGGGGCACCCGGGGACACGGACATCAATTAGGGGGTAGGGTACGTGCCCCCTTAGTTATGCCACTGAAATGGTCACACCTTGAAGTCGGTGGATGCAACTAAAAGTAAAATCAAACACACGGGAATGTTATTATAACTGACTTACTCGAGGCTGATTGAGGTTGTGTAAGAAACAGCCCTCCCATCTTTATCTACTATAGATACGTGAGTAGCGCCACCAGGGGCATCAGTCTGTGCAGCGTACATACTCCCATAATAAGCAAACTCCTGGGCGGATTCTTTGATCTCTCCGCGTTTTTCACTACTTAAAGATCCAGACGTTATTCCTTCGACCACCTACCGTAGTAAACACATATAAAGAATATCTGTACAGTGTAATATGTCTCTAGACTAAAGTTCTGGTGGCTATGTCATCGGGTGTGGGTTCGATTCCCGGTCATGACGCATACGTCTTTAAGCGAGGCATTCATCTTACTTGCTTCTCTTAACCCAGGTGTACAAATGGGAAGGTGTGGGGTTGCATTCCAATCCCCAGGAGGTTTAGAAAGTTTGAGGAATGGTCTAAGTATTGTCTGATGAGGAGAGATAGTAATGTTTTGATGTAATGTGAGCTCTACATAAGAACCGCATAATTAACATTATTATAAACATAGCCTACCTCAAGAATAAAGACCTTAAGGTATGAACATCGGAATTAAAGTTCACTATTAACCCTGCTACTGTATAACCATTCAATAACATCCACTGTGATCAAAAACAATGTCATGGTGCACTGTATAATGATATCATGTGGTGCATGCAGACATAATTTTACATACATTGAAACAGTTGGTTTTGTTTAAAGTTGTGCTGCCAGGCAATCTGTATCCCTGTACTTTGGTGTTGCTATTTTTATATCTATTTTTATAGTGTTATATATATCTTATAAATGCCACATAATATAGCTTTGTGCTGCTAGTTGGTTTTTAGTTTAAAAAAAATGAATGAATGAATGAATGAAGAAATGAAATATAGTAGAATTGTTTCAAATGGTTGGTCAACTCACTGGAAAATGTTACCACAAGAGTAGAATGGTTTACAGAACAGTTTTGTTTATTTTATATCTTTCATATTCAGTCACTTTCTTTTAGGACAAGATTCTAGTTGGCAAGTCAAGATTTGTTGTTTTTTATCCTGAAGTGAGCTTCCTAATACGTAAATAACAATGTTGAAATCATGCAGTAGCCCTGACGATATAACACGACTTGTATAGATTTTGAGGCATTGCATGGTGTATATTTGGTTTGCGGTAATACCATGTGATTATATATACATGTATACAGTAGATTGTTCTTGTGAGAACTTGTCCTGTTATTATTCTACTACCGCGGAGTAAATTTCAAAATTTGGAGGGAAAACTTAGTTCTGTGTAAACCTGTTTTGTAAACTATAAAACGTTGACCGTACCTCATCTACGGTATCTTCAAACTTAGGGTCCCCCAACTCGCTCCGCTTAGCGAAGGCAAACTTGAAAGCTTCTAACATACGATGATACGTTTCTACTGCGTTTGCAGACTCCCCACTCCACCAGGAGAAGTCGTAGCCTGCGGACACAAGTTTAAGCCGGGAATGAAAGAAACAGACAAATAAACAAATAAATATATTATTCATTTATATAGCGCGAATTCCAAACAAGTTTGTTCAAATGCGCTTAACAGTAAAAATACAAACACACGAAAATACCTTAAAAAAATAAAATAAAAATTCCGATAAAATAAACAGAAAAATACACAAAAACTAAATAGGGATGGAAAAACGCCCACCACAAAGACGTTAAAAGACCTCAGAATTTTAAGAAAGTTAAATCCACAGAAAAAAGCAGCAACTACGAAAAAGAACACACATGAGCTAATGATGAAGTTTCATAGCACACTAAAGTTAATTTATACTCCTCATCACACAATCAAGCAAACAAATGAACGAATATTATCTATAGGCATACCACATTTTTGCAGCGTGTAATCTTTTCAATTATGAGGAAATGTTAATGTTTGCGAGTAGCTTCAATTCAATAAAATGAACCATGTACATGCATGATTAAAATCAATGCGTTTCTCTTATGACACAATATAACATAAAAGATAACATAACATAATGAGTTTTACAGACTGTGTGCATCACCATGAAAAACAAAACGACAGGTTTGGAAACAGTGTGGACTATTTCGGTCTCCCTTTTGTGACTGCTTCACTTCTTTCAAGATAGGCTATTAAAAGGAGGTTGTGAGAAAATCCTGATATCAGGAAGGTCCCAAGAAATCACATGCCTGAATTAATACCCTTCCGTTTTTGAAGATAGGTCAATGCAGGGAACAACACTTCATTCGCGGGACAAAAACCATGTCATGTTTTACACTCACCTTCTAAAATATTTAGTATGTAAGTCGTAACAATTCCGCAGGATGGCGGAGGTGGTGCATAGGCATTAATGCCCCCGGAAGCATAGAGTTGACCACCCCCAAGCTCTATAGACACGGGTTCCTTAACGAGGGCTTCATAACTCTTTAAATCCTCCAAGGTAATATTTCCACCTGTAATGAACAATTCGAAATTAGATTTGGTTAATGGAATATTAAAGGCAAAAGTAAACAGCTTTAACTACAGATAAATTATTTGTAGCGGTTTGAATAGGAAAAGTCAACAACACTTTAGAAGCTTATTAATCACCAAAATAATCTGACAAAGTTAAAGGCAGGGTATCATGTTGGCAAGTGATGACGTTTTGGAGCCGGAAGTAAACTGAAACGACTGTTCATGTACAAATATGTTTACCATTCGTGTACAATGCACTTCCGGCTCCAAAACGTCATCACTTACCAGCAGGAATCATTTGGTAATTACTCCACAAATTGTTGACCATAAAAGCTTACTTGGCAAGAAGCCCTGAACAGCTGTTGATAGTAGAAAACACTGTGAGAAACCGTTCCCTTTGAAGTAATGTGGTTTTAGAGAAAGAAATAATTGTCTGCCCCAAAAAATTGAGAAATGATTCATGCATGAATCCGTTTCTCAAATACAAAATGAAAAAGATGCAGTTTCAGCATTTTCGGACCCTTCTGCGTGGAAATAACCACTCCAGATTTTTGGTGTACATCAATATTTGTGTTGTTAGCGCCATATGCTCAGTACTTTCCCGAGTTCTGTGAAAAAAAATCCACAGGGAAATTACTCAGGTGTGATTCGAGCCCGCAACCTATGCCAAAGATGTCTTACCAACCAGAAAATCGGTGGTTTTGAAATCGAGCCCTGGTTCGTTTATTCGATCTAGCGTTTTCAAGCATTCAGTGTAGGAAGGAAACAAATAGCGTACTTTTTAACGAGAACCCATGCTTATTAAATGCAAGTCGTTCACGGTGCACACTCTACTCTTTTAAAGTTTTAGATTGAAATTCACTCTAATCAATTGAAACCAGGGACAAATACTCTGCAGGTTGTCCCTAGTTTAAACCGATTAGAGTGAATTTCAATCTAAAAAACTTCAAGACAGTATACCTAAAAGATACCTTACCTGCCTCCGTGACGTCATCAACGATGTCCATGGCTAGACTCCCTTTATAAAAGGCATCTGCTCCTCCCTGGGCGATTGTCTCCAGAGTATCGGCTAGATCGGGCAAAGAAACGGTGTCCCCTCGCGTCTTCAATTCTTCACCAGAGGCTAGAATTTCCCTGAAAAGTTTGTAATGAACGTTGCACATGATTACTTGACCGAACACATACGTTTTAAATAACAAAACAATGCAAACAAATGGCGGTTCCGAAGGTGCACTCTGCCGCAGGTGATTGTGCATTTTACGCACATGCCCCGCGCCTTTGGAACAGTCTCCCTAATCAAATCCGTTCGGCAGAGTCACTGGACGATTTCAAAAAACATCTCAATACTTTCCTATTCAATGGTTGGTTGCTGAGGGACCTACTGTCTTTAGTTTCTCATTATTTGAGCCTTCGTTATTTGCTTCGTTTAATGAACTGTTTCTTGTAAAGCGCTGAATGTGGATTGGGTTTTCAGGCCCTACCTGGTTTTTCCCATTTGGGGTTTTCCCTCCCACATCTAAACCTGAACATTTCTTCTCTCGTTTCCTACTCATCTTGTTATTGGCGCTAATATTGTGCCGTTGGATGTGTAATAAAATAAATTTACCATAGACTCTTTGCTCTGTCAAAGATTAAGGACTTGGAAAATATGAAAACATGTTTTTCTTCAGGTGGGTAGCTTTTGTATTAAACTTTCCACATAACTAGTTGTTAGTGTCAGTTCACTGAAGCGTGTCATGGCCGAGCGGCCTAGTGGTAAAGTCACCAGGGTGTGGGTTCGAATCCCGGTCTTAACACCAATTTCCCTGAGAAAGATGATTTACTACAATTGCTCCTCTTCATCATCCAGGGGGTATAAATGGGTACCTGTGAGGATACAGGTTGATATTTTTTGGGACAAAGCCTTCAGAGCGCCACGGCACCCCTCGGCTGTATACTCCCCAGGGAGCTGAAAAAGATTACAGGAATGTTAGAAAGCCCATTGATACATGTAAAACGCGCTGTATAAGAACTGGTTATTATTATACAAATGTTATACACAATCCGTCCTTCAAAGAAATGCAATGCCAAAAAAATATGTTCTTCTACTGTTTATATATCTCTTCCCGATAAAAAAAATGCGTTTGGCGTTTACTTGGATTGCGGCATGCTAACAACATTGGTTATTATCAAATACCAGAATCGGTTGACCCAACATATATACATGAAATCACAAACCAGTAAAAGTTTGCGCTCAATCAGTCATCAGAGTCACGAGAAAATATCACTTTCAAACATCAGGTTTATCATTTCTCAACAACTGTAGCATTTCATGCTATAATACTTCAAGGGAAGTTTTCCACCATGTTTTTTTCTTATATCGTCTAAGTTCTGTGAACATTTTGTTTTCTTTACTTTTTGTACAACTATTCAAACAATATTCAGCTCAAGAAATTTATTTGACTTACTTCAGATACATATCATTAAGAATGTCGTCTTTGTTGGCCGTCATTGCGTTGGCTAATGATTCTGTTATCTGAACACCTCCCCTGGCTAAACGAATGGACGGTTCCAAAAGAGTGGCCCAAGATAGGGCGCCACCAAGCCTTTTATGTGCCATATAGAGACCGGCTATTTCCCCGGGTACTGCAATTGCCTTGCCACCTGTTGGGAGAAATTATAATTCAAATATTACTCATTGAATCTAGGGCATCGATACTCTGTCCAAGTTTAAAAAAAAATACTACAGTTTATTATTTTACTAACACTGCTATCTAATTGATTCTCATATACCAATTAATAAAATTTACCATCCCAAACAAAAGGTAAACGTACTCATGGGGAATTTTTTTTTAATAATTTTAAAGTCAGCTTATATACATTTTGTGTTACTCAAGGCACCAATACAAAATGGTGGTCAATGTTTGTACACTAAAGAAAGGTCCGTAGTCAATGGAAGACACTAAGAACTAGTGTTTAGGCCTTTTCAGAAATTCAGAGGGCTTTTATTATTTTATACAGCAGTTTCAGGTTGAATGGCTTTTGACTGGCAACCCGAACAAAGATATTGACACAATAGGGAGACGGCTGGCACGTTAATCCGGAGGTCTCGGGTTCGAATCCCGTTCTAGTCAATTTGTGTCTTTATTCACCCCAAAAGGGGTGTCATTAATAATACTCAATGGTTATCATATAACGGGTTGAAGAACCAATGAAAAAGTACAACTACATATATTAATACTCTTTTGAAATATTTGTGCTGAAGCAAAAATATATTTGTATTTGTATTTTTTAATGCAATTCGCCCATCACAATGCCCAAAGGCCACTCGAGGTTTGGGCTATGAAGTGATAGAAACCTGCACCAATGCGCAGAAACAAGAAATGGTGAGATATCAACACAAATCTCTTAAAAGCACAGCTAAGAACCGGGAGGGGTTAATGAATCCGTTGTGAGACAAACATAACAACCTCTTCCCCTATATCCCCCTCTTCCTTACCAAACTAAACTATGTTCTCCTTGAACCGAACTCATTGTCAAGACTTACCCTTTGAAGCATGGTCTTCCGTTCCATTAAACATATCAGGTTCAGCATAGGCAGGAGCAACAACCTGTGAGTCTATGATGGTAACACTCCCATCAGTCTTGTTGTAGAACGTAAGGTAACCCCCTCCGCCGATACCGCCCACCTGTAGATTGACCACGCCTACGCAGAAGACGGTCGATATTACAGCGTCAATGGCGTTGCCTCCATTTTTCATGATATCTCTGAAAAAAAAAATATGAAGAAAATATATGACCATATGACGAAAATATATGACCACTTGAAGAAAATATATGACCACATGAAGAACATATTATTAATACAAACTATCTTGTTAATTATTTGTGAAGTTTAAGGTGAGTTTAGCAAAGAAAGCTGACATGTTGGTTTCTGCTGAGGAGATACCAAATTAAGATACGAACGTTAGATGACCTGATATAAAACGTATGCAATCAAATCTGTTGATTTACGATGACAGCTCAAATTTTCATCTTAAAACATTTATAGTAATAGTGGTTTCTTATATGGCGTTCAAATCTGTCACTCAGTGACGCTCATGGCTCTCGAACATTATTACCCCTGGTGACTGGGCCATTTATTTCATTCCATAAACCATCTCAGCTCCCTTGGGAATATACAAGTATGTAGCGCACCAAGCTAAACCAATCACAAGAACCATCTCTGCCCTCACAGGTACCCATTTACCACTGGGTGAGGAGAACCGATTATAGTTAAGTGTCTCGCTCAAGGACACAAGACGTGTCATGACCGGAATTCGAACCCCACACCCTGATGACTTGCCACCAGAACTGAAGTCCGATGCACTAGACCGTTTGGCAACGATACGCCACACTGGGCCCAATATCAAGTTTATAAATTACCTTCCAACTTTCGAGCAGAGTTTGTGATCGGACGAAACAGCTCCTGCGACAAATTGGTAAGGATCTAACTCCGGATCAGGATGACCTAGAGACAACCCAATCACTAACGCCGCTATGACGCCTATACCGAGAATGCATACCATGACGACAAACCAACATGATGGGACTCCCTTTCGTTTCTCTTTGCCGTCTGGATTCTTCCTAGATGCTTCCCTGGTAACACGGTGGAGAGAAGGTCAGTTTCGTAAGTAAGAAGTTTCAAAAATTGCTTCTAAAATGAACACAGCCCTCCAACACACTGGTACCACAGCCTGCCACAAAGTACCATACCTTCCAGGCTAGCATTGGGTGTATGGGTTTCTTCTGTTCGTACAGCTCTATTATCAGAACACCCCCATGGCTTGGGTACTGTGGTCTAAGTCTCCACAGTCTCCTGTGGTATTTTGTGGCATGGGCTAGCATTGGGTGCATGGGTTTCTTCTGTTTATACAGCTGTATATCAATATCAGAAAACCCCACTGGGCTTGGGTACTGTGGTCTAAGTCTTCACAGTCGCCTGTGGTATCTTGTGGCATGGGTCAGTTTTGGAGGAGAGTACCGGTGTACCTTGAGTAATGGGGTTTCAACAAATTAAACAATTGTCATTACCTCTGCCAAAAGAAAACAATGTATCACTCGTCATTCAAATGCAGTGAATTAAAGGGAGGCGGGCCTGTATTACATGGTTAGTGTTGATTCATCCAACAAACCTGTGAATTTTTTTATCAATTTAGGCGATTCCGTTTTAGAGAAAAACAAGTTACGTAAAACAGGATTACGTAAAGGATTTCTTGATTATACTAATTTGAACTGTATAATCACTGAAGTATCAGATTGAAACGCATAATTATTTGTGATCAGAGGTTACATATCATTTACTTTGTCTTTTAATATTGTACACAATCTTACAAACTAACATAAAAATGAAATAATCAGAACCTGCCAAAACACAAACTACACTCCTGAAAATGGATTTGAAGTGCCATGACAAACAAGTTAAACGTATACCACAGAACATGTGTAAAGAGTGTGTAAATATTATAGAGTTAGTCGCTCACCATGCTAAGCATTTAATCCCACAGCGCTGTAATTAAAACAGTTCAGACATAATAGATGTACATCGGGGATAAAGAATATTATTTTGGGTTTTACCCATACACCGATCTGTGATAAGCGTTGTATACTCATGCAGTTTGGATAGGATTTACTTACACATCGTCGCTGTATTTTGGAGGATCCGAACTCGCATGGTGTTTTCCCTTTTTTACACTGGCCGATAAGCTTAAGCTAAAAAACAAACAAAACAAAGTTTTTGTAACTTGAGTTAAAACTCAATTAATTTGTCACCCCAACTCGTTCTCATATCTTATCCCCTGAATGCGTTAGTATACGTTTAGTAAGGTTAATGAAAATAATAGTTATGCCAGTGCCTTTTTCAAACAACAAGTTGTATAGACCGATCCAGACATCGCCCCTAATTGACCAATCACAGCATTGGCTACATCACCACTGTACATTATGGGCAGCACAATCTGCATCTCTTCAATGCCACAGGGCACATCATGAATGCGCGCTCTGTAAGTAGACGCACGCATGTTTACATTTTCTGATAGGATTTTACCGTATAGGACTTTTGTCGGACTTTCGGTGGCGTACCCAAGGCTTTGATTGGTCAAAACGTACGAGGCGGGGCTTAATGGATCAGTCTATTGCCCAAACTAAACAAAGACTGTGTTTCACGCTTAAAGAAAAGACCGAGGCAGATTTGAAAGTTTTAAGGGAGGGGCCTCGGAGCCTATTTATTTAATAATTCTTCAGAATAAAATATGAAGAAATAAATTATTCGATCCATAAACTTTGACGTAAAGATTAGTCGGTTAGGTTATTTAAATATGCTAGGTCCGACTTTTTTGTTGATTTGACCCGAAAGTTTAGCTGTACATTTTAAATAGCTATTTTTATAGATTCGAGAAAGTTATAAGCTTTCATTTAGGGTGTAACACAAAAGCAAAATCCACTAAAGTGGTATTCAATTAAAAATTAAAAACGAATTATTGTCGGGATCCCGACATTAATCTCACATCCATCAGCGATGTACAAACAAGTTTACGTGCTTTTTGTGAACTGTCCGTGGCATATGCGAAATGTTTTGTAAGTTTTTCGTTTTGAAACAACGTTATCTGTAAAAATTCTTTCAGATATTTTTTTCCGCCAATGCAATTTTAAGGAACAATGCTTCAAATAAATCGAGTGTACTGTACTTACTCAACGTCATCAAAGCCCTGTGGTTGCCCCTGCTTGCTTGACCTCGTCATCTCTGACGGATCTTCATATCTGTTGAAGTACATCATAAATTACCGTATTGAGATATACATTTTACAGATGAATTTGAATTCCACATCTACTTCTTCAGATTTATCAAATGTTTAAATGCAATCAAATAGAGATGCAATTCAAATAAAGCGATACTTCATTAGTATTCAGATACTTTTCAGACACTTAAAACATCTTCACTTATTTATCATTACTATTTATTCATTCGGCATTATAAACACATACAAACAACAAACATTAACAAAAAATTGAAATATTTTGAAGCAATGTGCTTGATATATTCAGCTTTGAAACATGCTTATTTTTTGTAAATGTTCGATCATGCCAGTACCCTATTGTTTTTGTTTTCTCATTGCACAAGACATGTCACATGTGAGAATGTTACAGGCACCTTGTTTATCCTTATAAATAGCCGTTCATTTTTTATTCATGAGAATGATTTTGTCAAGCAATATATGCATGATATTTACAGCTGACAGTGTTTTACGAAACTGAACCAAGGACTCAATTTCACGAAAAAAGAGCCAAGACTGATCTTGAGATGCGTATCAATCTTAAGTACTAAGCAATGTGTTATGTGAAGACATGTCCGAATTGGCGGCTAACGGCTACGGCTGGGTCGCCGCGACACCATGCGATGAAGACGTCCTCAGCACCAACTTTAGCAGCAGTCGTAGCCGTAGTCGTACATTTGGATACGGTCTCACAATATAAATCACGATGGTGATATGGACAACTCATCTAAAGTTGAATCTTAGGCCATGTCAGAATTGGTGGCTACAGCTACGGCTACAGCATGTTCACCGCCGCGTCATCATGCGTTGAAGCATGGAGGAATATCCTCCATGGTTGAAGTAAAGGACGTACCATATCAACACCCAGAGCAACAGCATAAGCCGTAGCCGCAGATTCGGATAAGGCATTTCATTTTTCATTTCAATACATTTATTTCAATGATGTCCTTGAAGAAAGAGTTATACAATGTTTTACAGTAGTGCTTTGTGAAACCTAACCCTTAGTTCATTATAGGTTGGTATTTTGGTCAGCATTTTGTAACAATTTATTCTCCAGACGACGCATCTCATTTGAATTGATATTTCCAGCTTATTAGTGTAAACATGGTCGAAATAAATACGTATGCGGATTTGTAACAATTCTGCCACACGTGGCATTTAAGATGCACGGCCACAAGTGAAACGCAAACACATATGAGGAAAGGTCACTAGTTCAAACATGGCGGGAACTCTTTTACTCAGAGAGCAGTTTGTGGGAAAGAAAACCTCAAGGACGGTAGGTGGTAGTCACATGCAGGTACAATGACATCAAACCGAGATAATAATAGGAGCCATACGCAATGGGACGACCCTTTTCCCTTAATTGGGACTTCAAACAAGAGTACATCGACCTTACGCACATGGCCAATATTGGTGAAGCTAGATTGCTTTACCAGGAGGATCGGAAACCTTTGTTCATTATTGACCCACACGGGCACAAACTCTCACCATTTTCCCGTTAAAAAACAACATTAGCGAAAATGGTCCAGCACAGATAACATTATTTGAATTATTAATGACACAAATACAATTTTCAAATTACAACAGTTGTTTGCACTTTATGAGACCGGTATATCAAATAACAATCCTGCGTAAAAGTTTAAGCTCAGTGCGTCATCATCAGCTTCACGAGAAAATAGTGAAAAACACAAATTATATTTATGTTTTCGGTGTTTTCAAACATTGAGAGATCAAAACTAATTTGTTTCCATAATAAGTTTCTCAAAAACTATAGCATTTCAGGCAAACATTACTTCAAGGAAAGTTTCCACGTTTTCCCCCTCCAAGCCCTCGACTATATTTATATCATGTAAGTTATGTGCAAATCTGTGAAGGTGTTTATTTTTTGTGTGTGGTAATTTTACCATTGTTCAACACCCTTAAAAGGATGTAGTTTGATTAAATGAATGTAATGGACGTAACAGTGAGCAATTCAGATGTTGTCATGGTAAAAAAAAAAAAGGTTTTCCTTTACGACTAGACGCAGCGAATAATTGTCACGAGAGAGAGAGGAAAAACGTCAATGTACGCTCATCGTGCCCGTGTCCTGCACCGTGATAGACTGCTTTCTGAGTAACGTCGTCATTGATTGACCATCACATGCCTACTACACTAGTGCTATAATGTTAGAGCATAGAGCGAGGAACAGTGTCTGTTCCTTGCTCTATGGTTAGAGCATGGAGGATTTTCCTTCCTCCATGGTTAGAGAGAACACACTCGACTCTCAAATAATATATTACAAATGATGATGAACTCATACCTTCTTGCTGGTCCTCCTGCTGAACCTCTACATAGCACATAACCATTACTCATGATTTACACTAAAAATGTTTCACGAACACTCGATCGTACGTTTGCTTTTCACGAATTGCGTAGTAAACAAACCCGAAGATTCAAGATGGCCGTGATGTGTGTGTCTGTGTGTATAAATTCCTGCATTGATTATGGTTGCGTATTTACATATTGTCTCGTGTTTGTAATTCCAACCATGGAGAAACGTGTTCACACTGACTGTACCGTAGCAATAATATGGGCGATTTAATATGCTAATAACTGTCAAGGCCGAATACGTCATCCATCAATAATTCCCATTGATACGTCATGTGTGAACGTGTGGTTTAGAGATGTACATGTATATGTACAATACACATGTATACAGTACATGTACAATGTACATGGAAACTACAGAGCAAGGAAAAGTAACCATATTACAGTGGTTGTATGTACATGTACTGTACATGTACTCCAGCGTACATGTACAGTTGCACAAGTATGAAGTCACAACCATGAAGGGGTCGGGGAGGGTGTGGCGTGGGGATTTGGTGTGAGGTCAGGGGATGGGTTTAAAGGGCGAGTGTAGGGATTAGGGGTTGGTTGCAAGGGTAGGGGAAGGGTGTTCTGGTTGGGAGTCTTGAGTGTGACCATGGAGGGTGTGACTGAGCCCTCCCAGTCACACCCTCCATGGTCACACTCAAGACTCCCTTGTATTGGGGGGTTGTATTGGGGGTTGACTCTGTCCTTGCTCTATGGTGTAAGCATAGAGGTGAGTTCAGAACGAGTGTGTGTAACTCAAGGGTTATGAACTTTGTGTGGGATGGTCGCAACACTAGACTGCTGGCAGGTGGCAAGGGTAAATTAATTGACGTGAAATATGGAGTAACAATTGATTCTTCTCAAGTTTTGTCATGGATACTTCACAGAAGAGCCCGTTATGAATCAGAGACAAACTTGAGATAAACGAAAATAACTAAGTAATAGAGGCCCATGTCGACAGAGAGCCATTGCCGATCGCAGTTATCGGGCTACCCCAGCTTATTCGGGAAGTTGGGCCGCCCCAACTGTAACACTGCGGTAAAGTTGGGACGTGTACTAACTACATTGGGACGATTCTAAAGTTGAGACGGTCATGAAGATATGTTTGTTGTATATAAAACAATTGGTGCTATACGGTTTATGCCCGATACAACATTTGATAGCCATATTAATCGTCCCTAGATAGCAGAAAATAAATGTCTAAATATTTGTTTTGATTTTATTAGGCGCGCACAGCCTGTACATGTAGGCTGAACCGCATGCAATCACGCCTCGTGATCAAATAGATAAAAGGACATAATAGTGGCCCTGTCCCTTTATCCTTTATCTTTGTAAGCCCATGGAAGGAAAACGCTTCTCGAAGGACATCTTTTTTTTATATCGATCATTTTTTATCTCTGCATTAAAAAATACAAAAGCAAATAAGATCCCGGATTTGTATTGCGCCCTCTATTCAATATGGGTTTTTTCATCAAATGAACAGCCGTCGGGCTTGTGTAAACTTTGCTAGTAATGAAGGTGTCGCAATCAACAGCCGTCGGGCTTGTGTAAACTGTGCTACTCATGAAGGTGCGGCACTCCTAATGTATGCCTGCGTACGGTGTTCGGGGAACCCAGCTTCCCCCAAAACTACACACCTTATAGCCGTGAAAATCACACAGTCTGTAATATGGCCTCGTGTAGTGATAGGAATTTTAAAGAGTTTTTTTGACGAGTAACTTGCAAAATGTCACAACTTTTCACGACAACCGTAAAACTTGATGTCAATATTCAGGTCTGCGACTTCCCCTCACCCCCCCCCCCCGAATGATGAACCTTGACGTCAATATTCATATCATGTAACTTTTCGCAAAATTTGCCCAAAAAACATGTAATATAGTAAACTCGAAATGTTTCATTTTTCCCAAGAGGGAAGGGGACAGACATACTGCCTCCACAAGTCATGTATTAGGCTTTGTTGTTGTTGTTGTTATTTTTTATTTTTTTTATTTTTTATTTTTTATTTTACAGTGGGGCAATAACACGTTAAAACGTGGCGGGCTTACAAGGACAAGATTAACATTTATCTGAATTGAAACTGGTTATATTTTCTCAAAATACTTTGCGTGTTATACCATTATGGTTTAACTCTCGTGGAAAAATCTATACGAAAGATTAAAGCCTCGAAAAGATGGTATATTGGCAACACAAACATTATCTTTAACATTCAAACATACCAGTAGATTACTGTTAAGGCACTGCCCATGTTGTATGTGAAATAAACAAAACCAGATCAATTTTTTTGGTTCAGTGCGGGAGGCAGAAGGTTACACGAACCATGGAGGTAGAATGAAAGGATTTACTCGGCCGTGAGTTCGGCGTGGACCCCCAGCGGTGTGACTTTAGTACGTTGTGGTATGAACTCAGCAGTGGATGGAAAATGTAATGATTGATGCGTACTGCTTAAGATAACAGTATTTTGGAACTAGATTGGTATTTTTTCCAGTCTGGGAAAATTGCATACAGGTTAAAGGAGTTTTTTTTTACAGACATTTATTGTCTGTAGATGTAAAAAAAAAAATTGATCCACTACTAATAATGTATTCCGTATGAATCGAAACCTAAATGAATGGTTGTTATTAACATGACCGCCTACATTTCACAAACTTCATTTTGTTATCAAGGGTTCTCCGAAGTAATTATGTAAGAAGTGCTTATATAAATTTATAATGGAACTCATGCCTAGCAGTTAGTTTGAATTCCCCCCTTCTTTGTAGTTTTTTTGTTTTTCTTCTTTCTCTTTTTTCCCCTTTCAATTGTTGAAAGATTTCGCGCAACAGGTATACCGCACGGCGTGCAAATGATTGTGAAACCAGGGGTAGATTTCACAAAACTAGTCCTAACTTAGGACTAGTCCCAACTTACGACAAGTCCTATAAGTTAGGACTAGTTACTCATCCTTACTCGAGATAAGACTAGCCCTAGCGCTTCGTGAAATCCACCCCTGACGTTATTTAGCCTTCGCCTTGAGTGGCCTGTTTTACATGTAGGGCTTTGGGATTGGCAACTTCACAATATAAACAATGTGACCATCTTCGTTTAATGAATTTTTAGCAGGACTATTAATGAAATTAAATGGTAAAGAGTGTTTGTTCTATGAAATATTTATTTCAATCTATTGTCACCATTGTGAGGTGAAATCATTCACCAACTAAGTGTACTAAACCGCGAATCACGGCAGGGGATACAAAATATTAACGTTTAGATTTAAATATATACAAACATCAACTATCAACAAAACGATTGTGAAACATATTACTATTGTTTTCAAAGTTGCACAACAAAAAAGGAAAGCACTGGGTTCTTTAGGGGGGAAACGAGTACTAAATAGAAGACGGGAAGAATAAAAAAAGGTTGTCCCCCAAAATAACTTCTTATATTACGCTTTTTGCAGAATCGAATGTAACCACTAATACAAGACGAAAATGTTAAGTTGCCAAGGGTTGTAACTCCTACAGTATACCACATAACGCATGCCAAACTGTGGCACTTCTCGTAAATTGCATTAAAAGTGAAGACAGCGAAAACAATTGTCTTAACATCAATGTGAAATGATTTTAATAAACATGCTACATGAGAAATGATTTTGGAGCATTATGACTTGCATGGTTTGGGCATGAAGTACCTCATGTATTTATAAGCGCGTGTTTGTGTATTGCGGATTATCCACGCTTTGCCAACAGTTGATTTGTTTAAATAACAAACACCATCCCGTCGGTTCATCTAATTAATCAGTAACGGAATTGCAGAATATTGTTATAATCAAAATCCACACTGGACAAATTGTTGTTTACTTTAAGTGATAAGTTAAGGATCTCTGCTTATTCAATTATCATTTAAACTAATTTGGAGAAGAAAAAAAAACAGTGTATTGAAACACGACAATTTGATTTGATTGTGATGCATGTAATTTTCATGTACTTATTAATACTATTTTTAAAGCATTAATCATCCGTAAGGACTTGTTTCTTAGGGGATGTATCCAGTTAGAATGTACATTCAGAAGTAAGGATTACTTTTTGCAATATTTCTCAAAAATCTATTGGTAAAATTGAGAATATAAAATGTTCACAGATATGCACATAGCTTTATATAAAGATTTCAGTCAAGGTGGAGAATTTCCCTCCAGATATCTGTGCATATAATTACAATATTTTAAAGAAATGAGTAAAACAATTTATTTTGATCTTGTGGGTCCAAAACCCGATGTTTGAAACAGTGAAAACACGTAAGGTTTTTTCCCCACTTTTTTTCTCGTGATTTCGATGACCCATTGAGCTTATAACTTTCACATCAGGTTTGTTATTTCAAGTGCAAGTCGTGGTCTTTGACAATGTTGTCCGCCTGCTTTAAGTCGGAGCGCTGACTTCGTCTGTGACATTTGTATGTGGCTGACTTCCATTCCAACATGAATGATCTTTTCTTTAATGTCACAAAAGGTACATTAAAAACATACCTCTCGGATCAGAATCAACCACGAAGCAGACGCAGTCTCGGAAAGAGTGGCAGGCCCTACCCTACGGCAATCCCTAGAGGATCAGGGCTCCACGCAAAAAATCAAGCTGTTTCAGTATTAGGGACTCCTTTCTCCTAATACTAATAATTCACTGACGGAAATCAATACTAATGCACCAACATTTCCCAGACCGACTATAGGCAGTTTGTCTAGCACTACGTGTGCCCCACTCTTGGACCGCCTGATCTTTAAGCACTGGATGTTGGGGCCGGGCGGCACAATTCCTTGGAATTCACTTTGGCAATGATTTAGAAGGATTTGGGACTGTAAAGGTTAAGTTCGTTTAAGCTATCGTTCAGTTCCCAGTGGCTTGGAACTTGCCAATAATTATCAGTACTTCACAATGTCAAGTAAATTTTTACGCAAAGACAAATCGTGTCAATAATATTTGTGATGACACACAACGCATGCAATATGATTGAAAAATTAACCATCTACAACAACAAAAACGTGTTGACATGTAAGACGGGCCAAAGACGGTACAGTCACACAATAAAACACGCTTTACTTTTCCAAATAATAACTCTTTGACACCATACACCGCGAACTTAGTGCATGTACACATCATAATTATACATGTACATGTATAGGTTTTCGAAAAAATGCCGTTAATGATCGGTCATTGTTACTGTTAGACCTTAACTAAGAAAACTCTTCATTTTTGTCTGGTGAAAACCTTACCCATCATTGTCCATGTCGAACCCGTATCTCGTCCAAACAGCTGCTGAACTGGATATGTCCCCGTGATCCGATGTTGAACCCGTTTAAGAAGCCTCGGAATGACAGACAACACGAAACTATTTTTCCCAAACCCGCTGCAGGATCGAAGGCAATGGTACACTGCACGACATCAAGGGCACGCAGGGCTTACTCGATGGGAGTCAACCGGCACCAACAGAATAATGATGGACTTTAAACTGTATATATTTAAATTGCACAACGCATGACCTGGGAGAGTAAACAAGTGAGACACAAAACCCCAAACCTAGCTGACCGCACACTAGTCTTTTGTTAAGGTTCTGTATGCAAATCGCGCTATTGTGCGCATGCCGACTGTAAATGAGCACCCAGAACGGTGGTGAAAACATGAAGCGGTCAGATGATTCAATGACATGGAGGAGACGAGAAGCAAATCTGCTGGTACCAGCCTTGCTAGAGCCCAGGCGAAGTAAGCTGACAGAGACCAAAAGCAGAAAGCATCCAGGCAGACAGGGATTTGAAATGGAAAAAACAGTGCTCAACTGAATAACTTTTTTTGCTTTAGCCTTTGAAAAAGACTCTGCTAGGGTCGAAACGAGAGGCCATTTTTATTTTTTTTGTGTATTTATACAACAGGTCATTTTGGTTGGTAAGCATTTTGCAACAGCTCAATTTATTTGTTCAATTTATAATACGATGAACTGTTTATTGAGCTGCCTATATATTGCGGTTAAAAGAAAAAAAGAAAAAAAGAAATTGAATGTATTTTTGCATGAAAGCGTTTGCAAGTACATATTTGCATAATATTGTTTGACAACCAATGTGTTGTCAAAACAGCTGCAGATGCAATATCAGCGTAGTAGTCAGGATTTTTTTCAATGGGGGCACAAGGGTGGCATTGCTTTTCCGTGTGAGGGGTGGGGCCAGGATCCATGTTTTTCAATGAGTTACAGGTATCTTACTGTTTCATTAGAGGCACCTGGGGGGCACAGAGATTTTATGGAGGGCACGTGCCCCAAGGCCCACCCCCCCCCCCCCGTGGCTATATCAACTTTGGTTTGTGTTTTATTTGTCGATTTTCTAGTCATGTTATGCTAGAGAACACTTCATTACATTAGTCTTTCATAATCACATTACTAATGTAGGGATATCAAGTGCGCCTTCGGTGCTCTTGGGCCTGATGCCACTTTTGTACTTATTTGTTAATTATACAAATACGTATCTTGGTATCCCTACATTAATACTGTGATTATGAAAGACTAATGTAATGTTTCGTGTGAGCGACCTTTTGACCTTTTCCGTTTGCCTTCCGGCAGGGAGAGAGCACATGATATTTTCTGCGGGTAAATTTCTCTATTTTCCAGGGAGCATGAACCTTGTCATGCTCCCAAAGTTTGTCATCTGGAACTGGGAGAGGTAGATTTATAGATCTCCCAGTGAGTATCATTTGGGTTTAGGCCATTGGAGAAATAATGTACTTCTGAGGGATACATGAATCATTTTGATTGTGATACATTTGTATGTACAGTGGCGTATTACAAATGGTAATACCAAAAAATATAGAGCTTTGGTGATAACTGAGATAATTAAGAGGTGCCGACGCGGCAAAGAGCAAAAGTTGTCTATATAGCGCCCTCTTTAGTTCCAGTCAAGCTGACCACACTCAGTTTTGCCATCGACAAACACAGTAGGAACTATGTCGTATCACTAGCTAAACTTTAACAAATTGTTAAGTGATCCCATTTAGTGAAATCAATTACCAAAAAATGCGCACGTCCACATACGTTCTTATTTCGATTGTGGCAATTAAAATAGGCTATGGTAATTTGGGGAATCTTCAAATACAGTTTTGTAAACTTTTTTAAACAGCCAATGTTCCTCTTGCGCATCGGTGCTGGTATGAACTGTACTATCAGTGAGCTTTCGTGAGACTGAAGTCAATTCATTTTATTTTAGATAATTACAGTGGTGTAGTAGCCAGAACTTTGTCCGTGGGTGGCATGGGGGGCATGGCATTTTAGCGGGGTGGGGCCGATTTTTGTCAGTAGTGGGGCCATGCTTTCTTGCAAACGTTTTATATTTTTTTTTAAGTTACCGTACTGTATATTTAGCCCAGGCATACAACGTACAGACTCGATCAGGATAGGCCTTTTTCTTCTTATTTTGAGTTAACATTTTTTCTTTTGCTTGGGGAACCATTGGGATCCCCCCCCCCTTGTTGTGGCACTAAAATTATGAGGGCAAGTTCCCCTCAGCGCCCCCCCCCCCCCCCGGCTACGCCGCTGAATATATTGCCAATCATGTACAGGAAACGGTTTTACATACGTGCTTTTCACTCGGCCTTTACCAGTCTGAGGGACGACCAGAGGCATGTTTAATACATTTTAACACAGGTATCACTTTCTGCATATCTTCTCCTGACTCCAAATCGACTGACAGTGCCCATTTTGACAAAGTTAACACAACCATATTATACCGGGGTGTTATAGGTGTGAAACCATTACTATTGTAGAACCTTGTTCTATGGACATGAAGGGGCCAGTTTTCTTTGGTCTTGTTGGTTGTTGGACACCAATTTTGTTTTCGTTCAAAAAATGTAGCACAACCCAATGTGCAGTCTGGTCTGGACTCCCGTTTTTGTTTTTGTTGTTTTTTGTTTGTTTGTTTGTTTTGACCGAAAATAGCTTCTAATTGCAAGTTGTAGCAACTCAATATTTATTTACTTATTTATTCATTTATCTGTTTATTCACTCATCTTTATACAGGATACATAAAAACATCAGCTCAAAGGCTTTTTTACACTAGGCCTCATGGTCCTGTGATTAAAAGAACAATAGAAGATCGAGAGAAAAAAAACATGAACAAATTAAGTTAAAAATACGTGTATCAAAAAACAACAATAGAAATGCAATCTTCCAGGCACATAAAAATTATTCCATAAAATAGCACCAGAAAAGTTTGAAAATGATTGCAAGCCGTGTTCCCGTGGTTGAAAAGTACGACCCGGTGGTTAAATTCACAGCTCTTGTTATTTTATGTATGCGGTATTACTGTACGTTGGAACTAGCGCCCTCTATTTGCAAAAAAAGCAAGTCTGTGAATAAAATAAAATGACTGTGTCTCAAACACAGGCAGGGAGGTAGAATTCTACCTCCATGACATAGGTAACTAATTGCAGCTGCAGCGCTCGAGACGGTACAATGCTTGTAAATCTACACAGAAAATTTCAACCATGAACTGAAAACCAGTGGTGGATTCAGGATCTAGGGTCACGGAAAGGGTGCCCGGGCAAAACAAAATGGAATTTAAACGTTACTTACAGGGAACGGGTGAGATCCCCTGGGTTGATGGTCGATCACATTTACAAGAACGACGACTCTGAAAAAGAGCACTTTCTGTAATATCTGTCTTGGAGTCAAAGCATGGGCGGAGTCAGCTGATATCTTTTGGATATCTGTGACGGTGACCAATGACATACTGGCAGACTTGTTTTGATGACTGCATACGCTCTTATGAGTGGGGAAGTAGAATTTTATCAAAGTGTGGCTGGTCTTGTCAGGTTCCCAGTATTACACACAATGACATTACGACAAGTGTCAATAGGCCGTATTTTTAACAGCAAGAGGGCGCAATACTAATTCTACTTTGAAAGTACACAAATTATTTCAAAACATTAAAAATAAAAATTTTCCGGGCAAATATCTTACGCTGTTTACCTGTAAAACCGTCAACAAAATGAACCCTCAAAAGTTGTATATTAACTGTTTTATTAGAAATCTAATTGTATCTGCCCTACCGCCCTATTTCTATGGTTTGACCCCCGATCTACACCAAAAGGCGCCCTCTTGCAGTCGAAGATAAGGCTTGTTCTAATTGTCTATGAAAGGCACCAGAATTTGTTTCCCTTCCAGCATCAGTTTGGTTGTGTTGAGATGGGGGGGGGGAATGCATGTATCATGATAAAGTTAAAATTTTAAAGGTTAAAGAAGTTCCTGAATAAAAGGGCTGTTTTATTTCTAAAATTAAATTGATCATAAAGCCAAAACCAATTTTTTTCTCTATGATTTGACTATGGCTCGTCGTGCACGTTGTGAGGCTGGCTAACATTGAGGTAGCACGTAACACGTTGACCTTGAAGTTCCATTACTCTGCAGAACCTGGTGGTATAGTTTTTAATTCATGGGGCGTGCCTAATGTAGTTTCAATTGTGTTTTCCTTCCTTAAATGAAAATGTTCCTTCCTCCGTCACGTTCTTACAAACATGCAGTATAAGGGTGGCTCCTACGTCAACTTTAGTTTATACAGCACTCATTGTCCAGTAGATAGAGTCTTTGTAAAAGTGAAGTTAGAGACTTGTATTTCCCCCCTCTTTCGTAAAGACTCTATCTACTGGAAAATGAGTGCATCACAAAAAAAACTGAGTTTGACCTTAAAGGACCTCTTTAACATCTGATACATACATACACGTACATAGTTTAAACATGCCATGGTTCCCATAAAAACTATAGCATTCCCCAGCGGTATATTCTGGAAATAAATGCGTTAACAAATGTGCACATTATTTTTTGTAGATTGATAATGACTAACCTGAAGTCCACTATTGAGGAATTGACCTCAACAGTTCCTGACCTGTTAAGAATATCAGCTGATCTGATGTCATACAAAAGTGACTCGTCATGTACGGAGCCATGAACTTGGCGGTCATTGTCTTTTATGACAATGTCTCATCATTGAAGGCTGTGACCTTTTTGTCACAAACCACAGCGCCTGAAAAAACACCAGATAAAAATATGTGCACTGGTTCATGACGCTTGGGTTTAAACCAACTGCAAAGAAACATTCATTGGCCTAATATTGTTGAAAGCACGCGGACAACATTTAGTAATTGTCAAAGATTTGCCCTTGATGTGACCTAACATACATGAAATAACACACCGGTGATAAAAGATAAAATATAGGTTTGGTAAAGCTGATGGTGCAGTGTTCTTACTTTGTGTGATTCAATATACATGAGAAAAAAAAACCGTGAAAATTTTGGCCCAATCCGTCGTCCGTGTGTTGTGGCCGAGCGGTCTAGCGCACGGAATTCAAGTTCTGGTGGCTTAGTCATCACAATGTGGGTTCGAGTCTCGGTCCCGGCACTTGTGTCCTTGAGTAAGACACTTAACTATGATTGCTCCTTGGCGTTTATATCCTAACTTGAGGATCCTGCCGAGTAACAAAGTAGAAGTAGAAGTAGAGTCAGGAGATAGTTAAAAACCGTGCCCACTGTTCAGCATATAAACACATTGTCTTTAATTTCTATTGTTACAACCGAAATTAAAAATCGGGGTTTTCAAATGTTTCAAATTTTTCTATTTTCTCGCTTTGACAGTATTTCAATCAGAAATATTTCTGTTGGAGATTGGTGCTGCATGGTATGAACTTCATAACCAGTAAGCTTTCAGTAGAAGACGGATACTAGTTTTATATATAAAAAAATGATGAGCACCAATCCTGTAGTCTACCTTTAGGCCCAATCAGCCATCAGAGTCACGAGAGAATAGTGAATTGTTATCAAACTTCAGGCGTTGAACTTGCAAGATCAAAAGTAATCGTTTTGCACATTTCTTTAAAAACTGTAGCATTTCAAGCAAAAATATTCAATGGAAAGTTTTCCACCAACACCATCTTTTTACCATGCAAGTTTTGTGCAAATCTGTGAGCATTTATATTTTTCAACGTTACCAATGGTTTGCACAGCCCTTTTCTCGATGTGATAGGATAACGGGCAATTTAATTTAAACAGAAGAGATGAAGTTGCATTAGTCTTCATTAATCTGCACAAAATAGATCATTAATCTAACAAAATAGAAATTAACACTCAAAGTAGACCAACAGACGTACTGATTGAATATAAAACAAACAGTCTGAAACAATTTACAGCATCGGAATACAAGAGACTCAACGAAGATATAACTCATTATTTATGTTGCAGTTAATACTGGATTTCAATGTAAATAATTTGTTTAACGTAGGTGGTTTTATTATGGTTCTACCTCTGAGATGATTTTAAAATAAATGGAACCAAAATGGTTTCTATTAATCAAGAAAAAAATTGCTATTGCTCTTTTGTTTTGCTTAGTTTGTCCTCCGCGTTGTCTGTTCTTGTTGTTTGTCCTGATGCGGAAGGAATGTTTACCCAACCCGTCCGCTTGTCTGAATTCTTCTCGTACTATAAGCTTTTCAGTGTTTATTTTTATCAATGTGTTTGCATGGAATGATTACATAAAATAAAACTGCACAGAGACCCTTTGGCCTGCTCCGTTGGTGTAATGGCGCGTTAGAATACTGCCCCCACTCGTCGAAAGTGAGGGGATCCACCAACAAAATACATACAGTCAAACGGCACATACATTTCTATTTGCTAGCAGAAGAAGAAAGTTACAGATTCTGAAAAAAGTACTTGAACATCTCATAAGATCATTAGATCGATACCATATTGATCTGAGGAGTGTGTATCGTTAATAAGTGATTGATTTGAGAACATGAATTACGAAATAATGTGGACCCTGAACTTGTGTAGTTAATGGTGCCGTCTAGACAAATAAATAAAGAGAAATCAAGCACTCGTAAAAATACACAGAGATACTAACAATGTGCGGGAATCTTTGAATGATGTGAGTGAAATACATGTGGGGTAAAAGGGGAGGGGTGGGGGAGCTGAGACTGTGCAGGGTCAGGCAGACAAATCGGACTGGACCGGATGGGCGGTCCCAGTCACACTCCCAGTACAGTGAATGACAAGCATTCTGTCACCGTAACTACGGTCTAATTGGAATTTATGATCTGGTAAATACAACGCGACACTTTGTTGAAGTCCATGCGTTGACTTCAAGTTCGTCGCTGGTGCGGAATGCTGGCCTCTATTATCATCGCGTGTGTTGTGCCGGACCTACTTGAATACCAAGCTATAAATCACAGGCAAAGTAGCCAGCAATTAAAATGTCAAAATTATTCTCAGATTTGAACTCGACTTTAGTGTTTTACCAGATGGACTTTGCACTTCAAGGACTGACGATGTTTTTCTTTATTTTAAAGATGACAGCGTGACATATTTTTGTCAACACTAATGACGGTTACATTACTTCGCACGTGAAGCCTGTAGAATTGTTGATTTCATTTACGAGAAGTGAATAATGGTCAATTACATCCAATTTGAATTGAGGAAATTGTCTTAGTCCAAGATAATGAAAACAATGAATCAAAGTGAACAATTCATTATGTTCTCATTAATGCAAATAACCATTAGGCCGACAGTTTCGTCACCAAGTACAAAGAATAAAGAACCTCAGCCTTTAAACATGCACTTTTTGACTACAGTCACACTGCAAGTTTACTGCGTGTGGTGTTTTCAAGTTGTTTACTATTCGCGTGCTTAATACTCTATCACCGTTTCCTTTCGAATAAACATGCAACGGTGTTTCGATGATGAAGAAGCGGTGTAACAGGAAGGACCCCCAACTAAACTTAGTCCAAATATTTCAAAATAACAACCGGTCAATTTGACATCAAAAAGGCTTCCTACATGGTATCATCAAGATCTGTAACAAGTTATTGGGAAAGGCAAACGTAAAAACCATGCGCAAAAATCCTAGTATACTACCGGGTATTATGCTGTTTTGGGAGAGAAAAAAATCATTCACCACCCAGGGCACGTGGGCTTGTTTAATTTTAGTATGTTGACCCACAAGCTTTATTAGAAAGTCAACCGGTTTCCTCCCCAGCATCCACAGCTCGGTTCATGACGTATTACGCAAATACCTCTTGGGGGGCCCGGCAACCAGTTTTTCCTGCCGGCTGACTCACACACCCAGGTATATAGTTAAGTGGCTACGGTAAGCATAGGTCGGCTTACATGACCAGGGGCCTCGGCACAGCACTCACGGTGAATCTCAGGCACCCCCTGTCCCGTCGTTGCTGCAGTCATCAACAACCAGTCAATCATTGTGTCTTCCACCACCGACCCCCACCACACAAATCAGTGGCAGCGGAGTGAGTCTACAAGTAGTGCCATCACCGGTAGCTCGTCACAACCCCCTGTGCAACGATTGTGTGATAAATAAGCCCCGACTGTGCAGAATGGATTATTGCCCACTTCGTGCGGACACCTTCGCTCATAAACTATCTGGATCCAAGGCTATGTGATTTTTCTCTATCAGAGTGCAACATCACCAATCTGTATTCCATCCGTCAGTGACCTCTCAATAAAGTACTAACTCAAAGAAACACTGTTCAGTTTTCTCTGCCGGTGGATGACACAAGTCATTTTGTTGTCAAGGGGAATGACATCTTCTTCGTCCATGGAGCCGCTACCGTCCCGATGCTGCTGGGTTGCCCAGGACAGCCTGCTGGGCTCTGTCCGTTGTTTGGTCTGGTCAAGCTTCCTGGTTCTCACCATCACGTCTTTGCTCCTACCGGGAGCCGGCTGCCAAAGTACAGGCTACTCCCCATCAGCGTCCAGTAGCTACCATTCACAGTCCAGGTAGGTGGTAACAAATTATCGTGAAAGGTTCTCCTTTGATTCGTGAGACTTTTAACAATTTGCACCACAATCTGTGGAGCAACTAAGAATACAGGGCGACTTCAGTTTGTGGGTTATGTTTCGCTTTGTCATAAACAATCCTCTACTACCTCTCATAAACAATCATCTACTAAGTAATCTGCTATCAATCATGAGAAACAACACAATGAACGTTAATGTTAATAATGGTCCGTGGGAAAAACTGGACGTTTCGACCGGGAAGCCTTGATTGTCTTCAGGAAACGTCTGAACATTATTTATGTATGCGATTTTCCCTTTGTGTTAAATGCCCCTCTTCCTCTAAATCAGGATCAACCTAAAACTCAACAGCACTTTCAAACAGCTGTGACTGTCTGTTGACCTGGAATTCGTCGATGGCAAACTGATTATATTTCAACCAGTGGTCATTTGGTGCGCTAACCATCACCAAGATCTCAAGTAAATTGGGGGGGGGGACGAAAGAACGGCCTGTCATGCCTGTCCAATCACAGAATGTCAGATTCATCCAAGAATCAAATTGACGTATCGAGTAATTGGGCAAAGGCTTGGGTTTTAAGTCAGGTTAACAAAATGTGAACTTAATGAAGTGACTTGTGAGTACGTTAAGTACAAACACACAAACCGAAAATAGTCTGTAGAAATTAATATGATCCATATTAACTTTGCACTCCAAGGTAAATTGAACTTCTTCAGTTTTTTGAAAATATTATTTTGTCTATATATATCAGAGGGTTCTGTGTTATTTTTAAAGTACGAACAAAGCAGACTTAGTTACTAAAGCCTTGTGTTTGTAAACGTCGAAGAAGTGTGGAAAGCCCGAGTCAACTATCACCACATGCCCTGACATTGATGTGACATTGACAAGCTTTGACATGTGGTCTTGTCATTAGTGTCGCCGTTAAGAGGGTACGGTTTATAGATTAATGTCTATATCTGATGTTGGAATTGTACTTGAGGAAGTGCACGTGTACTGCGTGTGTATGTTTCGAGATACCATGGTGTATCTAAGAACGTAGAGCCAGTGCTGAGAATGGCAAGATAGGATTCACCAGAATTATGACTGCAAACGTACAACAAACATATACGTACATGTGGACACATCACGGAGTATGCAGCGCAATCATGGTCACAACCATGGAGGGTACAATCCATATATAGGGTACAACATTTGGTTGCAATAAATTACAGTCTGCACGAGGAGCTTTTGCGTTAAGCTCTCTGGCTTTGAAGCCTGGAGAAGAATATTCATGGTATGAGAAACGACGCGCAATCTGTCTACAAGTTTAAAAAAGGAACAATTATTAAAGTAACCTGCTGAATTGGCAATTTTATCTAGATGAGGAGTGTTGGGTGAACTATACGTTCAATCTATGAAGAATTTTTTATTTATTTTTTTCCCAAGTACATGCTGGATTTAAAAGTGGCCGTGTTAGGGCAACCTGAAATCGGATGGACATGTTGATAATAAAGCCCCAGCTCAACATTGGTAAACTGACTGTAAATGCTTCCATTCTTTGCACGAATCAAGATACATGTAAAAAAAAAAAAAAAAAAAAAAAATAATAATAATAATAATAATAATATTTGAGCTCATTGCGTTGTTCCATTTGTGAGAAAACGGTAAAAATACATTCAGCATTTTTGTCCGCATTCTTAGGCAGAGTTTTGGTCTCGTGAGACAAAAGTGAATTTTTGTATCTTATTTAATTTGTTATTCAAGAACGACAACACTTCAGGCAGAAATATTTCAAGGGAAGTTTTCTACCATCATTATCTTTACACCATTAGATATATGTCAATCTGTGAACATATGTGTTTTTTCTTACCAATGTTTAGCTGTGGCTTTAATGTCATCATTTTCTTCAGAACTTCAGCCTAAACATCTCTCAATTGGACAGGTGCTTGATCCAACCAGACATCCAGCAAATCAATGTTCACCATCGTTCATTATACTGAAAATAAAGGGGGAACAGAACACTGGCTTTTGGGAAGCAAACATCCACCCATATTCCGCCACGATCCACCCCAATTTAAAAAAAAAAGTGTTTCGGAAAAACTTTCTCGTTCAAAAAGTTTCCATAGGCAATCACACTGGTGTTGTCCGACACTTAGTATTCGCTTAGCGGATTGATTAATTATTAAGCAATGATCTTTACTTGAATCAATCCATGTCAAGCTGCATTGGGACTCTGTCTAGAACACTATCTAGCGACTGTTTTGTGTTTCATGGGGAGATTCAGGAAACCCATATTAACGTGTTAATTGTATTTTGACTGAGACTCGAAAGTATCACTGCAAACAACCGCAGAACTTCACTGAATTCATCATCAAGGTCTCATTCTTAAAGGTACAGTCTGAAAGCTTACTGGTTATGAAGTTCATGCCTGTATAGCAATCTTCCATAGAAATATTTCTGTCTGAAATACTGTCAAAGTCGAGAAAATAGAATTTGAAGACCCCAATGTTAATTTCGGTAACAATCGAAATTATTAGTTTTTACATGCTGAAAAGTGTGCTCGGACGACGGATTGAGCCCAAATTTTCACAGGTTTGTTTTTTTCATGTATGTATCGAATCACACAGAGTAAGAACATTGCATTATCAGCTCTACCAATCCTATACCTTTAAATGGACATGGTGACACGCAGTCAAAAGGCCTTAATAATAAGTACAGCATAAATGGACGTTACTGAGGAAGATTGGTACATTAACTGAATTAAGAGATTCAGAGAAAAAGGCAGTGTCCGACTTATCGGCTTTGGTAGTGGCTATTCTTCAACGTTGTCGCTGCAGCCAACGGACATAGCCATAGCTGAAGTCGCTTGATTCGGACGCGGCTTTATTGTGCTGCTAGTCAAACAATCTGAGCTTTTGCTCTCTTTTTTTTTTTTTTTTAATAAACCGGCAACAGTATAATGTTGGCTTAACTTATATTGTTGCATATACACGACAGTGCAACATGAATGCAAAACCAAATACTGGATTTATGTAGTAGGGGATTGTGTCTCGTTTCTTGTTAATTTCTTGTAGATAAAACTCCGAACACCTCCCCCTTGCTCTATGAAAGATTGAGAGAAAGGACGTGCTCTCGCTTTCATCAGTACTTCTATTTTGATATTTTGACATTGTATTGTACGTATTCATCCTCCATTTTCATAGAAACTGTTTTGATTGTCGTATTTTTCCCCCCACCTACAGCGAGTCTTCGATCTATGGACCGTGACGTTTATATACGTTTTTCAAGCATAACATTACACTTGCAGCTGGCAATTCTGAACGTTGCCTGCAAAGTGCAAGATTACATAAGTTATCAAATTTGCATGTCATGTGTGGTGGGCTGTATAGCCTTTGGATATAGACTGGTTTTTAAGTAGCCTATACATTGTGCGACCTTGCATTTTGTGTAAGGAAGACTACATGAAGGTAAATGTGGTGTCCTTTTATGCCACCTGCTGAATATCAATCGAGATGTACTCCCAGAAGATCTGGGGTGGTCGAGCGGGTCTGGCTAACAACCCGGGGGAAATGTTAGCATCTTGACTGTCTTAAAAACCAATTTAGCCATGCACAAAAATAACCGCTGGTACGTTGACTAAAATATTGGACAAGGGGTTAAAAATGAGTGTTTCCCCATGGGAAAAAATTGGACTAAGGTCACCTTTACAACCATGGTTTTTCCTTCCTCCATAGTATATAACCAATACAAAATATCCAAGGGGGAGCAAGTTGCTTTCAACCCCCCTCCCTTAACCGTGAATTTGTAGACACGGATACTGTGCTCGTGCTGTGTGTCTGCGTTTGCACTTACCGTTGAACAGTCAGCTTTCTTTAAAATTCGAGACGTTGTAGTGGAAATACCGACAGTTATGGATAACCTCCTTAATTCCCGCATCAATCACATCAACACAAGCTTGTTTCTCAGGCTGGCGTACATGCGCAGAGTAAGAACAGTTTCGTTACATACGTCAATAACAACACAGCATTGGCTGTATGACTGCTGTACACGTGGGCATCACAATGTGCGTATCGTCAGTGCCACACCAATCGATATAAACGCGCGCATGTTTACACTCTCCAATAGGATTTTATCGTTTCGGACTTTCGGATAGCCAAGAATGTGATTGGTCAACACGTAAGGGGCAGGGCTTAATGGATCGGTCTGTGACGACGGTATCCAATGCGAGGACCTGTGGCGTAACCGGGGTGAGGGGGCAGGGCAGTGGGACAGGAGCCCCCCCCCTCCCCCCGGCTCGGAACCTTTTCCTCCATTGCCCCCCTCAAATGAGATCCTCAAATGAGATCCCCCCCAAAAAAACAAAAACAAAATAAATAAATAAATAAATAAAACAAATGGTTTGATACATTAAATAGCTCCCCATTAATGTCTTTGCTCCTCCCCCAAAATGAGAATGCCTGGTTACGCCATTGGCGACGACAGGATTGTTCCCTTTGTGTTCCTTTGTTATGCCGTGCCCACTTTGCTGATAATACGGCAATAATCATATTAAAGGATCTTTATATAGTGCATCCATGCATGCACAGATTATCTGCAGAGGAAGGGGAAGAGTTGTCGGTGTGGTGTACACTCTCAATCGTGTACCCCAATATTAAAAGTAGGCACTTGACGTGGCATTATGTGGGTTATACCCTTCCTTGAAGCATGCAGGTGTTTCCTTCCCCTAGGTTCAGAGAGAACTCTTCCTCTGGCTTTACATGACATGGGTCCTTTTGGGAATCGAGACTAAAGGGGGAAGGGATAAAGAACGCCATCAACAGGGAATGATTGGGATAGGCTTATTATACAAAATCAATCGTCACAAAAATCCAGTCTGGTTATAGTCAAGTGCTTATTAGTCAAGTATCGAGTACTGCCGAGTACTAGGGTGGCCGAGTAGTGCTCAATTACGAATACTTGGGCCACTGAGTATAAGTACAAGTGTCCGAGTACCGAGTATTCTGGTATCCGAGTACCGAGTTCAACAGCCGAGTACCAAGTACTTGGGTTTCCGAGTACAAGTACGAGTGTCCGAGTAGGCCTACCAATGTTATCCGATACCGAGTCCAACAGCCGAGAACCAAGTACTTGGATCATCGAGTACGAGTGCGTGCTTAAAAAAAAACATAGCACAAAGTGATTAACTTTGTAGAAGACAATAATGGTTGTTATGACAACTATCTTTTAAACATGAATTCATCATAAACAACTGTAGTTTTACCTTTTCAGAGCTTTATTCGTCTATTCCTTGCGTTAACGCAGGCATGTAAAAGCGGAAGGGAAAGTGTTTTTTTTTTTGTTTTTTGGTCATGAATACTTAAATACTTCAAGTAGACCTACAGATTGTTTTCCAGCTGAGTGAGTTTCGAGTATGGTCTTCGAGCACAATTATTGATCCGACGTCTGTCTGTACATTACTGCGTCAACTTCCTGGGATTTTCTTACTAACAATGAAATAACGTTGTGGTAGACTCTTTGGCAGGTCTCTCGGACTATACGAAACCTCGTTCAGAGTCTCCATAACCCAGTACGACGGAGTCCACTTTAATGCACAATTGCAAAAAAGTATCCCTGAAATACGTCTACATTAACACCCAGCCCCTTTAGAGTTTCCCTGTCGAGGTGTCAGTTTTATGTAGCATTTTAACTCCCTCATGTGATCTTAATTACAATATCCTTCCTGAGACGGAAGAAGGCACGATTCCATGTGTTGAGGGTTAAATTTACTGGATGTCTTCCATACTAATAATAGATGTTCATTATTGTATGCACAGTGGAAGTTGCCGTATTGTTTGAAAAGAATAACTCTAAAACCATGGAACAAATACCCTGTGCGAATTCATTTCGTTTTATATGATATAAGAATACCAGATGTTCCCCACCCCCTCCTTCCCTGAAAAATACAAATAGTAAACCAAACAAACGGACGTTATGAAGCTGTGTGATAGCAATCACTCTGTTTTGGAGTGTACCTATTCAATCGTAGTATACGTTTAACTTGATTGGAAAACTGTTTTCAAATAAAGTTAACTCTCGCCAGTTTTGACTCCTGGTTGACAGGTGAGACTTGGGAAGATGCTACCCTACCATCGCTGTGTTCACCCTTAGGCCTAAATGAAAGTAGACACCCGTACACACTCCGAGACAAGGAAAACAACCATTAATTTATTGTTCAATATCGGCCTGAAAAGAAAAGCGCTGATGCACCAACCGCCTGACCTTAGAATAGAAGAGGCTGGGAAGACGTAACCCTTTTTGTAAATGTCACCCATAGCTTGGGGATTTATCACTGGCAATACAGCAACACCCAAGTTCAAACTAATGAATGCAACAGGGGATTCGTGTTCGTGATGATTGTGAACATAAATCGCGTGGAGTGTTTTGAGTTTGTTGTACGGGTTACCACTATGAACCATGTCTGCATCTGGAGATACCATTATTTATTGGAAACTAAACCATACCGTTAAAGTAACATTTTTAAAAGCGCGTTTTACAGTGGTGTTCGATGGAAGTCTATATAGACCGTGTAACCTGTGGCATCACAACCATGCTTACAAGAGCCACGGAGCCTGGTCTTCTTGTAGGCAAGGTATAATATTAGTACACAGCCCAATGAAAGAAAACTTCAAATCTTACATTTTGTGGAGATAGCATCGTCAGATTTTGATCAACTTTTAATGAAACAAAGGGGCTCATCTCGAGGTTTGTTCGGTTGCAAGTTTTGAAAAAATCAAATTAGCTGTTGCAAACTGCTCATGGACCCGTTGTATAAGTGAAAATACATGTTAATGACCTCACGTTATACCATGCCCGATATATGGCAGAGGGAGGCCCCCCAAGTGTTCCCATTCTCTAACACAATCTTCCCTCTTGTACGGAAGCACCCCCTAAAATCTTCAAAAAATTCCAGAGATTCCCAGAACACAATGAAGACACAATAGGAGGGGGTACACCCTGCCACATATCGAGCACCAAATGTAGTCAGAAGATGCAAGGGATGGACAAAAGAAGAGGAAGACAAAGGGGGAGTAACTTGAATTTATGCGGGAGTTATGCAAATTTCCCAGTAGTGTCTCGCCTGCCAGGAAAGCACTGGAATGTACAATGTCACTTTTTTTATAAACAGAGGTTAACACAGGTCACATTCTTTTATAAATCAAGAGTTTACTTGCAGTAAAAACCTAGCATAGGGATTTTTAATATGAAAAAGGGGTTTCCTTTTTTAGATATAAGATTGGTGATACCAAGTTTTGTTTGAAAAACATAATTATCATGTTTAATGATTCTGAATTCATTAATGTGTGTGGGGTTTTGTCTTCTTGTTTATCTTTGATGTAAAAGGTTTTTGTATGAGCAAAGTGTGCCTAGCCAAACCCTGGTGATTTTCGTTCAAAATAGACTTCGAACAGAACATTTGCAAACTTGTACCAAAGCCTTTGAATGTTAATCCTTTGATGCCCCCTTTGATATTCCAGTATGCCATATGGTTTCTTGGATAACGTTTGTTATTGTTTGATGTCCCTCTCTACCAGTAATCGCGTGTCGATATTCAAAGGATTGGCCTTGCAACGAAACAGCGCGTAAACCGGCCATTGTATACACTAGGCCCAATTTCATAGAGCTGCTTAAGCACATAATGTAGCAAAGCACAAGAAAAATATGCTTACCAGAGTAAGGTTACCAGCCAAGATACAATTCCTTATGTAGGCTTGTCACTGGTATCCTGCTCATTTTTGCTTAACATAAAAGTTAAGCACTCATAACTTAATGCTTAAAACAGCTCTATTAAATTGGGCCATGTGCACAATATGATAGAGCTGATTAAGCACAAAAAGTAGCTCAGCACAACACATTTAGCTTTATACCAGAATAAGGTTACCAGCCAAAATACCATTCCCTGGTCTGTGAATGGCATCCTGCGCCTTGTTTTTGCTTAGCAAAGTTGCTAAGTACTAAATGCTGCTAATATCAAGCAGCTCTTTCAAATTGTTCACTGTACTTCAAGCTCATACAACCAAAGGAATGTTAACACATAGGCCTGTATTTGGGGAATGGCGTATCCTTATCTGCGAAATGCATCATGAATGAAAACTACTGCGATTGACGCATCATCCCCCTGGTTGAATATGAAAGGTCAATGACACAAGGAATTCCTGTGTATGCACAGCAAATTAGTTCCTTTATAGATCCAAGTTCAAACATTCAAGATGTTCCTGTTCTGTACTTGAAGCGATAAACATTGTGATGTGTAATTTTAAAGGTGAAACTTTCCGGCATAGCCCGTTTGTTAGCGTATAACAATAATCATTATCCATTTTAAAGCACGCAAACAACACTGGGTAATTGCCAAAGACCATCCACACTTAATGTGACCCAACATGTATTTTATGAAACAACAAACCTGTGAAAGTTTAAGCTCAATCGGTCATTTGAGTCACAAAAAAACAGTATATTTTCACTGTTTTCAAAACATCGGGTTTTGGACTCCCGAGAGTCAGAACCAATTGTTGTAGTCATTTCTCAAAAAGGTGTTTTTGTTGTTTTTTTACAGCAAGTATTTCAAGTGAAGTTATGTGCAAATCTGTGATCATTTTAATTTTCAGTCTCTTACCAAAGCTGTGCTCACCCCTTGACATGGTGCCCATAATTTGTATGGGCAATGAGGAGCATTGGGTAAGCTGCATTTATCTTAGGTTGTACCCATAGGCTTACAACCGATGTTGCGCTTTAATTAACAAAAACAATGAACGAAACTGGATGTATTGAAGGTTACTGTCGCTTTTTTGTTTACACATTTAAGGCAACCTTGTACTGTCCCCAGGAATTTCCTGTGAAGTTTTTGCTTCAAGGAGATTTGCACTCTTTACCCTTATTTATAACCGTGATCTCTTCATTCAAAATCATATGTTTCGTAAGATCTTAGCTTACCTCATTTGAAAATATGGTGAAACATTAGTATGTTTAAAGCAAGAGTTTTTGATTTCTTTCAAATCAAAGACCAATGCACCTTAATACTGAGTGACATAAATAGCCTTGTGCACTGAGCAGGGGTTGGTTTGTAAACTTGTGATCACGAGTCATACCATTTTAAAAAGTTCGAACCCAAAACTTTCGTGTGTACCAAACTCTGGTGTGTACCAAACTTGTGTGTGTACTCTTGTGTGTATCGCCATGACTATATATACAGTACATGTACAGTACATGGAGTAGAAACAACGCTTAACGGAAGACTGTTTTAGTGGAAGTGCAAAGAGTACTGCAAACTAGGGCGATATTGGCAATAGGTTACATTGAATACATGTAGATCAATCTTAATCACACATCACCAAAGGGCATGCAGAAGAATTCGATAAATTGAAAACTCTTATGACCTGCTGTATATTGGAACACTGCAGCGACCTCCTTTAATAGTGGAATGCTGGCAAAATTCTAGATGAAGCACATGATGAAGACCAGCCAGAATTCTATCAAAGTGGTCCGGCTGCCTAGTTCAATGTTAAAGTGCATCCCTATTTAACATGAAATATGGACTTAGTGAAAAAGCTGACTGATTATAGTAGTGAAACGAGCTAACTGGTCTCGCTGGCTTGTCACTGAAAAAAAGTTAAGGTCAAACCCTGAACACATTTTTCCCCAAGACGGGTTCCTTCCAAACTTCTCCCTCGAGATCTAGGGGAGCCCTTTCCTAAGTTAATAAATTGTGGACAATTGGATTGAGATAAAGGGCATGTTCCGGCAATCCGGTCGTGGGTGATGCTTCGCGATAACCATAAGCATATGTTCAGCTGCAACGTGCCATGGAAACAAAAAACGGAGAATGTGGGTCCAATTCCTTGTTGTGAATAGATAAAATACATCATTGAATTAACCCCACGTTGGACCACAACCTTTCTACTTACGTGGATCATTAACAAATTAGCAGCTTTTATACTGACCAATTTAATTTCCCTACCCCCAGCCCATTTTTATTCTCCCAAACCAGCTATCGAGCGATGGGTCTCGTGTAGGATGAATTTTAAAATAATCTGGATCGCATTTTTCTTTGTGTCTGCCGGTCATGTTGTAATTATCTCTTCTCAGACAAGCATTTATCTTGTCTTGGGAGGTTTTCACGAGACGAGCTTTGTAATGGGTGTTTTCTGGAGTATTTTACTCCTTCCTGATGTGAAGACTAGCGCAGTGGAGGGTGACACTAATTTAACATCCGACTAGACAGAACTTCTACTGTCTCGGTTCTTCTAGTTTTGGAGCCAGGATCCCTCCATAATAGAGCCTCCATGGTTTAAAATGTAATAACTGAAATTTGTGAGTAGCAGTAGCCAGCTTGAAATCCAGACCCTCGGTGGAAAAACTGCACTTTTTATTGAGGGCGTGTTTGAAAGAAAATTGTTTTGGCCTTGGTTGTTATCACAGCGCTCTTTAGAAGGCAGGCCAGGCTGCATGATGGACGCTTGATTTCGGATAACAATTATATGCAAACTTGTTTTCGGGTTGGAAGTTTCGTGAAATGTACTTTTACCACTGAATGCCCCCCCCCCCTATTCAGAAGTAGCTCAAGGATGTTTAAGTTTTTGAACTATATCAATGTCAAACTGTATCCATCTTTGTCCTATTCCTCGTATATTATTGAGGTAAGCAATGCAGACTTGCAAACAGCCAATGGGCCAGACTATTTCTATTTGACTTCCAGCCTCGGTTCAGTGGCACAGATTTTTACGGGGGGGGGGGCACCATCAATTATGACGCCATGATGAGGGCTTTCATTCTCACACAAGAGGATAACAGATGGGTAGTAACTACATCCCGTCATGTTTAGAAATCTGTTAAGTCAGTGAAATTAACCCATGAAAGAAAGCCAACACTATATCGAGATATCAAGATGCTCGTTGACCTTTATTATCACTTGTTGGACAGCATCGACCCTATAGCAACTTCCCCTTCACGGTATATGTCAGGGTCAACCCAACAGGGCACAGCACCTGATGAGATCGACGCGCCTTGTCCCAATTTGTGTGATGGATAAATATACTTTGAAACAATTTGGTTCAAGTGCGTGATAAGAGCCGAGGAAAGACCTGTTTATCCGTTCTTCCCATTCTCTGACAACGAGAAGTGACATTTATCGGTCAATGTGGTCGCTTGATCTTCTTGGCTGAGTATTGTTGAATCGCCCGCCTGACCGCGTGGCACTAGTTAAAGATCCATTGTTTTCGACACTTGTGTCTTATCTCCCACCAAGATCAACCATCCAGGGCGTTTATTTATTTGTTTCTGCTCGATCTTGTAGTGCCAAATGTCATACGGTTTTTGTGGTGTGGAAGTGTGATCGGTGTTCGACCTTGTTTCATCGCTAAAACTAAAAGCATTTGTCACTTCAGCTTCCTGCATTGAGGTTTCCTTCCCATGATATAATAGATAGCTCTGCTATCCTCAAGCCTAGCTGAAAGGACCACCTGTTCCGTCCACAGATTACGGGAGATAACAAACCCACCGCTCGTAATCAGTTATGATGTCAGTGGGTTAAGACAAAGACTCGGTGTGACAATTGACCTTGTAATGGGCAACCTCCTGAGACACGCACGGGGGTATCTCTCGGAGTTCGAGCTCCCGGATGTTGCCTTCTGGAAATACCACACAGAACTAACTACGTTTCTTTCTGACAGTGTTGATCTTCGATCCTTGTTCCATGCATCAAATTCTAAAGGACATATGTGGCTTTGCCAAAGAGGTGGGTTGGGGAAGATAGACGGAATAGGTGGGGTTGCTTTGGGTCTGGATCTAAACGTTTGAAAATATTCTACAGTAACATGTCTGACAAAAAATACGTACACAATCAAAAATACAAAAATAATGTGCCCGTTGCTTCCTACTAAGTATAAGATTTATCACAAAAAGTAATAGTAAATTTCAAAAGATCAAAAATACAAGTATGTAATACAAGTATTTAAAATTTTACTTGTTACTTTAACTTGCTTTCTTATACCACGAGGAGTCCTGCGGGAGCACCGCAATAAAAGAAGATCTAACATGTGCTAAAGGAGAAATGTTAAGAAAATACTCGTTTTGTTTTTCTTCCATTTTTGGCAGGTTAGCAATTCAATTTTTGAGGAGTAATGTACCCAAATGCTCCAGGTTGAAGGTCAACAAACCTCAGGGCACATGGCGAGTACTATTCTGCAGGGTGGTAAAAGGGGGCACAGATATTTGTGGAGGGGGAAATTTCAGCTGAGGTCAAGTCCAAGATAAGGCGATCATCCACCCATTTTTCGGTGATGTTTGAAGTTTGCATAATCCTATGTAAATTGAAAATATTGTGCAAAAAGTACTACTGTTGATAATAAATAAGTTTAAAAAGATCAAAAATAGAAATACATTGTACTAAGAAGAATATATAATATACATAACTACTATGATGACAGTGGTGTCCAGAGGCTGGCCGAGTGGGGGGGGGGGGGAGCAGGGGGGTAGCAGGGGGGGAGAGATGTTCCACGGGGGACAGCTGCCCCCCCCCCCCCCAACAGGTTCAGGGTTTTTACAATTTTGTTCATGGGGCATGGCAGATGTTTTTTTACAGTGCACTCCTGTCGCATCGTATTTGAAAGCTTATCTTCGCAGTCTGGTACCATCGAAATGTGACCTCCGTAATATTTGCTGGTAAATTCATGGACGTGATAATGATACATAGCGATCAGTGGACAAGATGCCCAGGCAATGTGGATCCAAAATAAACAACATTATCTTAAAGATGACATTTTCACTTTTGTGTAAGTTAGTTTGGAAAGTTGTTTATACGTTTAGCGACTATCTACAATTTTTTTAAGAGATAATTTAAAAAGATACCAAGGAGCACCTGCATTTTTAAGTAAGCAACTGAAATAACACTTAAGTCGCGGCACCAGTCACGACTTCGCCACTCGACAGAACGTCTCCAAATTGTTTTGACAAGATTGGAATCTGCCGGGAGCATAACAGGAAGATAGAGGGCAATATTCATAAATGTAAACACCTCGTTTTTGAATTGCACCGGGTTGAGAGGTTCTGAATCATTCTGCCTGGAGGTCGGAGAGGTGCCACCGTGCGGTAACTTCTCTGACAAGACAATGCGATGGGATTTTCCCACAATATTGATGAAGTTGATCATTTTGTGTGACCTCTCGTTCGAGGCTCCCTCCACCGCGACGAGACTGCATGGCTACCTACCAGGGGATACTGTCCAATCACGGCCGAGGGTCCCGCCAAGAGCGCCACTGCACTTCCGAATTCTCCATCAATAAGTCCAATTTAGAGAGGATCCACACTTCTGGGATATTAATTGAATTAATTACCAATTTTAATAAATTAACAAAATAAAGGATGCGTGAGAGGTTTGTTTGGATGGGTGTCAGTGAGTGATCCTATCTGTTTAGAATGTTTCTTATGTGTTCCTTCAGACGAAATTTCACCACGTGACTAACGCTAGGACAGGTGTCACGCACAGCTGCGTGCAGACAAAGTGGACAAAACAAGGTGGTGGAATGAGAATTAGAGATATATCATGGCCAGCTATAGGTCAACTTGTTTGTATCTATGTTGCGGCCTACACTAATCACTCATGATGATGTTACTTGTTTATGCAGAAGATTCTCGAGTGTCAACTGCTGTCAAACATCGTCAAATTGAAGCTGTTAAACTCTCAATGACCCGATGTGAAGTACTTTATTTTTTGATTAGAGGATCCGTAGTAAAGGGTAGGTTGAACCATAGAGCCAAGTCCTTGCTCTATGGTTGAACCATTGAGCTACAAACCCCGGATCCATTCCATTGTGGTTGAACTGCTACCCGATCCGACTAGCCACCGTAGCTTATAAGCGTGGCAGTCACGTATCATGATAACGCCGTTCTATATCCGCCTCGCTTATATTATAAGAGTGGATGCTCTATCGTGATACCATGATATTATCATGGGAGGTTTATAAGCGAGCCGGTCAAGCTTTGGCGGCTTTCTCATAAGTGACGGTGGCGAGACGAATCGGTTGGAAACTTCTGGCGTTTGAGCAGCAATATTACGTCGAGTACTGTGCTCCAAGGATTGTTCGTAGGATCGAGATCCGCGGTCAAATCCACACAATCTCTTAACACTAACAGTAGCTGAACTCAGAGGGCGTTGACACCATGGATATTCGAGTGTTGAGCATTCGCGGTACGGTATAGATCCGATTCATCCGCGTTGATAAAATATCCCAAGTATGTCAACAGTTACAAGCCCCCATTTTGTTACCGTTTTGTTGGCCTATGGATGACAGAAACCATAAAGTTCTAATTCCACAGATGCTAGCTTTTATGCACATCTTTGTTCTGTATTGATCGTGGGGCTAAGATATCGGAGTATGAACCAACAGAAATAATAATAAAAGTACAACTCTAATTACTTTAGCGATGTAATAAGTAGGCCTAATTCTAATCATTGGTAAGACACTGTAGTAAATAATTCATGTCAGTAACGGGTGTGAGAAAATAGTCACAAACACACCGCTATCATCGCTGTTATTATTGTGAAGTGGCCGTCGTATCATGACTGTGAAGACTGCTCGTTGGACTTTGCAGTGGTACCCGACTGCTTGTAAATTCACAGCAATCCATGATGCGTATAGTGCAATATTGCCAACATCAGATGTGCTCCGTGTGGCAAAAGGTGATGGACCAGCAGGTTGCAGCTCCCGAAACATTTTATCTGGTAATTCATGGCCCCAGGCAAGATTCAATACGCAACAGTATATCAATGCAATGAAGAAAATCATGTAGCATAGTCTGGGAATTCTACGACAAAGGGAAGTTTGCAGAATCTGGAAACAAATTTCTGACCCAGATAATGGATCAGGTTGACCTTGGGAATGGATCAAAGTTTTGTTGGTAACCTTTTTAACCAGTTGCCTGAAGTTGCACAGAATAAAAAGAAAGCGCTGGTAGCCCTTTAGTACGGGTGACCATGTTTTTACCCGTATTCCATCGTGGAGATCCAAAACGAGGCTGGAAGGAGAAATGGTCTGGCCCCATTTATTGTGTAACGAAACTTTGATTTGTGTGTACTATTTTGAAGAAGGACATCACCATTAACAATGGAGGAGCATTATCAAACCAGCCTTTGCTTTCAAGACAACTTCTAAAGATGTCCCTGATCAGGACTGGCTCTAATAGAGGGGGATGACAAAAATCTAAAACCCCTTGCGAGGTCTTTCTTTATTCTAGTGTCAAAAACCACTTGCTCGGCACAAACGTTTAGTCCCTGATCACCAAATGAGATTGGTGAAGACTGAGAAGTGACAGTAAAGTGTATTTATTTGAATGTCTTCTTCTGGTCATCACAGTGGTATTGAAAAGAAGGCGTCAACATTGATAGCTTGGCCTCCAGAGGAGCTCCCACATATATTCGGCTTCTCGTCACATAACCTCGATGATTGATGTGGTTATTCTGTGTGACAACTTAGGCTAGAAGAGCGCACAAAATGTTTTGTTTGACTAGATGGATATAAAGTTGTGGACATTGACTGATGAAATGTGTTGTTAAACTATTGTGATGCTGGTGATATGTTAAATGCAATAGAACGTGCCAAGTCCATACTTTACTTTTCAAAAACAGTGCATTCTTCATCAGCAGCTTGGATATTTTGTTTAAACTCGACACTACCGTGTAGTTGTTTTGGATACAGGAAACGAAACAATTAAGTTGCATTAACAAATAACGAGCAGGTGTCTTTTTCTTGTCTTCATCCATCGACTTAGATAAAAAATTAAAACAGTGTATAATTGATTTTCTGAGAAGGGTGGCCCTGGGATGAGCCCAGAGTCTTTGAACGAGGATAAAAAGTTTAATCGTAAATCTCACTATTATTTTTGTAGAACGAACCTGCCAAACACAGGTTGTTTTCTTGAAAAAGAACTGATACATAGAGTTAGAAGAAGTAGAGGGCGTATATACAAAACCATGCGACACGGCCTGAAAACAAGCATTTTGGACCGTTGAGAAAATGGCGCTGATCTATCATACACTGGTCAGTCATCAGTTTACAAAGCAAACATTTTTTAAGTGGACGTTCGTATGCAATTGACCCATGGTGACTTTCGCCCTTGGTGGGTCAGCGGAGTTCCATGCGTGACATCGCGAGTGCTCCCTCTTAGTCCTTGCTCTATGCTCTTAGATACCATCATTCTAAAACATCAGCATCCGGTTCGGGCTTAAAAAAAACAGTGAAGATTTGTTGCCATGTTGTATTTCTTCCACTACAGCTTACTGTCGTACCAAACAGAGGCTGGAATAAAACAGTCTGGTTTCCCTGTTTAAATAATCAAATTTACTACTACCGTTCTCAATGAGCAGGCAAGGAACCAGACAAAGTTTGCCATAACATTATAGGTCTACCAGCAGAAGTGTTTGCGGACAGGCAAATAAAGATTTACCAACGCAGTATCAATATAACCTTGAACATCGGGGTTTTAAGAAGCCAAAATACGATTCTGACGTCGCCATGTGCGTCTCGCCTCATGAATAAATATGTGATGACCATGTGTTCCCTAATGGTACATTTAGAAACATGTTACGCGCAGCTTCCATGTTGTTATGTAAAGCGTGATCAGTGAGCGACCGCGGCGCACTATGTGTGTAATATCCCCACATCTGTGTGACATACGATTACATTTGCGACTTTCAACATCGACTACGGTCAGCTTACCCGTTTGCATAGAAACCAGCCAAACATTTTGATCTAAATTGAACCAGTTTCGCGTGTATGGTCTATTTCATGTTTTCCCCCAATGGCTTCACAGCATGGGGTGGGGCGACCCCCTTCCAAGATATAGTCACCATAAAAACAACACTGAGGAGTTCATGTGGACCTTGTTCATGTTGTTGAATATGGGCCAACAATTGGACAGTATGGCCTTGTACTGTACTCTGAAGACTAGATTACGGTACAGATAGTGCTCAGGGGGATGAATTGTTGATTTTGAAGATGGTGAACAGTTTTTTGAAAAAGAAGGTTTGTGAAATATAATGAAAGTACTGATGACTTTAAAAAGACTTTTTTTTTTACTATGATGGGATTTAACTTCAACTCCCTTGTGTATTGTCCAGTAGGCCTGTAGGAGATCCGTGCAGCTCATTTCTCAACTCACTATTTCAATAACTCATCGGCAACCGGCTGTGACTGTACTAAATAAAAAACACCTGCTTAAAAAAAAAACCAAAACGTCATGGTAAAAGCATGCGAGCCGAATAACCCTTGTTTTGCTCGAAGACTTTCCAAGAGACTAAAAACTGGGTCAGTTGCGTCTTTGGGATTTTGTAATTACGGTTTTTTTTTCTCGCATCTTTCAGTAAACCGAACAACAGCTGGAGTGAAAAGCTGGCTTACACAGGAAACTTTTCAATTTGAATGCCACGCAGAGAAGAGGGGACTAGTTCGATTTACGACCCCCCTAGGGCCCTGTTGCTTTCTACTTTTTTTCATTTCAAAGTGGCTGGAAAGAGTGAATTACTTTCCTGAAGGTTACCAAAAATGCAGAAATGCCTACCAGAAAGTTAATTGGAAATTCATTTTTTAAAGGGCGTGCACAACACTGTATGGTAAGAGTGAAAATAGAAATGTTCACAGAATTGCACTCAGCTTGCATGATATAAAGATGGTCATGGTGGAAAACTTAGCTTGAAGTATAGTTTTGTTTTAAATGCTGTTGTTTTTAAGAAATGAGTAAATTAGTTAAATTTGATCTCGCGAGTCCAAAACTCAATGTTTGAAAACAGTGAAAACATATATAGTTTTTTTCCCAACACAATTTCCTCGTGTCTTTGATGACCGATTGAGCTTAAACTTTCACAGGTTTGTTATTATTATTAGTTAATGATAAATGGTTGTTCCGTAGAGCTACCTGTGATATTGCTTCGGTCTGTATAAATTAGCAGCAGTGGGAGCCTTTCCAAATAACCATATGTCTCAAGTAGGCCTATCAACTTTTTAAAACTTTTACTTCTACTTCTTTGCAGTTTATTTTCAAGCCTGTAGGTCTTCTGTGTCTTCACGCTTTTTAAAACTTTGGATGTGGTTTTCATGCACTGTTTCTTTGGTGGCCTGGCGAAGGGAGGAACTTACGCCAGATTTATTTGGTCGCGCGCTTTGTTCATTTGATCTTGTACCATGGTCGCCTGCATCTTTAAGAAACATCTGTAATCCTTGCTCTATGCTCTTGGAGTACAACAGACCTAAAAGTGTCCATGGCGCAAGGCCAAATGTGCCGCGGCTACACTTCAAGTCAAGTTTCACCGAGGAGGTTTATTGGGGTAGTTAGGTTGATCATTACATCTGATTTCCTCATATTATTTAATTACAGTCACGGGAAAGCGATCCGCGTAAGATGCAACATGGGCATCAGTCCTACTCAGGGAGCCTGGTAAATTGTAAGTGACACATCAGTAGTCTTTACAAGAAGTTCAACCCATGGTCATACGGTCAACGCATGCTGCGATGAATGCATGTTTTCAGCTCCGTCATTGATTCACCACTGGGGCTTGTTTTTCTAGACTAACGGGTCCAATATTTGAGATTTCAACTTTTGATCAGAGTCATTTACGGAGTGAACAATCCGATTTCGCGGATCTTCTCGGGGGAAATTAGCCGCAGGGTTTGATTTCTTTTAGAGATACAGACAAAACATTCCAACCTCATAACGCTCAGTTGAGTAATTTACTGGCAAAGAATGGGACCACAGAAACCAAAGATGGTATGAATTACGATTGTGCGAGTCTAAGGTTTCAACTGTGAATTTAATAACGACAGTTGTGGGTAACTGGAGATTTTTGGCATTCGTAAACTCCTTGTTGAACCACCTTTTACTTGCAGGAAAATGGGAAACAGTACAGTACTTTGTTTGCCACACCATAACCTTCTACGAACAAAGACCTCTTTAAGTCTTAAAACCCGCCTTCTGATCGCGAACACTCTACATACGCCAAAGAATTGTGCTCAGAGTACGGCATGGGTACATCATGGAGTAAGAAAATAATTGATCCCTACCACATGCTTCTGTTTTTTATTCAAACACAACGTTCGAAAAGTACGTCACTGTATAATTTAGACTAAAGGAAATACGATTGATGCTTCAACTTCTGTCTTCTGAAAGTCTGCTTCTGTGTGTTTGTTTTCGTACGTCAATCTGCGGACACCATTTGAAGGGAATGGGGACCATTTTCAAAATAATTATGTTATTCCCAAAATGAAAGTGCATTTCATGCCGTGGACCAAATTGAACAAAACCAACTCGAGGGTAAAGCATACCAGTCAAATAAACACAACCCTCTGCAGGGAAGAAAATCAAGAAGGAGGCGTGAAGCCGTCAAAATCCAAACAAACAATAACTGCGGATTGCCCAGGTCGTGTTTGTTGTGACAGCTAGTAGTAGTTCCACGGCTAGTTACCACCTCAGATCATGCTGATCCGTCCAGACATGGACGTTCCGCTTGTGGCTCAGAGATACCGTCCCTGATATTGGTGACAATAAGAAATAAGACTTGTATGTCCAAGGATTTTGGTTTGAATTCAAGGTTTATGTCCAGTACCGGCAAAGATGCTACAACCCTTATCCACGGCATGCCCATGGGGGCTAATCCCCTCTCCGACCCCAAGGGTTGTCGTTAGACCATGCCACTGAGGAAGTGAGCTGTGGATATGTCGACGAAAAATCTACCAATCATGGAAGCTCGTGCCTTCAACCAATTTGACATGACTTTATTCAACACACGTATTACCATGGTTTTACCATAGAGCTAGCAACATGGTTTTTACCAAGACCGTGTACCCATTATACAACAAGGTAAATGTACTACTTGGCCTTATCGCTTTTCGTTTTATAGAATGATTATATAGCTCATGACTAAACCTTGTACAGGGCTGAACTTGTGGTGGGTAAACAAGCTAAAACAATGTAGTTCAGAGAAAAATGTCCCACAATATCAACTCAATTTGAAACGTAGATTCCATAACATTTAACAGTGACATCCACCGTACCTCGGACCAGTGGGTGGTTCATCCTTGAAGCGATGCGGGAGTTGGTTCGACGAGAATGTCTTCTGTAGTGATCATTCTTTGAACATGAATTGAACTTTGAAGGCGAGATCAGTTTTCCAGTGGACATTTTTGGCCATATCCAGGTACGTCTTCAAACCCTTCATTGTGTTCGGCAGCAACAACACAAAAGGGCAATGACAGGATTTGAGTGGCGTCCACAGATAGGAAGTTTCCAATAATTATCGCGCTAATGAGATACTGTTGCGCCATGAGCTCTGCGGTTCCGACAAAAGATGCCAAAAAGAGTTCCTCCCAGCCCCTTGTAACGGGCGAAGCTGTGCAGGAAGTATTAATTACACACCAGACATCCCCTTGTCAATATTGTATTGTTGACTTCAGTCTGCTGTTTTTATCTCAGCAGGTTGAGGCTAAGTTTTCCTATAAATAACTGCTAATGGTGAATACAACATGCTGTTTTAATTAAAAGGAGCTCTTCCACGTGTGTTCAACTGACAGTGTCTGCACTTTATATGCGACCCAATAATACTTGAAATGACAAACCTGTGAAAGTTTAAGCCCAGTCTGTCATCGGAGTCACGAGAGAATAGTTTTCAAATTCACTGTTTTCAATCATCGGGTTTTGGACTCCAAACTAATTTATTGTTGCACTCGTTTCTCAAAAACTATCCCGTTTCGAGTGAAAATATTTCAAGGGAATTTGTCCCACCATGACCATCTTTATACCATGTAGAGTTACGTGCAAATCTGCGAGCATTTTTTTGTTTAAATAATATTTTCACTCTAACCAATGTTTTGCAAACCCTTTTATGAGCAAGAGAACATGATTTTCATTGAAGTACTGTGGACTATATGTTTCCACAGTGTTCAGTCTTCGTGGTCTTGTTTCAAGACGTCGCTATGTAGTTTTCCAAGTTATCACTTGATTGTTCATAGATTTGCTAATGGTCATGGTGGGAAAACGTCCCTCGTACTCTTTTTACTTGAAATGCCACTTTTTTTTTCTTTTTTCGAAATGAGTAAAACAATTAGTTTTGATCTTGCAAATCCAAAACCCATGTTTGAAAACAGTGAAAACATACAAGGGTTTTTCACTATTTTCTCGTGACTCTACGTATGAATTAGCGAAAATTTTCCGCATTTAAAAAGTATTTTTCAAGCATTTCTTTATCACGGATTTGCAAAAACAGCGCATTACATTAGTGTTGTAACGAAGTGTAGCGTGTATTTGTACGTTCACAAATAAATATATCTTTTGCTATCTTCGTCTACGGCTGCTCCCTCGACGCAAGCTCAATAAAGAGCCGTATGGACCTGAACTACAACCGTCAACGACTTAACGACAGGAAAGGTACATACACACAGAGGAAACAATGCACATTGTAAGAGTTCTAGTATCTGCATATTATTGTTTGGTTACCTCTCAAAGTCTGAATGCAATAGACCTTTTTCATAGTTCGGCCATCTTGATTTTCTCCCATTTAAATCGATGTAACCAAACCGAGGATGATGGAAGGAGTATAGTGGCCTGGTTCCTTTTCATTAGCATTCATTACTGTTACTGGATACAAGGAACGGGACCAAGATTATGACAGCATGATAATTGTCTAAAAGTCATCTTGCGATTCCAATTTTAAAACGTGGCCTGACATTTCCATGATATTTATGTGACCCTTGGTCCATGCTTGGTCAGACTACCGGGATGTACGAAGATATTGTGCTTCTGCACTCGTACTTTCTTGTTATATAAAAATTGCGGAAACATGGTCCAAGAGCTCCCCATCTGTGATGCATTACCCACAAAGAGTTTTCATTTTGAAATAAGCAATGACTCATTCGGGTCATCAAAGTATAACGATTATCCCTGGCCTGTTTTTGTGACTAGTGGACCAAGGTAAAGGACACAAAACCCTTACGCTTCCTTTCCTAATAATTCCAAGGGATCTCCATTCCAAGAACCCCGTTAATTTGTTTCAGAATGTTAATTTGAGAGGGAAGTGTCAACATTCCATATAGCTATACAGGGAGGGGACACGTTGCCCTCGGGTTGGGCGCTTTTGGGCTATATAAAGTGCTTGCTTTGAAATGAATATGGTTGGAAAGGTAATTCAAAAGTAGAATATAATGATTCACAATTTGAAATTGTGTGGTTTTTGTTTACTTTTGTGACAGAACACGGTCCACTATTTTGTAGAACCAATTTTTTGACTCCGCTAAATGGCAGCCCATATGTTTCTATGCGAAGTGTGGTTCCGCTGGTTGTATTCACGAGAGGCAAACTGATGTTTTTTAATCACTACTCACTAATTACAACACACTGTATGTGTTTTACTGCATGAACAACTCTTAAAAAGGATAAGGAGCCATTCCAAACAGCAACATTTTAAGAGATTTGAAAGCAATGTACCCCTTTTAACTTCTAAATGGAAAATATAAATGCAACTATTTCGATTCTGAAACCAGTCGTACGAAATATAAAATAAAAAAAAAATGTTCGCTTATTATGGCATCCAACTTTCGGGTCAGCAAAACATAGAGCGTGTGCTTTGAAATTGAAAAATTGTGTGTGCTATCCAACTTTCGGATCCGTCAACAAAATATAGTGCGTGTGCAGAGTTAAGATCGGTGTTTTAAATTATTCAAGCATTACAAAAACGTTCGCCTTTATTTATATTTGTCCATTCCGTTAGTCCGTTATTTAATTCGTTCGTGGTCCATCATCAACCTGATCCGCCTTTGGGTGTTCGTTTTTTTTAAACATATGACATCCCATGTTTACAAAGAGGCCACGGAGCCTGGACTTTTCTGTAGGCAAAAAAAAAATGCGTACACGTACCATCCTAAAAACATTTTTTTTTTTAGATTCCACTAATTTTTTATCATCCTTTGATGTTGACGAAAAGGGTCATATCTCATGTCTCATTCAGCTGTTAGTTCTACAATACTTGAATTTATGTGAAAGCTATATACGGTACAAAATGTAAAGCTTTACGTATAAACAACATAGTATCTTGCCTGTTAGGAAATGCCCTGGGATACTCTAATTGGTAATAAGTCAATCTTTTTGCATATACAATAATGTGACATGGTGGTCTATGTAAAGTTGAGAACTGCGGTGCCTCGAAAACCTCGACTGATTGTTAAAACGTAGATATACACTAACGTTGCGGTCTACTTAAAAATGTAAACAGTCTGCCTATCTGAGCTGGTTGGTCTCATGAAAGTTTTGTCATAGCTGGTTGTACACATGTTGAACCACTCCTTCGTAGTTAAACCATGGTTGAACCATTGTTGAACCATGGTTGAACCATGGTTAAATCGTGGTTGAACAATGGTTAAACCATGGTTGAAACCATGGTTGAGTTATGGTTGAACAATGGTTGAACCATTGTTGAAACCATGGTTGAATTATGGTTGAACCATGGTTGAACCATGGTTTAATTATGGATGAACCATGGTTAAACCGTGGTTGAACAATGGTTGAACCATGGTTGAGTTATGGTTGAACCGTGGTTGAACCATGGTTGAAATATGGTTGTTTCATTGTTGTACCGTAGTGGAACCATGGTTGAACCATAGAGCAAGGAACATGAACCATGGTTGAACATTGGTCGAAACATAGAGCTCTATGGTTGACCCATAAGTGAACTAATTAGGGCAACGTACCTTCTTGTTATTAGTTGCGGTGTCGTTAGGGCTTGTTACATAATAACTGTTTCAAGGATGTGGTAAAACGGAAGTGCTGTTCTGTTAACATAAACAACTGGGGCAATCTCAACGATTGTATCAGCCGATTTCCTGACAATTAAAAAGGTCGTTGCATCCCCCAGAGCTTTGCATGATATTAATGTTTATCTTTGAGACAAAAGAAAAGGCCTATGGCATTTGAAAGGCAGTTCTAACACGGGGCCTCAAGGACTGTAATTTCATCTAGTCAATCAAATCAGTAAATAAATCTTATTCGAGCCCTAGCTAATCATTACAATTTGTCCTCAACTTTGTACGACATAAAATGACTTCCTTTGTGTGTGTGTCTTGTTTTTTCTTTTTTCTTTTTGTTTTAGTTTTTCTTATGTTAAAGCAACTGTGAACAATAGCCACATCAGTATTTGACTAAAGAGGTCATTCTGTGATAGGCCAATCAAATGGTCATTATGTGATAGGCCAATCAAATGGTTCACTGCAGTTCAGAGTAAAAAAGAGGAAAAACGACAGAGGAAAAACAAAATCTTTCAAAAATGTAGCAAGAAGGAGACGGACACAAGGGTTGCTAGCCCATGTGCCCCAGTAACGAGCCTGAACAGTGCGATGAAGGTATGTGCTATACATGACCTGATCTGAAAGCATCATAATATGACTCCTAACAGATCGGGTTCAAAGGAGAACCACTTGGTCAAGGATTGGGAGATCAGCACTGATGGAAAATTGTATACCTCCACTACCCTTGCACACAAAAAAGAGTTTCAACATGAAAAATGTATCTCATTTCATAATAATGGTTTAAATGATCTTCAAGCCCCTTCCCCATCCCCACCACCACCTCCGAAACCCCCTTCAACAATAAACAAACCTTTTTTTCCCTTCTCCCAATAAAAGTGCATTCCTGCAATACATGCAATAGATAGAGTAGTCCTTGTTCCCCTATCGCTGTCTGAACTTAATTGGTTCACCCAAGTCATCGGGGATAAGAATCGTGAGTGACTGATGGTTGTTTTCCCTCCAGACGAGGGATCGGAAGATGGGGAGCTTTAACCTCGGCTGACCCCTCACCTGAACAAAATAGAGTGGGACAGGGAGAACTCGGTTCTCTGCCTGCCTTCGACAAAAGATCCTACAATGCAGCTGAGGCTGGATCTGAGGGCATTAGGGTAATGCTAGTGTAATCTACAGACTGAACGTTGGGGGATAAAACAACGGGGTTCACACAGAGGACGACTGGTGTGTTTTTTCTGATGAATTACTGTTGCCCTTGCCAGCACTGTTTTGAAGGGACTTAAAATGGACTTTCGAGACTCTATGTGAGTTTGGATATTAGTCTGCGTGTATGGTGACTTTTTCCCCAACAATACAGCAACATACTCTGCGGCCAAACAGTCTGGTAATTTTGTCTTAGGAGCAACAGAATGATCCTGTTGTCAAACTCCACTCTGTTTAACTATAAATCATATTGACCCCTACGCAGGCATGTCTATGACGCACCACTATGTCCCGATTACTAATATGTCCAACGACAATTTTGAACTATTATGTCCGACCCATTGTGTCCGACAAACCATTTTGTTCGACCCATGCAAGTGTCTGACGACGGAAATAATGGGTCAGACGTTATAGGTTTGTCGGACACAATGAGACAGACATGATGGTTTGTCAGACACAATGGGTCGGGCATAATGGTTAAAAAAAATTCTCGTCAGATATAATGGTCCATGTCGGAGGAGATAACGGTGTGTAACAGATGCCACGCGCGTTGATTGTGCCGCGTCCACCATTTTGGGAGTCATCGGCTAAAATTTGCACTTCACTATAGAACACACAGGGACGTTGACTACCAAAATGGCGCGACTAAGATTATTGTGATGATAACGTCAGTTAAATTTTGACAATAAGAGATGTTTGAAGCTTTGCATGGTGATTTGGATAATAGGAAGTGACTTTTACTAAGAAACTTGAAGTTGCAGGTGCAAATATGTATAAATCCCTTTTTGGGATGAGCAGTATACTGTTCGAAACATCGAGACCACAAAACGGCTCTCTTCAGAGCCAGCACTCAACCTTAAAGAGATTTATAACACAGGGTTACCACGGAGAAAGGACTGGTCCTTTATCTATGGTTGTACACACAAGTTTCCTATTAGTGAGTGAGTAAAGTGAGGAAGACTTCGGTTTAACATTGTGATCAGAGAGAGAGAGAGAGAGAGAGAGAAAAAAAAAAAAAAAACAATAACAACAATGGGAAGATAAAGACAAAGAGAAGTCCTCAATTTTGGGGGCTGGGATGAGGTGTGCTGCAGTTGGCAGGAACACCGGTAAAACGTGGCTGTTGATTTGCTGGTAACTTGGGTTATGCTTGATACTGTTTGCTTTTGTTTGTGTCTCAGCTGACGCTGTGTATTTTCTAAGTGTTAAATGGAATTCCACAAAGTAAGTAAACTTAATGTCTGCACTGTTATTGCTCTCTCGTCACCATTGTGTCCAACCCCAGATATTCATGGTCCAATTGTCTCACAGCCCTGGTGCTTATTGTTTTGACGAAAGCCCAAAGTTTTTTCCGTGGTTTATTTTACACGAGGGCAATGTTAGGACAACGTTTTTGTTTTGTTTATGGTAAGGTCGAGAGGTCAAGGTGATGAGACGTTGGGAAGACTTATCGTTGCTTGGTGAGGGCATAGAGAAAGTGAGAGATTTATATTCACAAAATACAGGTTACAGAATATAAAATACATTACTTCTCACAATTTTACCAATTTCACCGACAGTAATAAAATGACCATAATAGAGTGAGAGTAAATTTTGCTCTTTTTGCAGGGATTCAAAATTTGTTATTATTATGTGTCAACACAAAGAACGTAATCAGTGACGTTACACATCCCGTTGAATTGTAGCCGAAGGCAAACATTGGCATTTTTTGCGTTTTGAATACTGTAAAATAAATCTTCTGTTCTACCGTGGTTCTACATAAATAATGTAAATGTAATGGTAAAAACAACCAAACCGTACCATTGTCCACATTTACACAGATCCTTTTGTTATAGCCCAGGGCTCTGCCATTGTTTATTTGCGAGTTAACGGGGCGTTTAGCAGTTTTATAGAGCCAATTAGCTCCCCGGTGAGATCCCTATTACCAGCTTGTCCAGCTACAAGCTGCCAAACCCGACACCTTCCCGAGACTGCTTCTGGTGTTTTGTTGACATACCTTTCCCGTCACATGATACCTGCCACACGAGTCGTTGGGGTTTTTCCTGCAGGGGATTGATTGTGTGTTTTACTCCGCTGGTTGCCAATTTCGTGATCAAACAACAACATTTTCACGCCAGCGGGGTGACCTGGTGGGCAGCTAGTTCTGTACTCGCGCCCTGTGTTTTGTTGGAGTGTTTACATTCCTCGACAAGCATTCCAAAACCAGCTTCTAATAATTTATACCTCCCTGGCCTGAAGATGTAAAATCATTGTAAAATTGCGGAAATCATTGTATCATGGTCCGCTGAACGTTTAGACTTGGGGAGAGAGTATTAGTCCACGGAACACAGTGATGTAAAAGGATGTTTGTCTTTACCATGGAGCAAGGGTATTCATGGAGAAATGAGTCGGGGAATGAAGGGTCCGTGCAAAACAAGAACTTGATAGTGGACCCCACCCTCAGACAGCCCCGGCTTCCAACTGAACGAAAGTGGGTGGTGTGCCCTGAATCGAATGACGACTGATCATGGTAGACGTGGCTACCTTATGCACAATTAAAGCGGGAGATTGTTGACTCGCCAGCATGTTCAGTGCTCACACCCTGTGCAGACCACGAACCACATCACACAACACTGCCCCCTACATGAGTTTGGAGGTAGCTTTGAGGAGCTCCACCATATTAACACCAGAGGCTGAGACCTGGGGCCAATCTCATACAGCTGCTTAAGCACAAAAAGTAGCTAAGCACAACAAATTTATGCTTACTAGAATAAGGTTACCAGCCAAACTACCATGTCACATGTACACTTTGTGACTGGTATCCTGCTCATTTTTGCTAAGCAGAATTTTTTTAAGCAATATTTTCTGCTTAAGCAGCTCTATGAAATTGGACCCTGGCTGACGCGCCTCAACCTGAACATTTAGCGAGCCATACGAGGAAGTAGTAATGGTCTTGCTTTATTGAAGTGGTTTTATCTGACATGGAGGAAAAACCTCCATGCTCTGACAGATGTACACTTCAACAAAGTGTGAAGAAATTACGAAGATTACAGTGGTTTTTGTTCATTAGGAGTTTAAGTGTATAAATTTAGGGGGATTTCGGGCAACTGACTTTCGTAAAAAAAAGACTAGTTCGATCCCACTATTAATGGAACTGATCAGCTTTATCTTTACAAGATGATAAATCCACACACCAAGCCATGCGTTTCCCGTCGTAGCCTTATATGGGCGAGTGGAGACTCCAACACCGGAGATCGTAATTGGTGACATTAAAGGTAGATTGTAAAGCTGACAGTGCAGTGTTCTTACTTTGTGGGATTCAATATATACGTGAAAAAACAAACCTGTGAAAATGTGGGCTCAATCCGTCGTCCGAGTCAGGAGAAAATAGTGGAAAACTCCTGCCCACTTTTCAGAGGGTTTTAAAAAGCATTGTCCTCCTTAATTTCGATTGTTACAATCGAAATTAAAATCTGGGTCTTCGAATTCTATTTACTGGACCTTCAGACATAAATATTTCGATGGAAGATTGGTACTGGTATGAACTTCATAATCAGTAAACTTTCAGACTGATACTAGTAAACAAATCGGATGAATACCAATCCCGTGTTCTACCTTTAACCTTGATATCAGTTGACTGTTGGAATGTTTATGATTCCACTTGTAAAGTCGTGACCATTAGATGGCGTTTTGATGTTGAATTTGAAATGCATGACACGAGGCGTCTGTTGAATGTTGTTTAAAATTGAATCAGAAAACGTATGGCATGAGGTGTCTGCCATCATCAAGTGGTCACTAATGTTTCGTTTTTGTAAGCGGACATCATGCGGCTGTTTAATGTGTCAAATGTTAAAATATGAAGTGGCGATAATGTTATCGGATGTGATCTTGATTGAGACTGTCAAGACGAATCACCTGTGGTATGTCTTCTAAATACACTCCGGGAACATTTGACAGTGTGATTGAGTTATTAGCTGGGACAGTGTAAAACGTCACCCCGGGGTAATGTGGCGCGTAATCCTCATGGAATTGATTCGATTAGGGTGTGAACATGGTGATGACTGTGCCGTGAAAAGCTTTGGCATGATGACTATACAATGAGCGAGTCCGACTCATTAATGTTCGGGGTGCTTGACAGTAACATTAATGTGATGAAGCAAATGAGCTTTATCTAGGATGCTGGTGCTCGTTTAGCTGTGTCTTCCTCTCTCTGGCTTGCGGATGTCTTGATCCTGTTTGATTTGGCTCTATATTAACATTGAACCAATTGTCAATGTATAATCATCGAGCCGAGGAGAACTATACATTTTCGAAAATGGTTTGTAACCTGGATGTAAAATTATTTTGAACGGGATAAGATTGTGCAAGTTATTTGCCGATTGACTCAATAATAGACCTTTCCCATGAAATATGTAAATTGGACATCGCGCGTGCGCACTTACATTTTGGTTGGCAAAATTTTGGGAACAGTGCGCCCTTTTGCATGGGACTGATGGGCGCGTGACGCGTACGCGCTTTGTGCGTCTGCTTTGTGCACATTTCAATGGCGTTTGCCAACCAACAGGGTCTGTACGCATGCGTGAATGCAATTAGCATATTTCATGGGAAAGGTCCATTGAACCAATACTGTAAATGTGTATAAACATTTCGGTGATAAAGACATAGTATAACACAACTTGCCACAGGCCCCTGCACAATAATATTATAGGCCTTTGCGTACATATCCTAGCTAGATCAAGGATCAAGGTGCTTTACAACATCATTATCCCTGTTTATCAGGCATACTTTTAAACCGTTCCTCAAACTTTCTCAACTCCCTGAGGAGCATACAACCCCACGCTGCTAATAATTAGCGCTGAGCTGAGCGATTAATCCAACACAATACTGTCTGAGCCCTCTCAGGTTGCCATTTTCACACCTGGGTGAAGAGAAGCAATTATGGTGAAGTGCCTTGCTCAAGGACATAAGTGTCGTGACCGGGAATCATGGACAAACGTTTCATGACCGGAAATCGAACCCACACTCCCCCGATTGATACAAGAAACTTTTAAGTAATTGCCCCCCTTATCCCCCCCCCTCCCCCATATTGTACTGTTTTGCTTGTCTTCAAGTGTTTTGCCATTTTTAGTCCGTTGTTTTTGTTTGCCTATACAGGGCAGTGATGTAAAACTTCTATTGATACCTTTCATCAGTGTTCGTTTTCGTTGAGTTAAAGGCAAACACTGGTTTCAAAAGTCGACAAATAGATACATGCAATAAGACAAAACAAGTGTAGTTCAATAAATATACTGCAAATGCCAGTTATTTTTCTGACGCAAAACAAACACGTGTGTAAACAGTTTCAAACTAGATTTACAAACGATGTTGGCGCTCAATTAAAAAAAAAGGGGGATACCCCATTACTTAATAATTGTCTTTCCGTACCTTATCATCAATCCAAAGCTGCCTGGTTTTAAATTCATGAAAAGAATGGTCGAGAAATATACAGACTGCTGATCTTATCGCCCGTACGTTTTTCCGGAAACAAATGGTTATTTATTTCAATTGGAATCTGAATCAATCATGGAATTCAAATAGATATCGGAAGCCAGACTGATGAGACCCCACATCATCGTCACCAATTAGACGTATCACAACTTTGCTTCATCTTCAATTTAAGACTATAGATCAGTTTAGGAGCAATAAGGCTTGTAAACAGCTTGAGTATCGTCTGCATAACAAAATATGAAACCAAGTTGTCTCATTGTCATTTCAAGAATAGATTGATCGAGATAACAATCAAAGTATGGGATGAGTTGCATTTTGTGGCCTGGAATTTTGTGGAACTCAAAACCTTGGTTTACCGTAATTCAATAACAGATGGATGTAGATATTTCGTGCGGCACAAACAGGTTGTTTGCTTCGGTTCTGTGAAGTGTTGGTGCCACTTTGATTCCAATGATCGAGCGGGGTTGTGGGGGGAAGCTGGGCACGACGGGGGGTAAAGGGCCCTTTCTCCTCGGTAAGACACCCTGGATTAGAAGGCTAAGGTGCTTCTCTGTGGCAGGTCCGAAAAATTGGACGGAAGAAACAGGGAACACAATGCAGTATCTGACATGTGATTGGTGATTAGCAGTATATTGATAAACCCATGGGCTTCAACGTCATCCTGTTCCGTCCCATTTTAGAATCGTCCCAACTATAGTTGAGACCGGTCCAAACTTAAGTGTTACAGTTGGGCCGGCTCAGCTGTAGCTGGGATCCAGAGACCCTAAACCCTAGCCTATAGCCTAGACAGCTGGTATAGGTAGCGATGCATCAATGCAGTTGCGTGTATTAACAATTGATTCTTCTCAGCTTTTTTCATGGAGGCAGAAACATCCATGTTTTTTTCTCAAAAATGTTGCCATAATAATTACCGTGTAAGCCGAGAGAAACTTAAGAGGATGGAAAATTACTATAAGAGGCCCATGGGCCCACTGATCATTGTGGTTACTCTATCATTATCACTATCACTATCTGGCAATCCCAGCTATTGTTGGGCCGTCCAAAGTGCAACACTCAAGTTGGGACGAAACAACCCTATTTAACCTGATACATAGGTTAATACATGTATTAGAATTACGCTTCTTTGGAGGGGGGTTCAAGAATCCGAAACTCCCCCTGGAAGGATGACTGTGATAGTATCTCTATTCACTTCACAGCAGTCTACCTTCGTGTCATTCGGGGTTACAGCTTTTGATACCCCGGTCCATTAGCGAAGTCCAAGTTCATGTAAACAAACACACACTCTCGTGGGGTGTTTGTTTATAGTGACGGATGCCATGTACAACAGTCGTACACTCGTATAGATCGTCTACGGCTCAATGAAAGCAATGAATTTGTGTATTTGATGACGCATTAGGTGAAGCTTGTGGTCCCTTAAGGCGGGTAAACAAAGGGTCAGTCCCGACTGGTTAACAACCTTGAAGATGGGAGGAATTGAACTTCATCAGCTGGACTACTTCACTGACGTTCTCAAGTGCAAGTAAGTTGTGCAAAGTTGTTTTTTGAGGATACAATCAAGTTCTTCGGAATTGAAAGCGTCTGAGACGAATACTTTCTCAAGTGCTAGTGTATCAATTTAGGCACTTAATCGGTCACAATTATAAAGCGTGGAGGAGGGAACCTCCATTTAAGTACACTACGTTTGTTATTTGTCAAAACCAAGTTTTATTTCCTTGAGAATGAATTGAAGTTGAGACCCCACACTCTCTGAAGACGATTACCCCGTGCGAAGTGCATCCTTCAGATAACACTCTTACACCAGTTTCAATCAGGAACGTTGTGCCTATTGCAGAATCATGTTATCAGATGTGTCAAAATGTTATTTGCTGTACTGCTGTAAATTGCTAGTTGAATTCCCATCATCGTTAATTGTTTAATTCTTGAAGCAATCAATTTCTGGAGAGAATCTGTATGAAATCAACTGCATGGTTTTGAAGCTTTCCTGACGTGTATGGACCCATGGGTCATGTTGTTCAAACACGTGAACGGTTTTGCCAGACCCAGTAGATCCATCCATCTTATTCTTCGAACCGCTTGGAATATACTTTCCTTCGGTTTTTCAGCTCATACGTTAATGATGATGTAGGTATTTTAACCCCATGTGAATCCTTGTCAGATGCACAAGGTTGGGTCACCTAAAGGTCATCTATTCAGATTAGACAACTGATGCAATCCATCAAAATGTAGGCAACCAAGCAGATGAGGGGTCGAAGATACGGAAATCTGTGAGGCCAAGGTTGTATGAAGTTATTTTCATGATATGGAACTCTTTGAACCTCTGGCCCAACCCATATCCCTGGTATCCACAGGTCAGCCCGAGAGATAATCCGTTATCAAGTTTACCAGACGACAAAAACAACTCGTGTATGTATCTTGATGCTTCTCGGCGCCTGATGGCTTGAAACATAGCTGTCGCTAGAGGGCACTATTAGCCCCTTAACATTAAGTTCTTCATAAGTGGCGTGGACCCAGCTCGGCGAATCTCTTTTGCGTGGTGTATTTAACCCACAGGAATGTCTTACAAGTAACGAAGTGTACAGAAAGCAAAAAGTGTGGCATCATTTTGGGGTTATAAACTGTCCATTGAAAGACTTGCGCGCATTTGCTAATTTGCATCCGCATGGCATCTCTCAACATGGAAATGGAGGCCCGATGATGCAAAATCAGCTAACTTTCCCGTAGTAAATATTTAAAAAGTGTACGGGTGGTTTTTATCGTCTCGCCCGGCATTTGAAAGCTTTATTCTTACTCTCCAGAAAGGTATAGAAACAAAACATAACACAGTCGGTAACATAGGGCGTTTTTTTTTAATACAAAGCCGAGACAAATGTCAACACGCATTTGACCACATTTGTAGTGGGTTCTCTCACAAAACTGATAGGCAAAATAATTATGAAATAATTATTTTGAATTTGTCTCATAGCCACTGAAACTAATCGGTTCTCAGGAGTTGACACTCGTAAATGTGAAGTTTCTTCAGCTTCAAGGAGGTCTCTTCAAGTCGCGACATTGAATTCTTATAATGAGGAGTTGATGAAGTTTATCACTCGTCATGCCAGAGTGCTACACACGCACATGACACCAAAAAACGACCCAACTGGCCTCCTACAGGTGTGGAAAGTATCCATAATTGATGGTTTTACACCATCATTCTTACCCAAATAAACACATATCGAGATATGTCTATCATGACTGGCCTACCCACACGTTAATGTTGATTTTCCAAGATCACAACTCGACGGCTGATTGCGCAGCAGGCCTTCACTATTGTTCTGAGGGATTGGTATCTCTGAACAAGACCACCTACAACCTGGGAAAGTGTCAGCTTTTGAAGGACTAAGTGTAGGGCTATGTTTTGACCATGCATTGTTCTGACGAAAAGAAAACAAGAGACACCGAGTCTGTACAACAAATTACACAGCGTATATCCATGATACTTTACACAAACTTTAGACCAATGAAAACTTTTTTGTTGTTTTCCCTGTGGTGCACGCGGTGCCTGGTCTTAATTTTACAAAACACAACAATTCATAGATTGTGACATCACACTTTGCTTATCAATTAAGATTGATACACATTAATCTTGTAGATCAATCTTAGCTCTTTGTGAAATAAAACCCTGGAGATTTTGATTCCCATGGACCTGGAAAGCACTAAGCCTACAATACGTATAACCATGGAGGTAGAAATAGACTGTGCATACATGCGCGTTGTTTTTGTCGTATTGTAATTGTCTTATATGCGAATTTATGTTTAATTGTTTTTTAATTGCAAGGTTTGCGGTAACACCATGTGCGTGGAAAAGAATCTCTGGGTTGTAGTGGTTCTGAAAAGAGAAGGTGGTGTGGCTATGTCGATCTGTATGCGGTGATCGTTTGTCTCTTGAAGACGATCAGAGCGTACTGATCTGGACGTCAAGTTGTTGCACCACCGGCTCTTTTCAGAACAACCACATGGCTCATTGTAGGGTGGCAAGCGGTGGTAAAAACATAATTGGGGTGGGGGTGGGAGAGGGTATTTAACGCATCGAACCTTTCATCTGTGCATGTTATCGATCTTATTTGGGGAAGAGGGCAAGAGAGGGGGTAATGATTCTCCCTCTGGTTACGGCACTGGTTAAGGTGAAACAAGTTTCCTTAAACTTTACGGTTATCTCAAATTTAAAGTGACAAACTTTCAAAAATGGCCTACATCAACGATCAGGGGTGTGGTTGTGGTTGGAGGTCCAGAACACCCTCAGTCTACAGACAAGTCTTCGGATTATAGGTAGATACTTAAGTGATTTAAAAAGTGAGGCACAATATGACATGACCAAAGCCTCCCGTCTCTATGCACAGACAGACAAACAACAAGTTACACACAAGCCATGTGTGCAGACACGTGTGTTGAGTGTGTACAAGATAAAACGTTGAAAAACACCAGGCGAAGATTTGTTTTAGTCCTGCAATTTAATTGCGCTTGCAGATAGGCCGACAGGCTACCAGCCAAAATGTCACGTTGGTTCTGTGAATGCCTGTGACTGGTTCCCGTCACTTTTGCTTAGTGCCGAGCCACAGCCATTTTATAAAGCAACACGTTGTTGAACCTGTAAAGCAGAAAGCGTTTGACACAAACTTTCTAAACAGTTATGTTTGCCTTATACTGTATAGCAGAATATACAGGAAAACCATTCACAATATGCATATGGTTCAGAAACCAATTATGTTGACAAAGGTACAAATGTATGTTTGACTTTAAAATTCTCTCATCTATGAAAAAAGATTACGGAAAAACATCTGCTTATAAAAAACAACATAACATGTCATGACGAAGACAAGTTGCTGGTTCCAAGAAAATGTTGTGCACTCCTGTGCCACATCCACTGGACAGTCTCAAATTACATCTAATTACAGCACGCCGCTCTATCAGGCGGTTATGTTCATCCCACCAACGGGACGTACTGTCGTCTTTCCAAAGTCACGTTCCTCTCAACACTAGAGATCCTTTAGAGCATCATATGCAAGGCTTTGGAACCCACTAACCTGCTTCTTTGCTGTCGTTCCCCAATCAAGCCAATATTTTAAGTCCATTGTTCATAATACGTTCTTTACCAATTACAAAACTATAAAAAATAGTTTGAAAATCAGTTTTCACAAACTGCCCTTTAAAACAAAGGGTGCCATTGAACCTTGACATTGTCCCTCGGTTATGACGTTCTATTTATAGGACACCATGAAGTCAATAATGTGTCTGTCCACCTCACATTGTTATTCCTTTGGTTATCCTGACTCTGCTAATCAACCTGTTCCGCGGGAACCTAAGCTCAAGGTCTCCTACATACCCACTCGTCTTGTACCAGTCATTTCGAGTGGCATTTAAAGTTATGGTAAACGGAAAAAAATAGAGTGACCATTTCAAAAATTAAAATCGGGCGATTTTCAACCTAACACCTTGTATTACTTGGTATAAAAATAATTAACTCAACAGTCTGTACCGTCAAAAATGCTGCCGGCTTCTACGCAATGAAATCACTATGTATGGTTTATATAAAATAACAATAAATTATAATTTTAATGGGTTTTGTGATCATTATCTTCCCTAAACCAATGAGAAACGACCCCTTTAAGAAATATAGTGAACAAATCAGTGGCGTAACTAAAGGGGGGCACGGGAACTACAGTTTTAATTGACCAAAAGTGCGCCCTAGGAAAAATGGTGCAACCCCTTGTGCCTCCCTAAAATTTTACCCTAGTTACGGCGCTAGAATAAATACACCTACGCTGGCCTGGTGACTTATAACATCCGAAATCTCTTTATCCGATTTTCTGAAAACCCCAGCTCAGGCAAAAGACCTTTACCAAGGTTTCAGTCTTTATCATCCCTGACTGTGTTAATTATCTCATCCCACCATCAACAGCGGTCCGCTGGACAAATACCAGTCATAAACACTAGTCAAGCTTCAAGGTTGTCCTGTCATCCTCATCTTGAATCATCCTACATGTCCTTGAGCAAGGTCCGCAACCCTGACCGTGTATCCTTTTTTTATACAAAAAGAGTGACCCTGTATATTCAAGGGCATTTCCTGGCAGACAAAAATATACCTGCACTTGTTGTAATGGGCAATTGTATGTTGTATCATAATTTCCACATAAATTCAACAGTTATTAAAAAAAATGAACAATCTTTGAGATGTTGCCCCCTTTCTTCATATCAAAAGTTGATCAAAATCAGACAGTGCAATATCCAGGAAATGTAAGATTTTAAGTTGTCTTCAATTGAGCTGTGTACAAATTGTGCCTGCAGGAATTTCAGGCTCTGTGCAGTGGCGTAACTAACGGGGGGGGGGGGGGGGGGGGGGGGGTTACATGCCCCCGGGTGCCCCCCCCCCCCCCCCCCCCCATTTGAACTCTGGACTTTTGAGATTGAAAAATACCAGAATAAAATGTGACATTTTTATATAGTAATTTCAATGTTTTTAAAACTATTTTGTATTATTTACACACAGAATGTATTTTGTTTTACCTCAACCCGTCAGAAGAGCGCTGAAAAGGGGCTTGTTTAGGTACATACAAACGGAAACTACAGTTTTAATTGGCCAAAAGTGCCCACCTAGGAAAATGGTACCCCCCCCCCCGTGCCCTCTTAAAAGGTTACCCTTGTATAATATGGCGCTGGCTCTGTGGCTCTTCTGTAAACATTGTGATGTCATGGGACTACAGTTCTTTGATTTTAAAAGGGGATGTCAACCACTGCCTGCACACTTACTCACTTGGTTTAATTTTGCTCAAGTCTCATACAATATTGAAAGAAGCCTGTTGTTTTAACCAGTGTCATTTAGCGGATTAAAAGCTTATTACCAAGCCTACTGGTTCGCAGTGTAACTAGGGGTGGGGGCGCACGAGGGGGAACGTGCCCCTCCTCTCCCCTCCCCCAATTGATGTCCGTGCCCCCTTTGCACTGCCAGGGTGACATGGTTTTTAATGTACATACACAATACTATACATTACACTGTCAATACATTAAGTACTTGCAATGTACATACAATGCATATATTCTCAGTGTTTGTTCGTGCTAGGCAATGTTCAAATAATCACAACTCAAAAAATGTAAGAGTGCCCATCCCAAATCTTTCTTTAAACTAATAATGAAAAATGAAAAAATACGCATTTTCGCAAATCACGATCAAAAGTTGTTGTGGTTCGCGATATAATTTTGATTTCATTTTATGAAATGAAGGCCATTTCAAGGGCTTTCAGATGATGTAAAGTTTTCTCTGTCTATAGGTGCTTTACTTTTGGAGATAGGGCTGTCCAAATATAGCAGGTCATGCTAATTAGTCAAACGTTCGTTGACCCATATCTAAAAAAAAAAGAAATTAACTGAATGAAATAAAATTTCGGTTCTGGGGGTTTCTCGATCAGGCCAATCAGCACACTGGATGTCGTTTCAATCTGTGGCGGTCTGGTCCAAAAGCATGTTGAATTGACACGGACTGACCCATTAGTCATCCGTAATAACGGATTATTAATCTGTTTCGACTGATTTTTACTGCATGATTAGTAATCCGTTCCGTTATTACTGATTAGTAATCCGTTCCATTATTACGGATTACTAATGGTTAATTACGGATTAGTAATCTGTTATAACAGATTACTAATATAATTATACATGTACTTTCAGTGGCACCAATGGTTTTTCTTACAAAACTGTAAGTGTATAGAAACAAACACAAAAATGAATACAGTCAAGTGGTTAGGAAGACACCAGCAAAGAACAGAAAAGGTGCCACATTAACTAATATTGTATTGTCAGTTCCAAAAGTATTACTTTCCATTTCAAGCAGGCAATAAATTTAGCACTAATCATTAATACTAAGATAAGATTTACTATACATTTAGTATTAGCAGACTGAGTAGTAGTAAGGTTTTAAGGCAGCAAAGGAAGACATTTCATTTAATGCGAGCTCACGCACCTGTCATCCTATAGTGACTCCCTCCCCCACCCCCCTAAGCATTTTCCTATGGTTTGGATTATCTTTCTGATGTCCAATATCCGTATAGCGGCCATACAAAATAATAATCAACATTGGGCGTGATCAGGTCACGTATAACATCTGATCAAACCAATTTTGAAAGGAGTTTATGATATTAAAATTGGCTCATAGTTATGAATGGTTGAAGTGTTGTTTTCCCAAAGAAATTAAATGATACAGATGTTCTTTTTTTTCAAGTACAACTGTAAGTGAGACTTTCTGTGATACAGGGCGGTGCTGTTCAATCAGTACAGTGTCACGACATGCTTGTTTTTGCGACAGATCGCGTGCTTAAAAAACAATAACAAGCTCAGCTACAACAACTAGAAAAGCAGTAAATTACTTTGACCATAGACTCGGTACAAAACGACCGAATGGCAAGCTGCCGAGCTAGTTGAGATGATGGTCGTAATCTTCCTCCTCGGACCGTGGTGGCGGGGGGAGTCAGGGGTTACGAGGGTCACGATCATCGCAAATATGACTGAGGAATCACCTCGTTGAAAACATCAACACACAACATTTAGGCCGTGTCTGAATTTAATGGCTTTGGCATTGACTCTGGCTGGAACACCAAAAAAAGTCATATTCGTCAACGTTGCCACTGCAGCCAACGGCCTTATCCGTAACCGAAGTCGCCTGAACTACTATGCAAATACTATTACAGGAAGGGCTATACGAACACTTTATCAAGAGTTGTTTAAACACATGACGAATAAACACAGAGCTCCCCCGAATCTCACGTTAATTGTTGAAGGCTAAAGCTATAATACATTTGTCATAATCCCCGAACATAGCAAGAATTGCGGTACAGCATATATTTATATGAATCAATGTCGTTGTTGATTTAATGAATAAGTTGCTTTTGGAACTCAGCGTGTGCGTCCGAATCTGTGGCTGATGGGAGAGGAGTTGCCCTGGCCCTGCCCGTGTACCACAGCGCAAGGCTCGCCTGTGCGATAATTGGGGTCTGTTAAAGTGTCTGAATATAGTACATATGTTGAAACTGAACAATTATCCTGCGGTCTTTATTTAACAATCTACTCCTTGTGTTGTATGAAATGTTTGTGTCCATGTCAGAGATTTATGCTTGTCGTTAATTTTCGTGGCTTTTACTGCTATGACGACCTTGGTATACGAGGTGTAAAATTAGTGTAAAGTATAAATTATTACCACTGCATAAAAGTACCCGAGACGAAGAATGTTTTTGAAGGAACTGTTTTCATGGGCCACCTGTTGACGTTTCCTTCAGGAAGACATCTTCACCCGATCCAAGGATACTTCTCACATCTTGTTACGCTCAGAGAGCAACTAGCCTGCCCCTAGGGGGCCCTTATACATTCTACGGCCAACAGGTGGATCATGGGTTGGTGAAAGATTGCGCGCAGCAGTGATATCACAGAAGAGACTCTACTTGCGGTAGAATGTATACATTGTACCTTACGGGTGTTTTTGTCTCATTCCTATTCATCAACTGTGTGATCGGTTGTAAATTAAATATACATTATATAATGTCTCTGCGGGCTTTAGGTCCGTATGCTATTTTTATTACCGGACAGACACTTCTATTTCAGGCATGCAACTTTACAGCTCATTAAGCTGATTTCCTCGTTTTGGGTTTCTCAGCTGTGCCATTGAAAATTGAAAAACACAATACAAAGTCTTTCAGTGCCCGATACTTTCCCTTTTTTGGACAAACTGCACTTGCATTCCTGCTATGTTTAACCCAATTTCTTCTGCAAGTCCGTGCGCCTTCGGAACAAGGTTGATTGTCTACCGTATCTTCTGTGGGTTTTACAAATGTGCAGCCTTCTTGTTTTTCTCCAATTAATTGGTGAAAAAGTAAATAATAGGCCCTTTTCGAAATCGTAATTTCTGCTTCGGCTGGCTTCGGCTTACAGTCCACCCGCCCACCTCCATGGTCTGTTTGAATCCCATACCATGCCGGTACCAAAGTGTACGTTTAAAAAAAGAATTAACTGGGCCAAAGCCGAAGGCGTGGGTTCGAAAAGGGCCTGAGGTTCGAAGTAAAACACATCCTGGCACTTTTTTTATGATGACAATCGCGGTATCTGAGGCATACACATCTACTGAAAACAATGCAAAGATAGATTCACGAAAGACAGGGTGATGTACAATGCAGCAACAGGCTAACCTATGACGTGTGCAACACTTAAGATTTGCTCATAAACTAATTAGCATGGAGGCAAACAAAGTTTGCCCTTTGCATTACCACCACTAGACAAAAACAAATCCTCTAACTAGTTGTGGTGGTCACCAAAGAGGACAGGTTGTGAAACGACAACTCGACGACGTTTCAATCAGTTTGCCCAGATCGTCTTCATCAGGCCAAGTTTCAAATCCTTTTTAAGTGTTAAGCTGGTGATGGCATCAAGCTGACCGGGATATAAATAGGTTATAGGTCTTATTGACTTTCTTTAGAACGGTTAATTTCCAGTTTGAATTTAAGAAAGAGGTACACACCCAGTTAATTTCCCTCAAAATAAAAGTGTCAAGACTGCGTGTGAAAATAATTTGAATTCGTGTTCCAGTGTAAAGTATTACATTGCTCCGTTGGAACATTTATGCTTTTAATTCCTGGGGTCAAACATAACAGCGACTTGATAGTAGCGGACTTTTTCACAGGTTGATTCCAGTGGCATAGGGTGGGATGGGGGCACGGGGGAACGGGGGGACGTGCCCCCCCCTCCCCCAATATTGATGTCCGTGCCCATCTCCCCTGGGTGCCCCTTTGTTTGAAATCTTGACTTTTTAGATTATCAATTACCTTTATAAGCTTGTATGTTGTTATAATTAATGTTTTTAAAGCTATGTTTTCTTTTTTAACTTACACGCAGACAATGTATTTGTTCTTACCTCCATATCAGGCTACCTAATAGTAAACGGCATATAACAAGATCACTGGAAAGGGGGCTTGTTTGGGAAAAATTCAAACGGAAACAATCGTCTTAATTGACCAGATGTGCCCCCTCGAAAAATAATAATGATGCACCCCATTGTGCCCCTTAAAGTTTTACCCAAATTTCGCCGCTGGTGGTTGGTTCTTGTATCTTGATAACTCGACACAAAGGTGGTTGGTAGGCCTGTCTCTATTTAATTTTATAGAGCCACGAGTTGAGCGGAAATATCATTGATATATCGTTGACCCCTTTTTTCTGTAAATGTCTGAGATGCAAAACTGTCGAATGATCGGTTCATATTGGTCCGAATTATCATTCCAACAGCTCTCCGTTGCTCCTTACCAAGTAAGTTTGTATGGTCATTTATTTTGGGAGTAATTACCAAAAGTATCCCCTGCCTTTAATTCATTTAACACTGTTTGAAAAAACTTAAGATCAACCGACTGTTTGAAAAGGAATTAAGATTAACAGACTGTTTGAGAAACATTAAGATGGTAGGCCTATAGGCCTGATATATTAAAGTCTATGATGATCTGTGGCACTCTGTGTAATCATTTTTTGACTCGCAGTTTCTCGTCATTGGAAAAGTATAGTTCTTTGAAATGAAACAATGAACTTGAACCCCCCAAAATGTGTGCGTGAACTTGGGTGTAGAGACCACATACGTGAGTCAGTGTTTTTAATGTGAGCACGTTCAGTTGATTCCGTTGCAACGTGGAAGCGGAAAGTATCAACTTGGATGCGTTTGTTAAAGTTGTGGTTCAGCTTTAGTTCTCCCCGAAAGGTTAAATTCTCTGTGATTTATTTCGAATTCCATCATAAAATTGTGTCTCTGTGGTATCCAAGAATGAATGCAATTTGCCCATTAAATCAATTAGATCTGAGGTGAAGTTATGTATACTGGCACATTTCGTCAAGATACTTTTGAAAGTACACCACGCGTAATCGTTTCTCATTTCCATTTTGTTTCAAACGGACCTGAAGCGGTTTTCATTCCTCAAAATTGACAGACCATAACATTACAGCTGCAATCTCAAATGTTTACCTTGCCCAAGGTAAAGCTCACGGTACTCGTGGTGGACTTCTTCAATTCAACAAACTTACCACACCTTTAAACTACAGACCAATTTTCAAACACGTATCAAAAGACCTTCAGAAAGTCAAGTGAAAACAGTTATACACAACCAGGAGATACAGTAATCCTCTACACGACTCTATGATTAGTGTGAAGTCACTGATTGCCTCAACGACCTAGAACGAGTTGTCTATGACCTCAACGGAGCGAATTGCTTTACGGTTGATTTGGAGAAGATCCGGAAACACTCACAGGACAAAGTTGAAGAATTACGTCCGTTTTACGTTACGATTGGTTCCGTTTCCCGCCCTGTAAATAATCAAAATAGCCCCCAGTCAAATATGACATTTTGGAGTTTGATAGACATCTGGGTTGAGGCTATGTATATAGGTAGTTCTGGTCCAATTATTTGTGTATAAAAATGGAAACGTGCATTATAAAGGAAGCATGATGCAATGCAGCGTGCATGGAACACTTTGGAAATATTGGTAAGCCATGATCTTGGGGCGGAGAAACGAGACTAGTGGTTTAAGCTACAGTGTGGTATCATTCAGGTGTTACTCTTCATTTAGCAGTTCAGAAACCCGTAACCATTGTGAAGTGACATCAATGACCTACCAAACATTTTATCCAATTATGTCTATAGGCATTTTCTACCTATTATTATGCAGTTTTCTCGGCATATAATGACGAAAAGTTTCAACTGAATAGAACTATCCATAGTAATGTAGTCTATGTCCCTGAGTTTAGCATATGGCTGCTCTTGTTGTTTTTTTATTGTGCATACTGCAGCCTGCTTGCTTATCTTAATTAATTGCTCAATAGAATCTAGTTTTATACTTTAATAAGGGGGATATTGAAAGTCCAAATTGGTCTAATTGTTCAAATTGTAAGTACTCATTTTATATGCGTGTTTTTTCCTGTCTTGCCTGTTGAATTTACCATTTTTACTATTTTGAATTATTATTTTTTTAATGTACGATTCGATGCAATTTTGCCTCTTTTGGCCTCTGGCAACACATTTGAATTTGAATAAGCCATAAATAATAAGAAATGATACGTAGGTGTCATAACGGGTGCACCGTTAATCATTTAACATACAAATTACTTTATAAAGGCCTGGTAAATACAGTTCCATAGGGCCTGCAGGAAGGAAAAAGAAGAAGATGATCACAATCATCAAAAGTATGTGTCACTGTATGTATGGCTCTATTAAGTTAAAACTATTCGTCATAATATGCTGAGAAAACCGCAATTCTTCTGAGGGCATACTAGCCCCTATCTACCCAGGACCTCGGTGCCCTCGACTTGTCAACACCGAGGGTAGACCCTGACACAATTTCTCTGACCTCTCCTTAAGAACCCGAATGAAACAAACCAACTTTACCATGGGTACACATGGAGCACTTAGGCCAGCTGAGTGACGGCTACATGTTTTTAGCAGAACACAGGTTTTTAGTTGTTGTTGTTGTTGTTGTTGTTTGTGGCTCAGTGTTTGTGATTGTCTTCTTGGTAATGCCAATCAAAACATTTGCTGAGTAATTTCCTGAATAAAAATGAGCCCAGGCACCCAATGTCATGGAGCTGATAAAAGGAAAAAAATGTCGCTTACCAAATGTCTCGTTAGTAAGGAAAAGTAAGCGAAAGTAAAGTAAAGCAAAAGTAAAGCGAAAGTAAGCGAAAGTAAAAGTAAGCGAAAATTGTAAGCGAATAGTGTTCAATGCAGTACCAGTCATCGTTTAGACTGAATGATTGTGTTAAGCAGAAGTAAACTGCTTAGCATAACTTACTGTGTGGCATTGGCCCCTTACACATACACCCCGATATAGCCCCTTATTGACAGGTCTTACCCTTCCGTTCAGACACATCTACGATAATTGAAGTTGATGTCAGTATACCTTGAAATCTTTCAGATACCCTGGACATTTCCATGGGGCAATGCAAAGCGAAAAATATCAAACCGCAACACTCTTGCAACTCCTTTGAGGTTTTCCCAGGGCTTGATTTCACAAAGCTTTAAGATTCATTTTAAGATCAGTTGTCAGTGTTAGCATAAATATTGTGACATCACACTTTGCTTAGCAAAGATTGATACACAGCTTTTAAGAACGATCTAAGCTCATTGTGGAATTGGCCCCAGGTCACCAGGCTCCAGAGCACACAAAGTAAGAAGTTACTCAAGGTCCTCTTTATAGTTATCCGTTAAGACCAAGTACAGGATTGACGGTATTGACGGATTATCGATTAAAAATACAATCAGTTCCATTCTGAAAGCCCAATGGTTCTTGAATTCAAAGTATATTTGGTTTGCGGTAACAACATGTGATTATCTACTTTGCTATGCACAGTATAGATGGTTCTTGTGAGAACTTGTCCTGTTATTTTTTTGTTACTTAATTCTGAAAAGACAGTCCTGTCCTGCTTATTAACCTGGGTAGGTAGGAAATTGGCCAACTTCTACTTTTGCTTAGTGGATCGAGGGGACTTCTCGAGGGGTTATAGAATTCCATACCAATACTTCTGTTAGTAATCCTGTCAAGTCGAGGAAATAGTATTTGAAGACCCCACAAAACAGCATTGCTTATTTCGTTCATTACCATCGAAATAAGCTTGTAATGAACTTGTACAAAATCCTGATGACGAAACATAAATCGTCAATTGTCAAAATTTATTCTTTGAAGTATTTCTTTACCTTTATCACTGGAGCACGACAACCAAATTGGATGAAGTGTTCACAGGTTTCTTGAAAACTATTGAATTCGAAAAAAATTCTCATCCCAGAAAACAGTAATGTACTAACTCCCTTTAAATTCAAAGCAAATGACACAATATATGTCTACTGCAAAGTGTTTATACGTGTATACATGGAGGTAGAACCCCAGACGATTATAACCCAACCATATGCTTTCTATCCGTGTTCTTTCTTTAAAAATTATTCTCAAGATTAAGAAAAGTTTTCCGTAGATTGAATCAACAATCTTTCGAGGAGGATCGCAGCCAAAGCTTAACTCCAAAAACTTTACACAAAAAATATACAATCTGCAAGATCTATTTCACATAACTGAAAAAAGCCAATGTTCCTCAGCGAATCTCAAAGTAGCGGAGAACGGAGTTCGTTACCCTTGCAGTATTTTCTGAAATGTTGTTGAAGACCTGTTGTGTGAATCATGGAGCAAAGCACTCAGCATCTCCAGTATTTTAGTTTGTACTTATGTGGTCGTTCAGCCAAACCCTGTATGCCCACTGAACATGAAGGGACCTTCGTGGATTGAGAGGGGACAGTGATACCGTCCACTCTTGGGCTCAAAGGCATCCCCGAGCCTCTCCCCAAATTCTCTAGCGAATCCCCCCACGTCATCACCAAGAGTTGTTTGCTTGTGATGCGCTGCCGCCAGCAGGCAGCATGGTGATAATCAGCGAGGCGGGTTCACATCAACGATGTCCAGACAGCGGCCTCCAGACACGGAAACGTAATTCACAGTGACCCCTGATATTTGTGTTTGGGTGGATGAGTGGCTCGGTCATGGGATGACGTTGGTGGTGTCTGCCTGTGGTAGGGGCAGGGTTGGGTTGGTAAATTAGAAGGGAGGGGTCGGCATGGAGGTGAGAGCACAACTTATTCTCAGGGTGGTTATGAGGTTGCAATACTTTGTGGGTATCATGGCATGGTGCGTGTCATCGTGAGTAGGGACAGGGCCCGTGAGAAGGTGAAGAAGTCCTCTTTGCTTGCTTGTTTGTTGGGGCGTTTGTTGGGGCGTTTGTTTGTTTGTTTGTTTGTTTGTGGTTTGTGACCATGGTTGGTAAGCAGTTTGCAAACAGCCAATTGTATTATTTCATAAAATCACACAAAAAACACGTACTTTGCTGGATAAACTTTTCGGACAAAGGCAGGGGTATGTAACGACCTTAGAGAAATGTATAAATTGCTGACAATGCGGCACATGATCTATAAAGAAACAAAAAGCGTTTTTTTATTTGTCATCGAGCAATTGTTGCTGTCTGACAGGTATTCTCAGAAGACAAGTTCCTTCACACACGAAACCTGAGGGGATGATGTTCCCCTTGAGCCCTCGAAATGTCATGGTCGATACACAAAGTCAATATACATCAATAGGATTTACTCCAAAGGCGTAAGTGAATTATCATTAGCCTTGATCTATGATATCGTGAAACAAGTACTTATAAGTTTAATATATTTGCTGGAGTGTTGATGTTGTTTCTTTGTGTGGGTTGTAACTGTCTACGTCTGTTTTATTTTAAGCTCTGTGGTTGAATGGAGTGGGTGTTACTTCGTATCACGTTTGCATTAGTATCTTGCCGCAGACTGAACGGTTAATGAAAACAACTTCCTGACTTTCCTTTTATAAAGCGTCCACAACATAATTAAGAACACATGAATCTTGCAAGCGGACTTTAACTACTAGCCAAACAGTAAACTCCTTAAATGTTAAGTACCAAAAAGCTCTATGCTATAGCCGGACGGAGTTAGAGTAGAGTTCAGATTTTCAAATTCTTTCATCTAAAATTGTATTAGTCAAAATTATTCAGTTATTGCATAGTTATCGAACGTCATTGGTATAATAGTTTTGAAGTGTGGCTGCAGTGACCTAGTCTGATAAGATATTCAATTAGCTCTGGTGGCTCTGAAAAGAGCCGTTGTGGTCTTAACAACTTGAGAGACCACAACGGCTCTTTTCAGAGTCACAGTCCTCTCATAAGAGAGTGGTTATACCTGCAAGTTAACTAGTTATAGTTACTATTATGGATAATTAATAGAGGCCCAATGAGTATATCAATTGGGTTTTTTGTACCAACTCTTATTCCTTACTGTGCTTGGTAGGTCTAATTACTGTAGGGAACCCAAGTGCGCCCTCAGTGTCACATGGGTTGGTGTGAGTGACCTTTGGACTCAGTTTCTTTATCATTTTAGCTCTGAGCAAGAGAGAGCACATTGTTTTTCTGTGGGTAGTTTATATCTCTATTTTGTAGGGATGCTCCTAAAGTTTTTCATCTGGGAGCGATACATGGTGTGGAGAATTAGTAACTATAACTAGTAAACTGGCGAGTACAACCATGTATAAATCTCTTTTTGGAGGAGTGGTGGCTATGAAAAGAGCCGTTGTGGTCTCAACAACTTGCAAGTTAACTAGTCATAGTTACTTTTATGGATAATAGAGCCCCTAGTGATATCAATTGGGTTTATTTATACAAAGTCATTCTGTTGGAGAAATAAAGTATTTTTGAGGGAAAAGTCTGTTCCCCCCCCCCCCCCCCCCCCCCCACATACGAAGTAGTATACAGAGCCGTGTGTTCTGACTATACCACTCTAAAAATGGCGAATTGCTTGGTGGAGCCATGGTGGAGCAAAGCACACGATATGAGAAAAAAAGGAACCGGGTTTGTAACAACACAGCCAAAGCTGTATTTGACATCAATGGGAGTGTGACCCCAGCTCGTTAATATCTCTTTAAAGGAATCTGGACAACCATCGCGAATATTATCATCAGGGGAAATAGTGCTAGCTGAAGGGTCATAAATATCACAAAGTTGTCAAAAAATTGATTTGGGCCTTTATAAGATGACCTCTGTCAATTGAGGACCACACCATTGTTATGATGGGTGTTTAAATAACTTGATGTTATAAGAGATTCTGACCTTTTGAAGGATGCTTTCTTGATTTTCATGAAATTTGAAAGGACCAAGTTTGACTGTTGATTTTATGAATAGGTAAGAGAGGTGTCTAAAAGTACCACAGAAAGGGTAAGCTATATGGTGACCCAGATCAACGAGCACCTTTTCTTGACTCTCATGCAAGGAGGAGATTTAAACTGAGGAGAGTTGGTGACCTGTGTCGCTCAAAGAGAACCTTTGTCTTGGTTGTCGTCAGTCAGAGGACAGAGATACTTTGAAAAGTTGACCAGAGGACTGAAAGGGGTCTACTCTGTCAACATCAACTCAACATCCGTTCGAGGAAAAGGCACTTTGAAGATGCTCTTGACCCAGTATTGAGGAGGCACAAAATAATGTGTGACCTCTTCGAGTCTCCTGAGGGCTAGATAAATCACGGACCCTGCGCTTCACAGTGGATTTAAGATGGCCACTCTCTCAAGGATGACTCACACAAAGGATCCGCAGATGATGCTATATCTGATCAGACCCTACGAGGCTCCTGATAACAGAACATTCCTGAACTACAGATGGTGAGGGGGACAGGAAGAGTGATTCCAGGGTAGCGCTATTATATGACCTTTGGGGCATCCCGCAGAATCAGGGGATGGTAGACAGATGACGACCAAGATTACCTCTTTATGTTTAATTAATACCTTGTGGTGAAAGACGGTGACCAGGTCCTGGGACTGGACGATGGTTTCTAATATTAAGAAGAGTTCAGGAAGGTCAATGTTTAGACAATTACAAACTCTTGTCTTTGATAACAGTGCCCACCTTGATCCCTCGAGAAAAAAAGATAAACTTGGTAACGTTAATGATATCACGTACACCTTAAAGACACTGCCATGAATCCCCAGGGACTTTGAAAGATGATAAACAGGTACGATACCGTCACCCTGGTTCCGTACCTGGTCAAAGACACGTGCGTTCTTAACCTTGACCACGTGCTGACATCTAACCTAGTTCTTCAAATCTTCTCCCGGCACGACCCATTGCACTTTTACATTATACAAACTTCTAGTTCTGAGGAGCTCAACAGGCTGGTTAAACCATGGTTTAATAAGCACACGCAGCCACATCATTCCCCGCTCATAATTCAAAAGTTACTGAAAAAATAATGGAGTGAAAATTTACAGGCACTGTACATGTACATGATTGGTAAGGATAAACAACATCAGTGTTTAGTGTCAGTCTGAAAGTTTACTGTTTATGAAGTTCATACTATCAATCCATTTTTCTGTGAAATATTTCCCTCTGAACTGAAATGCTGTCATATTTGAGTAAACTGTATCTGGAAACCTGAAAAAACGCAATAGCTGATTTCGGTTGTAACAATCGAAATTACTTCATTACACAGTTACTTCATCATCTAAAAAGTGTACACGGTTTTCACTATTTTCGCCTGACGGATTGAGCCCAAATTTTCACAGGTTTGTTTTTTTCATGTGTATTATAGAATCACACAAAGTAAGAACGCTGCACTATCAGCTTTGCCAATCCTGTATAGTGCCTTTAAGATGGCCTATATTGGACTGCCTGGACAGGATTGTATTAATTATTGTTAATGTCTTTGATTTCAACAAATACCTGCAGACTGAGAATTGAATTGTAATTCGGTGATATGATATTAATACACTGGCTTGGGAGGGCATTTTTCTCTTGTTTGTGATTTGCTATGTTTTAAAAATCTCAGTGACATTATCAGCACGATGTTCCCAGTAATTTTTTACATTAATGATCCTTTTCACAGTTTGTGATTTTTGGAGGGTTTGGCCTCACTGTAACAAACAGTTGAATTGTCTTCGTGGCATCTTTGTCCACGTGTTTTAGAAATACGAATTGTGCATATCTTTTTGTGTTCCCTGTTTTATGCAACAGTCTTGCATACATATTCTTTATATACAATAAAGGGACCAGTTTATTTCCCTTACCGTCTCGATCTGGATACAATAAATGTATACGATTAAAGAGCAATGTCATATAAGATAAAGGTCTGTAAAGAAGTGACCTCTGCTTGATAGCATCCCCCCATATCAATTTAACCTGATATCGACCAATCATCATGGATCCATCCAAACACACGGATGTTATCCTAACCAGACGAGTCAAATGGCCTGTGGGGTTTACACAGTTATTTCATCATCTGATGTTAACAGAACCTAGATATATAAGAAGTCAGTTTAAAGTCATTATAGTCAGCAGTCTTGTTATCAGAATGATGTGTTTCAAGTATGGTTCAATGCGATTGATTTGCTGCAGGTGTAGTTTTTCCACTACAAGTTTGAAACATGTATTACTACCCGCCCACCAGACGTTTATTTGGAAAAGTATAATTTGCCCAAGTTGGAATTATTGTCGTGCTATTGTCAACGCAAAACTTGAGTGCAAATTTAAACTGAACTGAATTGGACTGAACATTTTTCCTCAAAATAGATCTTTGATTTAAAGATTTATTGACCCTACGCTTTCAGCAGAATGGTGTGTTCAAGGCCATTGATTTGCTGCAGGTGTATTTTTTCAATTAAATTCTTGAAACATCTATCACCGGACATTCTATTTCGACAACAACTTGCCCAGTATAATTGTTAGCGTTCTTCTCGAAACAGATGTTTGATCTCAAGTTTTAATAACCCTACACTGAACTGATTTTTAAAAACATTTTACATCATGCCAGAGAATTATAATAAAGCCAAATTTAGTGGAGATGGTAGCTGAGTTCAATCAGTAATCAGATAATTATAATAAAGCCAAATTTAGTGGAGATGGTAGCTGAGTTCAATCAGTTATGGAAATATTTGTGTATGTGTGCTATCAAAACACAAAATATTTCTTTGCAGGAAACTCAACAAAACACGATGCAATCTATCATGATCACTATCAGCCCATAAAACCCAAAGTTGCTCCGATTAATCATTGTAAACAAACAAAGGATGTAGTAACCCATGGCAAACTAATATTCCAGAAGTTGGACAGCATCACCAGTGCAAAACAAGAAAGCGGGCCTTTGCAAATTTATCGTGGATCCAGTACAAATCAGAAAGACCTGGATAACTGGCTCAATACACCATTGTCATGCTGGCACCATCTTTGTCATGTTCCTTGTATCCAGTAACAGTAGTGAATGCTAATATTCATTGTACAGAAAGAAACCAGACTATTTCCCCTTCTAGCCTCGGTTTTGTTACATTGATTTGAATGGGAGGAAATCAAGATGGCCGCACCATGAAAAAGGTCAATTGCCTCACGTTTAGACCCTTTCAGTATTCTTATTAATATCAAGATGACAGACGTAGACATTTATAGATAGTGTGTCTGTCAATTAACCCGCAATAAAAAGTTTGTACTTTGGAATGTGATCCCATTAAGACAGGTTAACTATCAATATGGATTTACAGCAACTCCCAAACTTTCCCTCCAAGACATAAAGCAATACCAGAAAGACAGAAAAACGTACCCGAAAACAGCTAAGGCGCCACCGCTCAAGGTCAACGGCAATGTGAAGCCACAACGCGCACCTTTAATGTAGATATGAACAAGAGTCATTCATTTCCGCGGAGTGTAATCAGTGGAGCGATCTCTGCCCGGGAGCCACGAGGCTGAAAGCCCGGGGGAGAACCTGTCAATTTCCCGGTCGTTGGGTTCACTTCGTTCGTACAACCTTTATAGCTCTACATGGTACAACTTACAAGAAGCCAACAGCTCGGTGGTCATGACTTTGCAATCTGCCGTTTATGTATGTTTACATTAAGAAAAGCCACCCAGAATTAAACTTGAGCGCTACGGTTAGAAAGTATAAAGAGTGACTGACAGGTTAGTGAAGTCATCAGCTGTGAAGTTTTTTTTTCAAGACGCCAAATGACCAGATAAGATTCTGTAAAGGAGCGCACTCTCTAATAAAAAAAGAGGATGTATACTGGGTTTTTTTATAACATAGGAACACTATCTTGAAGACAATGGTAAAGTCCAGGGATTTTACATTCAGCCATGTTCCAGAAATCGAAACATTTGGATACTGGATGCCTTTTTGAAACTATTCTGCTTCAACGCCTTCAATTATACCATGTTACACTGAAGCTCAATGTTCAGAAGCTCTCAGAGGGAAGTAAGAAGGGAGATTGAAGTTAATCTCTAAATCGTATGTATGGAGTGCACTTTTCAGACTGCCACATGCATGCATGACATTTACAGGTTAACTGCTAAATGTTACTTGACTCAATTAAACTGTTATAATAAGCTTGAGGCACACTGTGTGCGGTATCCAAGGAAATTGCAGCGTAATATGCAAAGTATGAGCAGTTTCCCCTTCCCCCATCTCTAAGGTCTCCACCCTGAGTTGTCATGACATAGACCATGGCTAACTCATCGATTTGATGATAAGCCCGGGAACAGCTGATTTCCTTACATGGGGTGGATTAATGCACTGTGTAAGACCAAAGTATTGAGACACTACCGAAAGGTGACCCAGATAACAGCCTGATTCTTGGCTGTTACCGGTGGTTTTAAACAACTAGAACTCAAACAAATTAACTACTTTTAATTAACTGAATTAACCGAGTTTCGTGGAAGAGCTCGTGTATTGCTATAGCCAACATCAAGGAAGATAAGAATTTATTGAAATGAATTAAAGACGCTCACTCGTCAACGCGCGACAAACGTCACGAAAGATCACCTTTGACCTGTGCACGCGTTGTACATAAACTATGTACGGGTACATGATTGTTTTGTGCCACGGAAATAGTCTTCGGGTAATGGTGACGAGCGGGCGTCTTTATTTGAAATAGTTTGTTAATCAAATTAAAACGTCATCGCAGCTAGAGGCCGAATTAAGACAACTTTTACAGATAAAGAAATATGTACACAAAATATATATACGAACGTAGATGAATTTGACAGAAGTGAAGAGTCCAAACAACTGTGCTATAAATTAATGCTTTATTAATATGACCATTGCGTAACAATGATCTTTGATTTCCAGGGCCTATAGCCTTCCCCAAGTACCCAAAGTTGACAGTCAGTCAACAATCACACGGTACATTATTTCACCCTACTTGAACAATCTTCAAAAAGTGAATGACCCTAAAATCTTTGATTTACCGACAAGTTTGAGGGCCTCCAAAATAAGTATAATTAATAAGGCTTGGCGGATTGATGCAGTCACCATCGGGTACATTCCCCATAAAGCTCCATTGTTGTTCTCAAACAGCCTCTTTATGAGGAATCATTATACAACGCCATCTTGCGTCTTTAAGAACTCTTGTATTTTATGCTCCAAGTAAGTTCACCAAATTAATGCTGTGAGGTGTCACATGGAGTTCTTGGAACTGCAAAGGTAATCTCATTGCAGCCCAATTTGGGCTAAACTGGGATGTTGTGCGAAAATGACGTCAACAGCCAGATGGATAAGGTGCCAAAGGTTAAAACAGTAACGGTGCACCTTTTACGGACGAAGGAAAAAGACAAAATTTAAGATGCGAGATATCTAGTCCACGTGGAAGAAAACATGTTTTTCAAAGTCAGTGTCTTTTAGCAATTCATGAAGACATACGGGACTAATAAGACGAGTGAGAATCCTGAAAGGATGATACTCGTCTCTCCTCATCCTGAGTTTCCTTGTCCTTGAACTTAATCCAAACCACAAGACATTAAAGACGTGATAAAGCATTGGTAACCAGGGATCAGGTTGGCTTTACAGTAGTATCTTTTGATGAAGGATAAACCCGGTACATAGGATGGAACATGGATTCCTAATCAGTAAATGAATGTGTTTGTCCCCTTCCCCCATCAGGAGGAGCAATTGGTGTGACTTTATTGCGACAAGACAGGTGACTTGTAACATTCGCAATGGAACCGAGATGTATGTACAGAGGACAACACCCAACTGGTGTAACTACCAGCTGCGAACACTCTACGGGTCATTTGGGAGAAAAGACTGTGACAAGTCTACATACAGGTGAGAATTTTTTGGTTTTTTTTATTTTTTCTTTTATTTTTTAAATAAACATAAAGAACAGCCTGTCTGTCCGTTCTTCTTGCGTTGTATCTTTTGGTGAATAAAATATTAAAATGCCAGGGCAAAGCAAAACAGTAAAGATTTAAATGAGCATATTGAGTGACATTGGACACTATCAATAACTTAGTGAGGATTGAGTATAATGTACAAAAATTAATGCCTTGCGCCTCTCAATCTCCCAGCCCATTCAAAAACAAGCTCAAGTCTGATCTCACTCAGTGGTCCAAAACTGCGGGAATTATATACAGATGTTGTTTTATACCGAATGGTTTGCGTCAATGAACTTGAAGAACGCGAAGAGGACATAAATTAGCTCTTAATAAATTATGGGGGTTTCAATTTTCGTACTCCCGCGTCGATTTTCTCAAATAGTTTTGCCATTCTACAACTGAAATATGTCAACTTGAGGTCCGTATTGGTCACGCCTTATGTATACACTTAATCAGGAAGAGGGTCTGGACAACAACAAAAAATGATTTGAGGTGAAAGATATCTCTTGACCCGGTCATTGATGTTGCCAAAGGGTCGATTTCAATGATCTGGGAAGCAGATGGACTGCAGGGCCCAGGCCTACTTTCTATCAAAATTTGCCGTTGAAGATTTTGTCACAACCATTTTTCATGCCAAATGAGTTGACCCCAGCTGGTAATCGGCCAAATAAATTACCCTGCCAACTGGTAAGCTCTTCTCTTTTCTTGATTAATGTTCCCTGTGAGCTTGATGTATGATGGAAACTTATGATTCTTCTTAATATATTAAATTGTAAGTGCGAAAATGGAGCACCTGTGAATTCTTTGACAGCGCAGTGTAATCCCAGTGTTAACTCGTAACAATAAAGGTCAACATTTTCTTTGTGTTATTTTATGTCATAGTAAGCAGTTTGATCTCACTATCTGTAACCCGTAAGCAAGGCCGAGAGATAATAAAACACCTTAGGATAAAACGTTCGGTCATTACACTTTAACTTCCTCGCTGGTTTGAAGGACATGGAATTTAATTTCTCACAGAATGGATTCGGAGCTTCGTATTATTCATTTGAATCTTGACTTGATCTTAAAATACTGATTCTTTGTTTACAAAAGAATCCTTCTTTGAAAAGAAAATTTAGTGACGACGCCAGTAGAAGGTTGATTTTCTTTATCCCTTTAAACCAAACAAAGTTGTTTCAATCTGACATCTGAAAGCTCAATGATTATAAAGTTCATACCAGTACCCATCCTATACAGAAATACTTTCATATAAAGCACTGTCAAAGTCGAGAAAATGGAATTTGAGGGGCCTCAAAAATTGTCATTGGTTGTTTTGAATACCCTGACAGGCGATTCTCGTAGACTGTACGGGTTTACAAGGTGCTGTTGTGCAATCTGCATCCAACCATAGCTCCATGATTCAACCATGCCAGAAACACCGGCGCGAACCCCATTCTCTTAACGACACATCCATTCCACAACCGAGGAACCGTCAGCTTTACGTCCCATCCGAAGGACGAAGCAATTGTTGTCAAGCGGTGTCTTTCTCAAGGACACAATTGACATGACCGGGACCTGAACCCACACTCTGACAACACAAGAAGATGAGCCTGGTGCACGAGACCGCTTGGTCTCGACACTTAACTGAAGATAAAACTGAAGGAATTTGGTTTTAGAATGCCACAGGCTTGGCAAGGCTCTCAAAACAGGTTTATGAGTTGGAGTGGCAGGCGTATCTAATTGCTCAAACAGAGTTATAACATGACTTGTTTGGGGTATATGTTAACATCACACCCTGAAAATTGTTAAGGTCGGTTGGGTCAACTTGTCTTTTAAGTACATTCGATTCCAAACTCTTTTATCTAATTTGGACTATTTATTTTTCTCCTGCGGTGACATAAATTGTTCCCACGCTGAGTTGAAAGGGTTAATAAATATTAACAGAGAAGGCACTTCGTTTTCAACGAAACCAAGAGGGTGCACTCCACAAAAATGTTCAAAAACTGACAGAGTTGTTTAAGGCTGAGAGCTTTGTCGTCAACTTCCCTCGAAGCCTTTTTTAACAGACTGAGAATCGGGAAAATTTTTGACAAGAATCTGGAAACGTGCCACGATAAACAAAACATCCACAAGGTGAAAATTCACAACTATACTCTATGTAAATAAGACTTCCCCAGTCTGTTGATAGAGACGTCAAGTCGTAGTCTCTCTCCAGTCGCGAGACTTTGAGATAACCAAGCTGGCTATATCTCTCTGGTCTCCATTTACAGCTGGCGTTTATGAAAGAACAACAAACAACGAACTAGTACAGCCAAGTGCTTTTTTTCCCTCGATAGTTTTGTGTTACACTGCTGCATAGAACCAAGCCCGTGTCCGAATGAAACGACTTCGACTTCGGCTGTGGCCGTTGGCTGTATATAACGACAACATTGAGAAAGACTTTTCGATGTTCCAGCCTTAGCTGCTCACTATATTATTAATTTGTATCTAATAATTATCTGTTACTGTTAACCAGTCACGGAGAACAGTTGTTCTTCCATCCTTTGTTATTTTGATTTGATTTGATTTTTAGATCACAACTTCATAATCGATGTAGATCATCCTCTCGTGGAAAAACTGTACCAATATTTTTAGTACCATACCTGGGGAATAGAAGCGGTGTTTGTTTACTTTAAAGAAATTTGATCCTGACGGCTTTGGCTACGGCTTAGGCTCCGTCCGCATGTTTGAAATCAGATACCGAAAGCTCATGTTTTCAAAACAGCTGACAGTGGTTTCGAAAAGGGCCACAAACTCTCGGGAACCATTAGGTTTGGCACGATAGAGGGCGCTGTTTGCTTTACCGATATTTAAAAGGTGTTCGAAAAAACAACATGGGTGAAAATATCAGCGGTGTTAATAACCAAGCTAGTGACACGTGTTATTCTGTCGATACTAATAGTATACTGGCTGAATACTGAGATGACTTAATTATTTGTGGTTTGTTTGCTTGTGTTGTCTTTGAAGAATAATGTTTCGACCTCGTTATTACATTGGAATTCGTACCGTGGAAACAACTGAGCGAAGGTGTTGTCCGGGATTCAACGGGCCCAACTGCGATAGAGGTAAGGGTGACTGTCTGAGACTATTGTTTCCTCTAAGTTTCATATAACAAAATAGACCTTATGCGTATGACGTCACTATGAGTATTTGATACAGGAATAGGCTTAGGTCAAAACAGCTACAACACACTTTCATTGCTGCGTTTGACCTCAAAGATGGCGGCGATAGCATAAGGTCTATACGACGACAGGTGAATGTGTCCGCGTGTTTTTCTTTACAAACTGTTGAAGTTTAGTCTGAATAGTGAACTCATTAAATAATAATACCGTCACAATTTTAACAACTTTACTCATCAGTCTTCCCCCATGCTAATAATACCATGCTTTACAGGCTTAATACATATCGGATTTTTGTTTTGAAAGCGACGCAATTTTTGTGGAATTCACTGCATTACAGTGTTCGATACTAACTTGGCAATATTACAATACTAGCTTTTCGTTTTTGTAGTGGTACAAAAATGGGACAATACATTTCATATAATTTAGAAATGCACTCACCGCTTCGATGTCTTGTCTGTCATCAACGGTTATTTCCCTTGCAGCACGTACACACGTTGTTAACATCACAAACATTCCCACAGTAACAAGCACACAAATGTCCTCCATTTTTATGTCGAAACAATCCTGTGACCAAAACCAGTTTTGCCTTCTTGAAAAACGTATACCCTCTCTGACACGTCCAACTTTTTCACGAGTAAACGGCGACAAATAATGCAGAAATACTGTATTTTTCCAACTTGGTCGTAGGACATTGAACAATGTTTTCGGCAAAATGGCGGGCGTTGTTATTACATGACTGTGTTATAGACCTTTCCATTGTTGATAAACAAACCGTGCTGGTTGGCATGGACGGCCAAATGTAGCAAAACATTCAAGTCTTGTTGACAGACGTTGTGACCAAATTCAACATTTTAGCAACTTTCTATTTGAAGAAAATACATCCCATTATTGGTTGGTTTGTTTCCAACAATATTTAAAAAATGTTTGAATATTTTTGTAACATTTTTGCAAACTGTGATTATCTGTTTTTGCTTTGCATTGACGGCTTCCCGTAGTTTTTCCATCTTGGTTGGCAAAAACTCGGGCTGTGACGTTGCAAAAGAAAGGTCTATATGAAGCACGGTCGCCGTTCCGGTCGTATTCACTGTGCGCCTTTTATCACGCGTTGTTATCGTGGTTTTAGCACCTGTTTGCACACTTTTGACCAATCACAGACGGGCTCGCACAATAACCTAATTTAGTATTCATATTCATTGGAATAGCTGTTGAATTTCCATAGCGTTCAACATAAGATCTCTGTAACAGATTAATTTAATGGTTTGCGCGTTCTAGTCTTAACTTTTTAAGGTTATTCAACACTAACAACATTTCATATTAATACTAGTAATCGTTAAATTTATCTACTAAGGTATAATCAACATGTACAATGACGAAACTCCGAATTTCTCCTCTTTCGCAAACATTGTATGATGGAAGCTTTTCTGGTTTTAATATTTTGTTTTTGCTTTTCGGGGTACCTTCCTTTCTTTTTCTTAATTTGATCTTCTCTTTTCTCCTTAACCCTTAAACCATCCTAAACCCCTCTCACAGTGTGCTTCAATTGTTCCCAAATAGAAGATCTACGGCATAAAGTGGACCTTTTGGTGAGTATTTCTTTGTTTGTTTTTCTCATCAGCGTTTTTTGTTTGTTTGTTTGTTTGCTTGTTTGTGTGTCTGTTTGTTTTGGGGAGTGTTTGTTTCGTGTTTTTGTTTTTTGGTTTTTTTTGTTTTGTTTTGTTTTTTGTTTTTCATTGTGGATATAGACTCCTTGCTGTCTGCCCATGGTCTGCCATTTGGGAGTAAAAAGTAAAGCACAGTGCACTGTCACACACAGGGAATCTGACTCCCAAAATGGCGCAAGCAAGATTTATTTTGTGATGACGTCAGGTGACTTGGGTCAATATCCAGTGTTGTACAATCATAATTATCTGAACACATTTCCCTCACGTTCTGTTACCGTTTCATTGAGCATTCATAAATAGGCTACATGTGCTTGTTCTTTATAGGATAACAATGAAACCGTTGGTTTGAAGTGTAACATAACTAGTGGGTATACACAAATTATTTGAGTATTGGAAAAGCAAGAGTTTTTTCAACTGACATTATTTTTATATCTCTATATTTTGTTCGTTTTATGGTCAAGTTTAAACGTTATTGTAATTTTTATCTATACACCGATGTGTGTTAAGAAGTGTATACTCAGTAGGCCTACTTTCCCGAGTCCTATGAAAAAACAATTCACAGGCATTTTCCTCGGGTGGGATTCGAACCGAAGACCTCCGCCAGACCCCCAGTGAATTGTTTTCACTGGACTCGGAAAAGTACTGAGTATACAGTGCTTAACGCACATCGTTTTATGGGTAAACATTACAAATAATATTCTTTTTCCCCAATGCAAAATTAACATCTATTAAAGTTTAAGCTTGTTGACTTTGGTTATACTTTGTTGTTGTTTGTTTGTTTTTGTGTATTTTAGAAGCCCTTAAGACAATCACTTATAATCACCAAGATTCTTGGTTGAGCAAGGTAGTGAAGACACACTATTAATTTTTAAATTGTACCATAATGAGTTGATTACATTTAGCTATCTTCTCAATAAAGAAGGTAAAGCTTTTAATGTGTGTTTTTTGTTCCTTTTTAAAATGTTTATTTTATTTTAAATAATACTTCAATTAAATGATGAAATGGTTGTCTTTTTCTGTAGATATCGGGCACTTATTCACCACAGGTGGGCTCTACAGATTATGTAAATCACATTCCGGCCGAAGCACCGCAGCCCGGCATCCCATCGGTCCACACCGTGACCGGTCCACCGGGCCCTCGAGGACCTGCTGGAGCCAGAGGCTTGACGGGTCATCCTGGACTGCCTGGACCTATTGGACAGAATGGTCTGCCTGGTGAGACAGGAGTACCAGGCGCTCCTGGACAACCAGGGGATGTTGGCCCCCGCGGGCCCATGGGACCGCCAGGACCCCCTGGTCCAGCTGCACCAGGTAAAGGCAAGAAGAGAGAAGACGAAACACCAACCGAATTATTTTTTTTATTGTAGTTGACAAGCTCAAGGGAAGTTAATATTGGAAAGTCTCAACTGTTCACTATACAAAAACATTGAGTATTGCAAAAACAGCTGAATGAGATTTGCCCCTTAATTCCAATTTAAATTTTGTAAAAAATGTTCGCTGTAGTGTTCTGTGTTCTCGTCTTCGGGTATATTTTTTATTATTTGTGTTTTTGCGCACACACCGATGCACTCCCGAGTCCTGTGAAAAAAATCAACTGACATATTTCCTCGGGTGGGATTCGAACCCACGACCCCCGCCATTCTAGAGTAGATGTCTAGAGCAGGTATATTTTTTAGTTTATTCTGTAAGTATTATTGTGAGCCGTGTACATCCTTATTACACGTTGCAAAAGTGGAAGTGACAAATCAAAATGTAGATCGTTTTGTAACTGATTTTGTTTCACCCGGGGGACAATGATATATTGATTCAGTAATAGAGGGTATGCACAGCCGTTTTCCTACAGTAAACTTACGGCCGTTTTGACCTCAGTGAGGGCGCTGCTTGTACATATCTCTATGGGACTCATGACGTCAGACGCACAAGGTCTATTGAAACTTTCTCTTGTTTTCTTAACAGGTATACCAGGTTTGCCTGGACCCCCAGGTCCAACGGGGTCCAACGGAAACGCACATGGTCTTAATGTTTCTGTAAGTATACTACTGATGGAAAGTAACTCGTTAATAAAGACATGATACGGGTGAACTGACTTCTCAGGATTAAGGTTTTAGCTTATTCAGACAAAAACAGAAACAAATTACATGGGACAGAGTGCAATAAATAAATAAGAAAATACGAGAAAATTAAAAAACAAAACAAAAAAGTACGAGAAGTTTTTTATTTAGGGATAACCAAAAAAGTCAATGACTTTTTTATTGATGTATTTACAGAAACAACAACAACAACAATGACAACAACAGCAACGACAACAGTTTACAAATACAATTAAAAACCAGAATGACAAACAGTGACAGACAAATAAAATAAACCCATTACGCTAATGACATAAATATATGAATTAATATGAAATACAAATGTAAAACTATTGCTGACTAGACTTGGATGATCTTTTTGTTTTTTATCTCATCCAGAGTAAACTGTTGGTAAATATTCCAAATAATCATAACTGGTTGAAGAAGGATTGATACCCGCGCCATTGGTTTATCTATTTTGGGGTCAACACTCCAATACAGGTTGATCTTAAAACAAAGGTCACGTCTTACTGTCATTAGATATTGTTTACTCATTGTGTTGTCATGTATTTATTTCTTCAGGCTGTTGAACTTGAGGCTCTTCTACTGGAGATAGCCCATCTAAGGGACAGAGTCTCCATCTTAGAACACATCATTATTATACAGAAAGGTGAGAACTTAGAACGGTCTAAAAAGATTATGTGATCCCCCAGCCCCTCAAGATCTTTATAAAAAAAAATCAAGCGATGAGACATCATTATCCAGACGTGAATCCAGGGGATTTCACAAGGAGGGGAGTTCAAAAGTAAAAAGCGGTCAATGAATTTAGATGGTAACTCACGATTGATGTTCATTCCATCTGAACTTTTTAACTCTTAAGTTGTCTTAAGTTAAGAAAATAAAATTACTGCTGTGTGACAAGACTTGAGAAAGTAGTATAAACTTGATTAATTCCAACGTTGTCGACTCTCTACCGACAGGAGGTATACCAAACAACGAGGCTTCCATCAACCCGCTATTCCCAATCAATCCCAGTACAGACGGCTTCTTGGAGACCCCAGACGCCCCCACCGAAATCCCCCAAGTCGAGAAGCCAGGCATCCTCATACTACCCTCTCAAATAGGAGGAACGGTGGAGCCGGATTCCGCGTCTGGAAACGGGGATCAACAGGACTTGAGTATATTTTCAGGATTGGATGAGAGCCTGAGTATACACGCCTCGGATGTTCTGGCCCTCTCTGGGGAGAAGGAGACGGTACTACGAACCGAACAGGAAAACCCACCAAATGTTCCATGAAAAAAAAAACGGTAACTACGGGAAAAAGAACGGACACCATCCAGCTTTTAGTCGACTGTGTACTATTGTGAATGCTGCAGACATGAAGGCTCACAATGATTGACCTAACGGGAATGTCGAGTCAATTATGTCTGATTGGCATCAATTTGTAAAGTTGCAGACTGAATAATTTAACAAAAACGTTGTCCCAAGATAGAGTTTAAGACAATCAGACAGTTTGTCCCGAAAGAAGATATGCGGCCATTTTGAACGAATTATAGCTGGACTACTATTCAGTATTACATTGCATGTTTTATTTCTTTAAACTAACCAATGCAATGATAAACACATTTCTTGCACCATAATTAAAATACTATTTTAATGCATATTAAATAAACTATTCAAGTAGAAATCTAACTTTTTAGAAGTAGAGAACAAACAAGTTTTCACTCTGGTTAGTTGGTGTAGAACAAAACAAATCCAGTGACGATGTTTTTGACTTAAATTATACCAGTATTATGCAAAACAGTTTATTTATATAAATACAAATCAAGTTAAAAAAAACTTTTCTTTTTCAGAATGCCTGGATTTTCAACCTATAAGGAACAAATAAATTGAAAAACAGACCAGAAATTTGACAAAAATACTAAAAAGAAATCTCAAATCATTTGGCTATCTACCTCACAAGAAACAGTCGTCAATTTTTAAATGAAAACAAAGCAAAAACAAAACGGACGTAATTTTTCTCACTCGTTATAAACTGGTACCTGTTATGTTTGTGGTGTTTAACCAGATAAATAAAACTACAATATTATTTGCTGTGCCTTCAAGGAACAAGACAAAAAATAAATTAAAGTTTGGAATGTTCTTCAATTTATGTTAAAATTAATACTAACTGTAATTATGCTCTAATTAAGACTGTTGGGTGATGAAAGGCAAAGCACAATATTGATGTTTCAAACCAAGATGCTGTAAACTGGTATGTTGTTCAAAAACAATAAACAAAAAAACTAAACAATTTTGTCTCAAAACAGTTAATTTTACCGTGATTTGCCAAGTCTTTTATAGCGATATTTATCTCCTTTATTCCAACAATTTAAATGAGACGAACAAAATGCCTTCACAATAGTGTATTTAAACATTCCTAGTGACGCAAATCACTAGAATTTGGGAAAAGTGCTAAAAAACAAAGTTGATTAAGATTTTGTTATGGATAACATAGATAATATCAGTATTTGCTTTCCAAATAAGTCTTCTTAATTTTCGTCTTAGTAATTTTTTTTATAATTATTTTGTATTCTTTGACCCCAAAACATGTTTCCCTTTCCTTGACTAAACTAAGCCCTGTTGAGGGTGACTAAAGCATGACCATTACGAAGACAATAAATTTAATGTTATTAGTGTACCTCGTACATTCTACCTGCTATCACTGTGCAAGGACTTGCTCTATCCTTCTACTTTGGCATCATCTATCCACTGCAGGGTACCTTGTACCTTGTGCCTTGTACCTTGTATCTTGTACCTTGCACCTTGTACCTTGTACCTTGTACCTTGTACCTTGTACCTTGTACCTTGTACCTTGTACCTTGTACCTTGTACCTTGTACCTTGTATCTTGTACCTTGTACCTTGTACCTTGTACCTTGTACCTTGTACCTTGTATCTTGTACCTTGTACCTTGTACATTGCACTTTGCACCTTGTACCATTACAAAACAAGGAATTTCCCCAGGCTTGTACTTAAGCATCAACCATGCTACGGTATTTGGACGTCATCCATCCACTGCACGGTGTAGCCCTCTGTCATACTTCTCCGTTATTGTCTTTCATTTGCCGTCCTTGTCCATCAGGGCCCAATTTCACGGCACCGCTTACTGTGGAATTCTGCGCTCTTGGTCCGTAGAACCAAGCGCAGAATTCTGTGGTAAGGAAAGCCATCAAATTGGTCCCAGGTTTTCTCTTCCACATTTGGTGCTCGATATGTGGCAGGGTACACCCTCCCCCTTTCCTATTGTGTCTTCATTGTGTTCTGGAAATCTCTGGAATTCTTTCGAGGATTTCAGGGGATACTTCAGTACAAGAGGGGAAGAGTGTGTTAGAGAATGGGAACATGTTTGGGGGCCTCCCTCTGCAACATATCGGGCATGGTATACCCTTCCAGCGTCACTCATTTAATTTTTTGTTATTAAACCATTTAGTTGCCTGTTCATTACCAGTGTCGTACTTTGCCTTTAATGCATGGATCTTTTGCTGGATCTTTTCTTTTTCTTTTTATTTTTTTTAAAATACTTTTCATTTACTCCTTATACTATGTAAATATATTTTTCTTGTACTTTCTCTTGTAATATTTTTTGACTTAATTTAATGTCCTATGCAAGTAGGCCTACATGCTGCATTTTTCGTTATTTTATTGTTGTTGACCAAAGCATAATTCTAGTTGCTCGATCTCTTTCCACCTTAACAGAAAAAACAATGAATGTGTTAAAATTCTTAAACCAACATAATAGATATTAAACATTAAGAGTTTTTCATTCATGCATTCATATTTTTCACATAACAAATGTGTGTAATGCATGGGGGCTGTCTGTTACTTTATGTAGGCCTATTATTGTTCCATAGCGGTTTTATCATTTAAAATAGCACCCTCTGGCACAGGAACAGCCTCATATTCCCATTATATTGCCGTTGCAGTCAAGTTGTCGATTACATGACGACCTTCTGGCACAAGAGCAGCCTCAATCTATTTACAGCACTTTCGAAACTACGGCTTGGGCTTGGGCTTGGGCTTAGGCTCCGGCTTGGGCTCCGTACCAAAGGCGCACGTTTTCAGAATAACTGACGCAGCCTAGCCGGTCGAGAGCTTAAGCTTAAATCTGTGGTTTTGAAAAGGACCTATGTATGCTGTTTTGCCGTCAAAAGGGGTTGGCTACATTTTGGTGGCAGCGTATCCCCCTGCCCACTATCGATACCCAGATAGCTTTTGCATTAAAAATTACAGTGGCGGGTTTACTTAATGTTACCACTCTGATGATGTCTTCATGTTTATCTGCAGATCTATTCGCGTATCCTCTGGTAACTGATAAATAAACTGGACCATCAATATCTGGACATTTTGGTTGTTTTTTTTAAAGTCTAAATTCAGTACTAATGATAGTATGAATTTAGAACGGTTACACTTATGCCAAATAAAACAATTGATCATCTTAACTATGGGTAAAGTGTGTGTGTGGTTTATGATTACAATTTCAGGTTTGTTTTGTGAATGAATCCATGCTCCGGCCGGGGGAAAAAACGCCCCAATCATGCGTGGGCCATGGCATAACCCTTGTCACGTGCCCTGTGTTCGTCAGCAGTAATGAATACTGGTTGTCGTTATTGCCGGTGACCTGACTAATTTGCCCTATTTGGCCCGAATTGGCGGCTACGGCTACGACTACGGCTGTTGACATGATGACGTACGTTCCAACCTCAGCCGTAGCCGTATAGCTGCCAATTCGGACATGGCCAATAGCCACAGCCGTAGCCGAAGTCACTAGATTCGGTCGTGGCACAACACTGTTCGGAGAGAAAGGAAATCATCATGGCTGCACCAGGATAATGGAATACTAGAGCTAAAGTGCTTCATAAAGCACAGTTACCAGCTTGATGAAATAAGTTTAATATGTGAAAACTACATGATTTCATAAGATGACCGCTGCTGACCGATAGGTGACCAGTGACTAAAATATGTGTACAGACTAAACGGGAAGCGTTGGTTCAAGTTAAGCTGCAATCGGTGAACGAATGTTGGAGAAAAGGCATTTTGTAAATAATCCTTAAATGACCACTACTAGGGATGAGAACATTCAGACTTGGCACATTTCACACTTTTTTTTGTCTGCCTGGTGACAAAAAGTAGAAATCATTTTCTTCAGATATAAGAAACCCTACTTTCTGGTCTACTTTTATAGCACTGAGAATAATGTTCTCAGAAGCTCCTTGAAATCTACAACTCCAGGGGTTACCCTGGAAATGCGATCATTTCAACATACTGCCTGAAACTTGGATCCTAGTTTAAGACCTTTTAGTCAGCAACGACTCGCTCACCCCAGCACTACTGACCACCGGGTGACCTTTGGCCAATTTTTATGAACATCCCTAGATATATGAAAATACATTAAACATCTAAAAACCACATTTGTTTTTATTAAAATGACCACTGCTGAACGATAGGTGACCACCGGCCAAAATCTGGGCTGGAACCAAAGAATCATCGGACCAAGTTAGGCTGCAATCGGTTCAAGAATGTGGGGAAGAAGCGTTTTGTAAACAGTCATAAAATGACCACCAGATGACCAATGACCAAATTGTATGACATCCCGAGATAGGACAGGTGTCAAGGTTTAGTTTAAGTTTGTTTGTTTAGGAGTTATGGCATTTATCATTTTGATCACGTGACCGTTTGACCAAAGAAAGAAAGCATGAAAGAAAGGAAAGTAGGGTGGGGGGGGGGGGAAGGGGAGAAAGAAAGAATTCTAGCAATAATCTACAATATATCAGCCTGCTTCGTACGAATGACTGATATAGATAGATGAAATAGCAATGATCGCTGTGGTCTCTTGCATCTGCCTTTAGCTGGAACTACCGACCGGTCAAAGTTCCACATATTCTACTGCCACTGCTATATTATCATAATTCTTGCATGGAACTTTCCTCGAGATAAAACTACAACATGAAGGGTTGGTGTCATCAGCTGCCAAATCACACTTAGATTTTGAGCCTAAGATTTTCATAAAAATAAATGACAAAACATTTGAACCTCGTGTTACTAATTTTCACTCAAGCGATTTAATTCTTCAACTATTTTGAATGAACAGAATATTTCACACATTTTCCCACAAGTTATACAATTATTAGTTCAAGAATACGATAGATATCCAAATATATACATAATTAGTCCTCAAAAGTGCTTTAATATAGTTTATTCGTGTTCGTACTTGAACATCATTGGGTTTTGGATTTTTAAAAATTTATTCACATCCTTTCATTTTTCATAAACACACCATACTACTGAAAACAATGAATGACTGTTTATGGATCAGATTGGCTCAGTGGTTTCTTTCCCTGCCTTTAGCTTTCACCCAGTCTGTAGACCCCGGTTGGAATCCCACATCGGACCAGAGAGTTGCATGAGGATTGGGTTTTCAGTCCCTACCTGCTTGCGTGGATTTCCCCATGTTGGGTTTTCTTCCCACAACTAAAACTGGACATTTCTTCTCGTTTCCCAATCACCATCCCGTTATTGGCGCAAGCACTGTAGTCTAAGTACTTTTCCCCTCCGAATCCTTGGAGGAGAGGGGGGGGGGGGGTGGGGCAGTGGAACCTACCAATGACAGGATTCGAAAAGCCTATAGGCGCTCGACACTACGGAAAGCGCTCGGCGGTCTAATGGTTAAAACATCTGCTACAGAATGCAGAGGGTCGTGGGTTCGAATCCCGCCAGAGTATCCCGTGCATTTATTTCCCGCAGGACTCGGAAAGCAAGGACCGAGTATAACGTCCTTACCACACATCGGCACCAAAACCATCAATCAATCAATCAATCAATCAATCTATTGATCAATCAATCAATCAATCAATCAAAAGTCAATTATATAGCACCAGAACCAAAAGTTTGCTCTTGGGTGCTGAGACCCAAAATGAATGGTTAGTATGAGCCTGCTAGAACAAATGGAGTTTGAGGAGTTTCTTTAACGAGTGAATTGAACTTACATCACTGATTATGTAGGGAGCTTATGAACCGAGAACCAAAGGGCCATTTTCCTCTCAAATGACATTATTTCATACGGAACTAGTTATCATTTGCTGATGATACCAAGTTGATAAAAAAAGTTAAGATAATGGATTAAAAATCACCAATACAGTTGTTTTATTATTACAAATCATATATTATACTTTTAAAACGAAAATAAATCAATTTTAATCATCTTTAAAAGTGATTCTGTATGGAATTTTTTTTTTAAATCCAGCTACAGTAAATTTTGTGCGCACCATTTGTCATTATCCACAATATGGCCGCGACCATTCAAGCGACTTCGGCTATGGCTATGGAAATTAGCCGCTGCTGGACACAGCCTTTGCCGGGGGCAACTATCTGCCACAGGCTGTCTTATGGTGAAAGGTAGTCAGGGTACCACACAGCATGCAAAGCCATAAATGGACACATACAAATACGCCCCGTGATACTGATACCCGGCAAAAGTTCACTTCGGTCCTAAAAAAAAACATACACAGGAAAATCGAACACACATTTGTTCAATTCTCACAACAGCTCAACAAATTGAACTCCAAATTTTAAAAGTGGCGATCTGAAAAGTATAGATTATAATATTTACCAGTGTCTAACCAAAGGTGTTTATGTTCTCCCCTAAATTGGTCTACTGAAAGTAAAAAAAAACAATGAATCCAAAAACAACTCAGTATTTCAGAGGGCAATTTGATGTAGGCATAAACATTGTCTCGTGAACGTTATTACAACCACCTTTAAACAGAAATCTTGAAACAATGCTGTTTCCAACACAAAGAACGACGAGCTACAAAACTCCCAACCTCGTCCCCGGGGTGTGTCGAGAAGTACGAGGTTGACCGCTCTCTCACCCTGGTATTTGATCATTTGCATATCCAAAATTTTTGGATACGTATGCAAATTAGAATAGTCTGGCTGCTTTTCGAAATTCACATCTTCGTCATAGTCTTGCTGCCCGGTACCAGATTTAATAGCCTGTTTAACGTTTGTTTCTACTGTAAAGTCGTTGTCCAATCAGGGTCCAAGTAAGGCGTTTCCATCCCAGGGTTCACATAGTAAACCATGGAGACGAGGTTGCAACACTCCCTATTGACGCTTTTCACTGACGTCACACGCAGCTTCTGTCTGCCCATAGACGACTTTGCAAATACTTGAGACGTGCGCATTATCGATATTTTGAGGTGCATGCTGGTCTAGTTTAGTGAAAAAATCTGTAGTACTAAGTAGGCTAGCATGCACTTTTATTCCACTGCTACCGCGCACGTCTTGGGTATTTGCGAAGTTGTCTATGGTTTGCCATTTTGGGAGTCAAACTGCATGTAGAGATACGGTGTGCGTCAAGCAGCACACACATTGCCTAATATACACACTGCACAGTTTAACACACACCTGGAAACTGGCTCCAAAAAATGGCACAACCCAAAACTATTGTGGTGATGACGTCAGATGAATTGGGTCAATGCACTGTTAAATTACAAAAAGTGACCCTTTCAAAAAGTAGCAGTCTTTGGCACAGAAATCGATTGTGTTACCGTGATATCACATGTTCACAAAATAGCCACAGAGCCAGCCAGCGCAAAGTGTACTCAGCTCCTGACGAGTGCAGAACAATGGCATAACCAGCAAGGGGGATATGGAACCCTTGCCCGCCCCCCCCTCCTATTTAGGTAAAAAAAACACAAATGAATGGTTCTGTACATCAAAAGCCCCCACCCCCACCCCGCGCCACCACCACCACCAAATTATGTATCCCCCATCCCCCACCACCAACCAATGAAAAAATCTAGGTACGCCACTGAAGCAGAGTATGTTGTTCAAAAGGTCGAGACCATAACAACACTTTTCAGAACCAACACTCCTTCCTTGAGAGATTTACTGGTAATAATTACTACTTATTATCCACACCGTACAAAGCTTCAGACATCACTTATAAAAGTTTACATTTTCATGGAGATTGCACTTTACAATTTTTATCATCTTTTTTCTTCTTCTTTTTTTTTTTTTTTTTGGGTGGGGGGTTTACATCTCATAATGTGTTCAGCTGTAATTTTTAACAATTCATGAATGATGATGAAATTACGATGGAAAATGTAAAACTTCCTCAGGGGTGTGATTCCTGAAAATGAGATCTTAACATAGACAGCTCAGTTGGTGGAGCACCAGCACATAAATGCGGAGGTCGCAGGTTCAAGTCTTGCTCTAGTCAATTTTTCATTCCACCCCACCCCCCCCCCCCTCGAAAAAAAATGGAATTTTAACTTGTCAGACTTTTGTCAGAGGTTGTGATTGGTCAATTTATTAAGGGGAGGAGCTTAATGGATCGGTATATTTTAATGGCACCCATCGTTAATTAAAAAGATTGTAGTATTTAGGGTAGAATTCACCCTATTAAAATATTCACCTTATTAAAATAATTTTTGGGGGATTTGGGATTTAAAATGACTCAGTCAGTTTCCCTTGTGTTTTGTTTTTACTTGATTATTAAAAATAAATAAATTTGGATACATCTATCCAACAATAAACAATCATCAAGAATAAACTATCCGTGCATTAGAGTTCAGACAAATAACAATTTTGAAACAATTACCCGTTGATTCCATGGACCGATTTATATAATGCCATCAAGTAGAAATATGGTTGGCTTTTGCTTAACAGATTGATTGACAAAGCTACATAGATAGTGGGGCAGTGGCATAACTAGAGGGGATATGAGGGCCCCCTTGCCCTCCCCCCTCCCCCTCCTCAGAACAGATCAAATTCACAAATGAATGGTTTGATGCATTAAATAGCACCCCAAAAAATAAATAAATAATAACAAAAAATTGTTTTCTTTCCCCCGCTTGCTCGCCCCAAACACGAAAATGTCTGGTTGTGCCACTGTAGTGAGGAGACAGCCACAAGCAATGTACAAAGCATTTCCCGTTTCTGCTAAGCAAAATTTGTGTGCTTAGCAGCTTTCATGAAACCTGTCCCCGACTATTTCAAGGCAAAGGATACTCCTGCTGATTGTGTAGTTTCATTTGCTTGCGACTTGAACAGATTTCTATTTCGTCTGGCGACTCAGAGTTTGGATGAGGTGGTCTTGTTGACAAACTCTTTCCACCAAGTGGGTCGTTCTAAGCTACCCGGGGTCTCCAAAAAGGACGAGTAAAGGCGCTTGTATACCTGGATATTGTAAAGAATAGATAAGAAACTATTAAACAATACCGTCATCATCAACTTTCTTAACCCAAGCAGCTTTAAATCAGCCCAGTTTTCAGACCATGTATTTACAACGCATATGTATTGGTTTGTCACACACTATGTGACCTTGGTAAAAGTTTAAGTTCTGGTCCGAAAGAAATCAAGTTTGGGAAGTCAGCTTTGAACTTATGCATGGCTTGACTACAGTTATTGTTTCTAGTTTTTGTATTTGCAACCTTTAAAAAAAACCTGACCTGGCCATCTGAGGCACCAATGGTTGAGTTGAGTATGAAATCAGGAGGAGCGAAGACGTCTACAAGAGCCACGGCTTCATCTTTGAGTTGAGAGCAGAGGGTTAAGATGGCATTGCGGATTAGATGAGACGGCTGACTGCCTGAGAAGAAACCTCCTATGGGGGGGGGGGGAAATGTTGGTATCAGGCAAATATTAAAGACATAGTACGTTAGTGATACATTCATTCAAACAGAAAACTCATGATACACTAATCTGAGACAATTTCATTAAAATACCTGCTAATCTAGAATGTTTCAATCAAGTTATTTTTACATGAGGGAGCTTTAAATTGCTTTTTATCAAATTCATAACATCTTCCTACAAATATGTAATTCAGTCTGAGAACAACCTCAAGGTGACTGGTATATTCTATATCTACACTGAAAGTGCTAGTGTTTATAACAAAATTAATATATAAAATTAGTACAGGTGATGGCCTTAGCATTCGATCCAAACCGGACCTTTATCAGAGGCATAAATAAGCACAGATACAAAAACAGATCCATTTATAGAACAAAATGGGGTAGGGAATTATGGGAAGGGATCCAGAAATAGGCGGGAAAATGATAGCCAATCAAAGTAAATACACTACAGGATGGGTATCGACCAATCAGAGTTGAACAGTTTGGACAAAGGGATGGCCAATGTTGGACAGTACAGAAGGGGGATTACTGATCCAAACAGTACAGCAAGCTGCATCATGGATAAATGCTTCTAGCAAAAAGGACAGGATTAATTAACTCTTAAAGAAGAGTCAAGTTAGTAAAGGGAAAACATCTTAAATAGAAAGGTAATTATCATTATTGTCATTATTTTATGCAGATAAAATCAACAAATGCACAAAAATACAAATAGACAAACAAAACAGTGATGGTTTGATTCCATCTCGGATAGCCCCAAAAGCCAATATTAGAGGCTTATTTCCATTGGGGTCCGTCAAGTCAAACAATTTACAAATTGACAAATAAAGTACATACATAAAAATACTAAAATACAAAGATAGAAAGTTTTAGACACAATGAAATCAATATTGTATTCAATTCCAAAAGTTGAAGGATAGTGATGCATAAATACAGAGAACTGGAATCTGCATGTAGTAAAATATGAAATATATATACATATTTATATACACAAAAATGGAGTGGTGGCCTTAGTTTTCGATCCAAACCGGACCTTTATGAGAGGCATATATTAAGTACAAACATAAAAACAAGTCCATTTGTAGAAGACAATGCAATGCAAAGGGTTATTGGAAGGAATTTAGAAATAGACGGGAAGAAAAAAACAATCATGCATTCATATTTTGTTATTAACAAAAGTGAACTTTTCAAATCAAACTTTGATATAATTGCAGGTCTGATATCTCACAGAGTAAGCGGAGGCAAACTCTCAGAGAAAGCAGAGCCAATCTCGCAGAGAAAGCGGAGGCAAACTCGCAGAGAAAGCGGAGGCAAACTCGCAGAGAAAGCAGAGGCAAACTCGCAGAGAAAGCGGAGGCAAACTCGCAGAGAAACCAGAGGCAAACTCTCAGAGAAAGCGGAGGCAATCTCGTAGAGAAAGCAGAGGCAATCTCGCAGAAAAAGCGGAGGCAATCTCGCAGAGAAAGTGGAGGCAATTTGCCTCAATTCCCCCTGGTCATTGCCTTTGTGGCCTTTGAAAATGTTCCAGTTCCTTTCACTTTAAAAAAAAAAATAACTGCCTCGCTCTTAGAAAGAAGTATCGGGCTTGTACGGCCAGAAATCCATGTGTCCGTCATGCGTTGTGCGTCACGCGTAGTGCACAATCCTTTAAAAAGAAAATACATGCCAAGCAATGCACATAATTTTTATAGATAATGAATATGGATACATGGAGTTAGGTGCGTTGCTTGCTGTGTATTTTCATTTTTACGCATTGCGCACTACGCATTATGCACATGGATTTTAGGTCTAATTCCTGATAAGAACATTCGTGAATACAACTGAAAAGCCCTTAAGCACTTGTGGAAATCGGAATGTTGTGAACGTTTTTGTTCAGAACTTGAGAATCACTGAATGTAAAGAATTTTGAAATCATGACAGGCATGGGAAACAGGGCGCTGGAACCGCAGTCTCTCTCAGAAACATTTTGAGATTCCCGATCCCGGCTAGTAATGAACAGGGGGATCCAGCCGCACCCGCAGGTGCCAATTCAGAAACGGCCAATCATACCTTGATACAATGTTGCAGCATGTTTTTCTAGGCTCCACAGTCCATACAGACTACACATCTTAAGAAGTACCTCTCTAATGGATGGGGCCATGTCGTTACTGTGACAAAAGTTGTAAAAGACTTCAAGTGCTGTGTGCTGAAAAAAAAATTCAAAATATAAATTGATATCTACTAAGCACAAACCAGTCAAACATTAATTTTTCAGAAAATGACTCTTTTAAAAACTATTTGCTCGATCATCATCATCATTGGGAGATTTTGAGACGTTAGCAGGCGCCCCAGTAAGCCGTCCTTTACTATTATGAGAACAATAGAAAAGGACAGTTGACTGGAACCCGCTAATGTCTCAAAAATTTCCCATTGTTCAAAACAGGCCTTTGTCCATGGCCACTTTGTAATGGGGGACCCATGACTGCGGCGGCCACCATCATCATCACCAATTTCATAAAGCCTGTACGCAGACGTTTTGAGCTTACGGAGCAACCCTTGGCATATTTTCACAAACACTGCTGAACGAAAGCAGACCAAAAGGCACGCAAGCTTGCCCCCGGCTCTTCTCAACTGATAAGTGACGTGCACACTCGCTGTCACATCTTCTTGATGGTTCTATGAAATACATTTATGCTTACAGTCACACTTTGTTCCGCCACAGTAAGCACAAACAAATGTGCTTACCTGTAAACAGCTTTGTGACACTGGGCCCTGAAGGACAACATCACTTGGTTTTCTGCTTACCGTAAGCGAGAAATCTGCACTTACGTTAGCAGACAAATCAACGTAAGCATGTTTCACAGGTCAGTAAGGAATTTCTGCTTGGGAAGTGCATACGTCACGTTACTGGGCACTCTTTGCTTAAATCCAGCTAAGTGTGTGCAAAAGGAGCACCTTTCAAATGGTACTATATTTTTCAGAATTTTGTAGAATGGCTACAAAATATTGCTTCAATCAATTAAAACACGCAAGCCCGGTGTCTAGTGGTAAATACTGGTATGAACTTCATAATCAGTAAGCTTTCAGACTGGTACTAGTTAATACAAATTTGGATAAATGCCAATCCTGTATTCTACCTTTAAACTCATGCGGGTTGACTCGGTGGTTTTTCCCCCTGCCTTTCATTTCTGTGGACCCCAGTTCGAATCCCGGACTGTTTATGGATTTCCATGGATTTATTTTGATATGGGGATTAGGTTGGCTCAGTGGTTTCTTTCCCTGCCTTTCACCCAGTCTGTGGACCCCGGTTAGAATCCAGGACCGGAGCCTTGCATGTGGATTGGGTTTTCAGTCCCTACCCAATTGCATGGGTTATACCCGATTAGGAGTTTTCCTCCCACATCTAAAACTGACATTTCCTCTCCACACAGGTTATCCTCAGATCCTTGAGTCACCATGCCAGACACTTTTGAGGATCTCTTGTAAACCCTTATAAGGTGTTACATAAATGGGTCTCATAATTCAAAAACCTTCAAAAACCCGTCTCAGAAAATCATTACAATAAGCGCCTTGAGTACCTGATGGTTGGTAGATACATGCGCTATATAAGACTCCAGTATTATTATTATTATTATTATCTCTTGGTTTTCATTACCAAAAAGACATCATAATAATATAAAAATAATATGAAAGTAACTTGTTTGCAAATTGTCTAAAGGCTGGTTTATAGTAGGTCGCGCGATGGTCGCACGACGGTACAATTTGACCCACAACACAGTTTATAGTCGACGCTGACGCCTCAGCGACTATAGACTGCAATGACACGGTTCAGCGTCCATCGATCACAGCGTCCAGCGATTATCATCGCACGACCAACTATAAACCAGCCTTTAGGAGGTTTTTACACTGATGAGCATACCTCTATGTAAGCTATAGCGAGTGAGCGGCAGTAGTACACCTGGCTGTCGTTGCGTGCAGTGAAGAGATCTTTGCCTCGTTGGACTTCAGTCTTCAGTTTGGACATACTCTCTTGTAGTAGATAAACCACTAGCCACTTGTAGACAGCGAGAGACACTGCAAAACAGGCAAGAATCAAGTTAACTCAATTATTACACCAGTCTGACTAAAAGTGCGATATTGCGATAAGCACGTCACACCAACGGCCGTGCGACACTCACCGTTTTGGGAGTTAAGAGGTGAGCATGTAAGCGCTGCGCTGCCTAAAGATGGCACTACACTGTGTAACACACGGGGATATCGACTTCCAAAATGGTGCAACTGAAGATCATTGTTATTATTATTATTATTTATTTGACCTCAACAATACAAAAACGAGCACGAAAAAGGAAATACAAAGCAAATCGATGGACAGATATTATAGAAGACTAGAACAACAAGCGAAAAACGTTAACCTAGCAAGAACACGAATTACAAAACACAATGAAAAATAAAACAAATGAAGACGGAGGGCAACTAGACGAGTAGAAGGAATAACAGCAGCGAATTATCATGGGGGGAGAAAAAAGCACAAGTTTCAAGACTGGGACTCGAACCCACACTCTGCTGATCATTGTGATGATGACGTCAGGTGGACTGGGTCATTACTGAGGTCGACAACTTTCCTGCGTGATATTCCTTACCTTCAGGGGCTATAACATCTCTCTCTGTGGTGCAACTAAATCTACGTTGTAGAATATTATCCATATCATCCATGAAATCAACAGATTCCATTGTGGACCACATCGGCTCTCCATCTGTAGTTAAAATACACAAAAAATATCAGTCAATAACAAAAATCAGTTCTGATATAGCGCTTTCTCTACAGGCATCTCAAAGTGCTTGTTATGTTTTACGACAGGTATGTTAAATTTATGAATTATAAGACCCAATTATATAGTCCCTCGTAAGGGTTTACAAAGTGATGTGGCGCAATCTGCCGCCAGTTATGTCAGAAACACTAGTGCAAACCCCTTCTCTTGGCCATTAAGTGTAACTGGGTTCTTTTACGTGCATTACACGACACACAGGACCAACAGCTTTACGTCCAATCCAAAGGATGAAGCAATAATGGTTCAGTGTCTTGCTTAAAGGACACAAGTGTCAAGACCGGGACTCGGGATTCCACACTCTGCTGATCAGAAACACAAGAGCTTGAGTACGATTTTTGGCAGTCACATGAGATGGATCTGACCTTTCAACTTAGAGAAACCACCTTGCTCATTTATATCAAAATCAACTTCTTGTTCCCTGGATTTCTAATAAAGCTACAACTTAACTTAAAAAAAAGGTCATTTGCTCTTTTAGTTCCTCTTGCATTCTCTGCGTTCTCATCCTGTCCTACCACTTTACTAGAGACAAGCAAGACCTCAGACATCAACCTACCTGTTTTCTTTGCTTGAGCTAGACTGATCAGGAAGTTGCTTGTTTGGATCAGCAAGACGTTATTGTCACCTTCGTAGGTACAGTTGGGGTCATGGTCATTGCGGATCTCACCAAAGCCACTCGCTAAAGAACGGGCAGAGAAAAAGTAAATGTATATGTAGGAAGTAAACAAGATAATTCAGGGATTTTTAGTCAATCTGACGAAAGAAAGAAATTGCTTACTCACTTGACATTTGTGTTAGGTAGTCAAGCTAGCAACCAGGGCCTGATTACATAAAGCTGCTTAAGCACAAAAAGTAGCTAAGCACAATTTTTTTTTCCGTTTGCAAGAATTAGGTTACCAGCTAAAATAATAATAATAATAATAATAATAATAATAACAATAATAATAATATTTCTTTCTTATATAGCGCATTACATCAATAAATGCACTTTACATAAAAATTTTGTTATAAAAACAACAATGGATTAAAAATTACAATAGATTAAAAACGACAATACATTCAAAAGCACAAAAAGCACAAAAATAAAGAGATTCATTAAGACTTACACACAAAAAATGAAAGAATCAGAGAACAGTAAAATTACCTAAAGACTCGACGGAAAGAATGTGTTTTTAAAGCCGACTTAAAAGACAAAATAGAGGGTTTACTACGAATACAATGAGGAAGTTTGTTTCATAAAATACTATGTCACATGTTCCAATCTTCTTCCGGGCATACGACGATTTACATTATAGGCTTCTTCTTTTTTTTATATTTTGGACCACGAATTTTCAAACAAAATCAAGTTCTGTAAAGACCTTAATGGCCTTACCCCAGAGGAATCCATGGCCACCACAAGCCTCTCTACATTCCTGAATAGCATTCCTAGCTGTCCAGGTTGTCAGTGGTTTATTGGCGCTGGTCAGAGCATGGATCTCACGACTCATCCTCATCTGAAAAAAGACACAAACAACAACAGGTGGAATCAATACAATACATCTTTTAGCCTCCTCCACTTTATGCATTGGCCAATCACAACAGCATGCTTAAAACCCATCCTTTAGGTTCCACCACTTTATGCATTGGCCAATCACAACAGCATGCTTAGAACCCATCCTTTACAGGGGCGGATCCAGGGTTTTCCAAACGGGGGGGGAGGGGGGGGGGCATGGAATTTACCGATCAAGCAGCAAATGATGATTGAAGGCAAGTTGTGGCGACTGCAAGCGCGTATCGTTTTTTACCAGCCTATGATATCTTGATTTTGGGGGTGTGCACCCCTCATGCCCCCCCTGGATCCGCCCCTACTCTTTCATGATAAGAGTTCTGGGTTCTTTTTTACGAGCACAACCCATCCCAGCACACGGGACCTACAGCTTAACGTCTCATCCGAAGGGCAAAGCAATTATGTATGTTATACATGGAAGTATCCGACATAAAACCACAAAGCAAGTCAAAAATGTACACTGGAAAGACAAACATACAGGTGACTAGTCCTGGGGCTTTCCAGAAAATAAAAATAGTGTAAGGCCCGGGCGCCTGATGACAAGCTATAGATAGTTCCTAAAAATCATCATCTTTACAGACAACTTGGGTTTTGGCTTTGAGCTGTGTCCAGCGATCTAATTTTCCTCTTTGACCAAGTGTTTCACCGTCCAACAATGCAAGGAATTTAAAACAACTGCGTGCTGGATGCGGTATTAACACAAAACGCAGCTGGCTGTACTTTTAAAAAAATGACGATCGTTGCTCATAAAGATGGCCGAACACAGTTAAAAACCCTAGACTACAGGGCACCAGCTTACAAACCCGCCAACATGGCTAGTTATAAAAAGCCTCCTTCCTACCCCAACCAAACTTACTTGTCGTTCACTTTTATCCCCTAGGACTGTAGCAATGACGAATTCATTATAGCCCTCGATCATGTGGAATGTGAAGACATGCTGGGCATACATGGCTGCCACATATGGTAGTAACCGCCATTGCTGTGAGAGAAATATAAAAAAAAAAAATGAATATCTCAGAATTAATTTTAACCAGTAGATGCCAGGTGACCAGCATACTCGCAAACATTTAAGATTATGCAAATCTTAAAAAGGATGCAATGATAAACCCGGTTTTAAAATGTCCATGGGAAGTTCCGATCAGTATGCTCTGATCGTCCTCAGAATAACAGCATTTTCTCCTGAAGATGATCAGCGTATGCTGTTCGAAACGTTGAGTCGTTTAAATCCACGCTTATTTTACAAACCACAACTCATTAAGGAGTTAATAAAACAATATTACTGCAAACCTTAGTTTCTAAAACAGCTCGTGATTGATCATTAGAGAATAATAGATGCAAGATCCAAAGGTTTCAGAAATTTTACGATTTAAGCCTAGCATTTTTAGTTACTCACCTGCAGTTGATATTCTATAACTGAGATTTCCTTGTCGGCCGTAGGTCCAAATTGTTTTCGCACCGCTGAGTAGCGGACGGCGATGGTCAGTGCCTTCTTTAGACTGGTGACGGCCATGCTTGCTATCCCTACACGGCCAGCTGATAGAGCACCCAAAGCTGTGCTGAACCTTTTTGTTGGATCCTACATGCAAATTGATCGAGACAAACATTTTATAGATAACGAGAACTTTTTGTGCCAATCAATAAAGAACTTTTCAATCTTAAAGCTTGTGGCCAACATAGGTAATTGTCAACGAGCAGAATCCGTTATTTTATGAGAGCAATCATATACATGAAATTAACAATCAATCGGTTTAAGCTCAATCGGTCATTGGAGTCACATGAAAATAGTGAAAAAACTCCATCATCGTTTTTAAACACTGGAGTTTTGGTCTCGAGAGATCAAAACTAATCGTTAACCAATTTCTCAAAAACTATAGCATTTCAAACAAAAACATTTCTGTATATTTTGGGTCACAAAAAGTTTAAAACCACCAGGTTCGTGGCTGTGTGATAAAGGACCAAGCCGAAGGCAAGGTACTCTATCGCACGGCCATGACCCTGCAAGGTTTTAAACGGCCGTTTAAGACCGAGTCACTACTCTTTTATTCCCATTCATACATGTCCTTTTTGTTAAGAAGTGTAATAACAAAGGATTATCTAAAAAAAAAAGTGTTTTGTAAATCTTCTGCTCTAAAGGTCCTGCTCTGTTTCGCCAGGGGTAAAATTGCATGTGAGGTTCAACTATTGTGCGTACATGCTCATAGATTTTACATTGAGTACCAGTATGTATTGATTGCGTTACGCATAAATTAGCGCCGGTGCAAGCTACATGCAGATGGCTATGAGCAGCGAACGTGCGCTCACAGCTCCAGCCATGTATTCATCAGCCATTTACAACTGGTCTTAAACGGTCATGTGGCCACCTTTAAACCAATAGGACTGCCTAAACTGTCGGGGGGGTTATTCATAAATAAAAATTTTAACAGACATTTAATATGAAGTTTCCACTTTGGGCTGGATGTATTTCCATGACATGCATCGTGCAGAGGCACAGTCAGTGCCCGACGGACCAAAAATAGCTCTCAAACTCTGGTACTCTGTAAGGAGTGTGTCTTATCAAGGCTCGACACTAGTTCAAAATTCCAGAGGTCAAGTACACTTGACAACTGCAGACTGACCTTGTAGGGTGTGACATATTTCCCCTCGGGGGTCACATCACTCCCTCTGTTCAGCAGATTGACCCTTGGAATCCGATAATTGTTGAAAGACACAAAACTGAAAAAGAAATACAGAAAAATGACAGCAAAACAAGTGGAATTAGTCCGAAATACAATACCAGTATGATAAGAGAAAATAAGAATAGAAGGATAGGGTTCCATGCACAAGCTAGCGTATTGGGCCGACATGAGCAAATTGCTGCTGATATGCAAGCAAATACAAAAATAAATAGTTTTTCCATATATAGATATATATTTACATTTTTTTTTTAAAGATCAAATTAACAAAAAAATCATAAATAAAAACCATTTGTTAAATGCTCCAGATTGCACAGTAAAGCTTTTAAAACCAAGACACCTAACTATAATTGCTTCAAATAAGGGAAGAGGCAGTTAGGTTTGTCTTGCAACGGATTCATTTACCCCTCCCTGTTCTTAGCTGTGCTGTAAAGAGATTTGTGTTTATATCTCGCCATGTCTTGTTTCTGCGCATTGGGGCAGGTTTTTATCCCTTCAAAAAGTAGCCCAGACCTCCAGTGGCCTTCGGGCCTTGTGAAGAGCGAATTGCATAAAGATTTTTTTTTTTTTTACCATACTGGAAATGTTTCTTACCCATTGTCAAGACCGTTTTGGCCCATCTTCTTGCCCATGTCTCCCACCACCAATCCTGGGTAGCTCTGGAGGGTCTTGGGGTCCCGTATGGGTACAATAAATGGGTGTAACCCATGCCGTAACCCATCAGGGGTGTAGAGCTGGGCGTAGAGGAGTGCGTGGGTGGCCGTCTTTCCCAAGACACCCACCCAGCATTTTGTGGCCTCAATGTCTGGGGTGTTGAGTACAAATTCCTGAAAGAAAGAAACCAGTACGGACATAAAGATTTAGCTTAGTCAGACATCGGCTTTGGAATAGTGCATTTTTTTCAAACTCTAGTTTTCAAGAGTAGTCCCCTGAAGCTAACCAGTGAAAATTTCATTGAAATAGGTGCCACGGTTTTCAGGAGCACTGTATAAAGTTCACATTTTTTAACCCTTCAACTGGCTAGCAATTCAATATCATCAAAATGGTTCTGAATGATAGATGCACTATGCCAGCCGGCAATACGCTATCATAAGTGACTGCACCTACACAGTCAATTCAATTCAATTCAATTCAATTCAATATTTTTATAAGTCATGTTAAAAAGTACATGAAATTTCTTTTCCTGGTGTGAAAAGCATATATATACAAATTTCAAAAGCCACAGAAAATTACACCACTACACAAACATACAATAAAAAAGGTGAAAAAGATAGTTACCTAATTATTACAAATACAGAGAGGAGATAGTAGCACAGTAAAAACACACACTGCAGTCTAAAATGCAAACATTGACAGACTACAGACATACACAAGTCCACACACCCTACCGGAGTAGAAACTATTTCTTGTGATTAAGTCAAACATTGAAGTGCACTGGATAAAAGTAAAGTCAACCCTCCTACTGTCTGACCATCCAATATCATCCACTGTGGTTTTAAATGACATATGCCCTATGTAAGCCTGCAAAGTTATGGTATCAAGTAGGCTTGCGCATCTACGTTTATTTTCCTAAACGTTTAAACGGAGCTTGTGACTTCCGTTTAAACGTTTAAACGTTTCTATCAATTAATCCAAATTGAGAACGGGGACAACGGTGCAGGCTGCAGGTGCTGGGTACCCGCGATCGTTGATGCCCTGTGATTTATATTCTCTGTGTATTTTGAGCCAACCTGTAAAAGGAAGAGCAGATCTCAACACACTTTTATCGATTAAAAATAAGAACGCTTTACCAAATCTTAGCAAGTCACAAAAGGGCAGAGTGGCAATTTCTTTGTGTTTCGGTGGTGAATGCATCTACATGTACACAGTGCATAGTCAACCCTCCTACTGTCTGACTATTTAATACAGGGATGCCAGTTAGGTTTTTGACCAGAGCCTGAAAATCCTGCATAGACACCCTCATTCTACATGAAAAAGCCTGAACTCAGTCTAGAATTTTACAAGAAAAAGCCTGAATTCAGTCTAGAATTTGACAAGAAAAAGCCTGAATTCAGTCTAGAATTTGACAAGAAAAAGCCTGAACTCAGTCTAGAATTTGACAAGAAAAAGCCTGAATTCAGTCTAGAATTTGACAAGAAAAAGCCTGAATTCAGTCTAGAATTTGACAAGAAAAAGCCTGAATTCAGTCTAGAATTTGACAAGAAAAAGCCTGAATTCAGGCTATTGCCTGAAAACTGGCCTCCCTGTTAATATCAATCTCATGGTTTGTATAAATGCACTATGCCTGACTGCCATCATTACATGTAGGTGAATGCATACTACACAGTGCACAGTCAACCCTCCTACTGTCTGACTGTTTAATATCATCCTCTGTGGTTTCGAACAATAGATGCACTATGAAAGTCTGCAATATTATCATGTGGTGAATGCATCACATGTACACAGTACACAGTCAACCCTCCTACTGTCTGACCAATCCATATCATCCACTGTAGTTTTGAGTGACATAAAAAAACTACGCCAGCCTGCAATACGATATCATGTGGACTGGTGAAGGCATGTTACAACAGACAACAGTGGTGCATAGTTGAGAAACCATACCAGGGTTCTCTCCAGGATTTTTCAAAACTGTGGGGCATTCTGGCCCAAAATTTTGTAAGTTTTACCAAAGCACGTTGAATTGAAATAAGGTACTCGGAATGTTTTTTACTTGATGTTTATGTTTGTTTTTTGAAGCTGTGCTGTGAAATCTGGTACATTTTAAACAGTTTTATTTCATGATTGCTGTCAATTTGATCTAAATTCTAAAAAAAATAAAATAAATAAAAAAATTCGCATCGGCCGCAATTTGTGCATATCGGCCCACATTTTGTGCGTATCAGCCCGATACGCTAGCTTGTGCATGGGGAGAACCCTGCATACAAAACATGTAGAGTTGCAGTTTCAAATGGTTGGTCAGCTCACTGACAAATGTTACCACCAGTAGGAGGGTTAATAGTGTATGTTTTACGTGCTTCTATTCTACTTACCTCGGTCTTTGGATCATACTTAGCTGTCGTTCTAACTGCTTTTGTGTTACTGCCATGAGAAAGCTCTGTCATTGAGAATGACCCACTAATCTACAGGCAGAAAGAGAAAAGAATTCAGCTACTTTGTGCGGCTGTATAAACAGTCACAAATCAGTGATCTGAATATGCAATTTCTAAACAAAAGTGGTAATGTTCAGCTAAAAATGCATCGCATTAAAAATATATATGTATATAAAAATAATCAATAGTATGCAGTACTAATATAGCACTTCATCGCACCCGAGGGCATCTCAAAGCGCTCATTAGCAGGCCAGGAATGTCAACTTTGAGAGGGCAAGGCCATTGTTATTTTGCAAAGGGCACTTCCATTGAAAAAGTCTATGGGAAATGTTTGAAGGAGCACCTAGTCCAAGGCCGTGGCCTCCATTTAATTCCAGGCCTAATTAGGTTTTTTTTTCTACAGGTGTTCGGAGCTATGTTCAAATATAAGACCCACTTATTTACATAGCACCATGTAACGGTTTACAGGGTGCAGTGGTGCAAGCTGCAGCCAACCATGCCAGAAAATACCGGGGCGAACCCCTTCTCTTAACAGCATGTGTACTGGGTTCTTTTATGTGTATTGCAATACAGGACCTAAAGCTTCACATCCCATCCAAAGGATGAAGCAACAATGGCTTTAAAAGTGTCTTGCTTAAGGACACAAGTGCCATCAGGGGGACTCAAACCCACACTCTTCTGATCAGAAGCACCAGAGCTCTAGTATCGTGTGCTTTACCTATTTAATACAGGGAACTGCTAGCATTAAACAGCTCCATGGTTAGTGTATCTATTGAAAACTAGAGGATGAAATTAATTTACTCTTCAACAAAAATACATCAATGATGTACTTTCCCTATGCAAAAGTTTGGTTTCCTCAGTAGCTCTATGAAGTTGGGCAGAGATCTCATTTTGACACTTACTTCAAAGCTGGAGGCTTGGTCTCGGAACTTGAGATGTCGCTCCGTGCCAAGGCTCATTATAGAACCACCAAACATCTGCAAGAAAAACAACGCTATCATTATTTAACTCATCATTTTTGAGATGTCACTTTTTTTCATAGCTGGTTCCTTTTAAATAATGCATCGGAAATTGTTAATTTGATCCATGCAACTTGCTTTTTAACAACAGCAATGGAAAAAAGAAACTCTATTGGACACAAAGTAAAATTTGTTCAGTGATTTTCACTTTTCTATGGCATGAAAACCAACGTACTTTTTCCACAGTGGTCCGTTGGCTAAATGATAAATGTAGTTATTCATACCTGGAAACCAGTAACAATTCTCTCTGACTGGCTAGTTAAGTGTTGAAACCAATGCTATAATACACACATATGGACTGGCAATGAGGGAAATAGTGCACATTTATGCACCCGGAGGGCCTGTGAGTGACCAGGAGAGGGTCCAATTTAGGATCGTCTCCTGGTCACTCACAGGCCCGAGGGGTGCATAGACGTGCACTATTGCCCGAATAATGCCAGTCCATATGTGTTTTATAACACACCTCAGTCTAAGCTTACCTCAGTCCAAAATGTCATGTGAACAAAAAAAATTTCAGGACGCACGGTTTTACAACGGTAAACTGTTATGAGCATTGTAAACCTCTTGAGGGCGCCATTTACCAGTCAACAGTTTTTGGGGTTTTGAAACTATTTCCCGCTTTGCTGAACTATTTCCCCCAAATGAAGCGCGTGCGGTGCGTTGACGCGCGTCAAGTTCACAGTGGTGGAGATTTCATGCATTATGCTATATTAGTTCACCCCACATGACAGTGTTTCAGCCAATCAGGATAAAGAACCAGGGAGAGGTGTGTTACAATATAAAATATTGACTAGTAAAAAAAGCTGACTGACTAGAGAAATGACAAGCTTACTGGTCCCATGCCTAGACATTGAAAAAGCTAAGGGCAAACCCTGACAACCCCACCCCCTCAAAAAAGGGGGCAAATGAAAAAGTGGAAACCAGCTGATCTGCTGAGAAACTGCATGCGCACCTGTTTATAGTTTTGTCAATTATAATTGTTATACTTTGGGAGGCTAATCATCCTTACTGGCGGCTGAGAAGCTGAATTGCAAAAGGCATGGCTACAAACATTTACTGGAGCGGGATTTGAACCTGCGATCACCGGTACGTATAGCCGGTGGTCGCAGGTTCAATTCCCGCTTCGGTCAATTTTTCTTGGTTCACCCCAAAGTTTATTTAAAAAACAAATTTTGATTTCACATAATTTGCGTTGAGAAAGCCAACTCTCACCTGGTAGTTGAGAATGTACTTAGCTGAGAGGGACCAGTTGAACATGCCCAGACCGTTGATCATCCACTGCATCTGAGTCATGTTCTCCATCAGTTTCTCCCAGGGGAGGATGTTGAGATTCATGAGGTGCTGAAGACGTCTCTGGGTAGCCTCTCGCTCGTCGGCCATCGTTGTGTCATGACGGAGATGCTGGAAGACGGGTTCCTTCTCCATCATGCCCCATAGATCATGCTGTGGAGGTAGGATTACAACATTTTTCGGATGAGGACCTTTGCTTAGCAAGTAAACTAATTGGCTGACGCCTCCTCAATCTATAAATCCTTTATTTTAAATTGTATAAAATCTGGTAATCAGAACAAAGGTAACCTCAATTTTAAGTGGCTTGTAGTGTAACCTGTAGGCCTGAAGATACATGTGAAGAAACCTCAGTTTTAGATGTGGGAGGAAAACCCCAACTGGGGGAAAACCCACCAATCAGGTAGGGACTGAAAACCCAATCCACACGCGAGGCCTCAGTCTGAGGGGGGATTCAAACCGGTATCCACACAGAGGTGAATGGCAGGGAAGAAACCAGTAATGAATGCTTTAATTCCTCCGATAGATAGGTTCATACTCCAAGATGCCTCAAAATATCCCATGTGCTATGCAAACATCTGTGAAGTAACCCATGCCACAGTTTCCTGTCATTGTATTAGAACAGTATGTATGGTAACATCAGTGCCACAGATTGCCGCTGCAGAAATTGACCAAGGTTGAGAACTGTATCTCTTCCAACAGTGGCCAAAATTCCAGTTGCAATAAAGTACACCTGGTGGCTTCTCATTGAAGCACTTTTGGCTATTGCTCTACTCTCTACATAAGCATGCGTGTGCCTCAAATTGCCACTGTCATGGCAGAGGTATGGGTTGGTTGTCTCGAGAAATGCCCGTTTTTGAATTCTTAGCAAACTTTCTAGATCCTGGTATGATTAACACCTTGAATGAAACATTAGAAGAAATAGTTGTGTAAGTTTGTAGTCTCAAGAATTACATGTCAGAAGGCACCAAGAGTAAGAGGGTTCATATATTCTTTTCTGATGAGGCTCATCTTTGAACAAACGCCTCCATTTTAAATGTGTTTTTTCTCTTCTTTTTACCTTAAATCTGATTGCATCTTCACCCTCCATGAGCAGCTTCAAGTGTTTCCAGTTGAAGGAGGCCTTCTTGCGATACACATCTAAGGGACTGGCTGGCATACTGGGTACCAGTGTCTCCCAGTCATCTGGCACGACGGGGCCATCCGTTACTGTTTGGGACTCCATCCTCCCCGGAAGAGGACTTTAGCTGACTTCTAAAACTATTTAAAGAATGTACGATACAAATTTCAATTAAACTATGTTACTAATTAATCTTCAATGCTCATTAACCAGCCCTGTCCCCCTGGCGGGATTCTTTTTTTTGGCGGAACTGTCGGAATCTTTTTTCTTTGAGGGTACCGCTGGCACAAAGAAACCCTGTCAAGAGAACAAAGATTCTCTTTATTGGATCGTTCGTTTTGTTTCTCGACCGAGAAAATGTCAAATCCTTGCACCTTGAATTGCAAAACACAGGCCGTTACCTACAGCATAGGAGTGGTACTAAACACGGAACCATGGCTCCATTGTCGGCTTACTCTGACTTACCTCCATCAGCTAGAATACAATGAATAAACAATTGGTGGAAGCCTCTCGCTGCATAAATAACATCATTCATCCCAGAGTAGTACGCTAGACTACAACTTACAAACAAGTGTTTAATGTTTGCTTTTCTTATTTCTAAAGTAATTTTGCCCTTCCTACTTAACTTTGTCGATCAGATCCCGCCCGATTGTAGAAATGTCACAATTTTAATGTCAATGACATGACTCTAGGTATTGCCCATCGGTAACACAAATCACTAAACATATAAATGTAACAAAACAGGCCCTGCCTCTGACTGGCCTTGTTGGGCGCAATCTTTGAAAGTCCCCCCCGGACCGAGTGCGCAGGATGCAGGCTATGTACACACACAGGCGGTGAGTTTGCAAGCTGGAATGGCTGATACGCATACGACAGCCATGGCTCGTCCAGATGCGTGTTTGGTTGGGTCACGCTGATTGGTTGTTGCCAATATATGGATATATTCGGTCAGTCTTTTGGTAAGTTTTTGTCGTTTTTTCTGCCAAATATTTTCATGATGTTGTTTTAAGGGTTCCAGATGACGTTGTCATACAATAAAGATCAACTCCATGTGTTTAGAATGTCTGTCATGATTTTGGAAAGTGGAAAAAAAAGGACGAATCTGATCACGAGTCTGGCAAAAACTGGTCAAAACTGCCCATACCGTCGATAATATCAGTCTTATCTCGTAACCCTCCGGTCTCCGACCGTCGGGAGGATGGAGGGTTACGATTATCGCAACTACCGCCATCAGGGCGCGCATGGCTTCGTTCCCTAGCTAGCCATCTGTATAACTTCAGTCTTCTCCTGGGACATTTTATTAAACTTGCTACAAAAGTTCACCCAGTTTTGCTTGAACCATGGGGAAAAAAAATAAAAACAAAGAATTGGCTTAAAAGTACTGTGGTGTAACTAGGAAGGGGGACATTTACAATCTAATAAAGACAGTGCTGTATAACTTTACAGTCACTGGTGTTTGGAAGAAAGACATGTGATTTTGTTCATCTAGTTTTCCACTTAAATAATCTGGACGAAAGGTAGCATCACACCACTCAACGAAATTAATTTCATCAACAACAACCCCGCCATCGCCATCAACCCCCACGGCCGCCATGTTGATTTGGCGCGTCCCGTCAAATATTGAAGTATTGACCGTGTAGTTCGTAACATCATCCCGCCAAGGAATTGTTCCACGCAATGCATTTGGTGGCGAGCAGTTGATATTTACGTGCGCAAACGCAAATTATAAAATTTGCGCACGCTGGTGCGCAAATTTTAAAATTTGCGCGACTTTCAAAGATTGCGCCCAACAGCCTCACCCAACCCACCCACTAAAATATGCTAACTTAAATACACTACAGTAATGACCGACCAATTATTGAGGGATAAATTTGCCAAAAAAAGTAAGTCTCGATTTGAAAGTTGATGCCTGGTTGTTTTAGAGGACAGGGTTCGTTGGGCCAAGAAGCGGAGGGAGTCCAGCGTATTGGCACAATGTATGGGGGCTAGACATGCAGACATGACTCAATCTTTTTTTTTAGTACTAATAATATATTACGTTACACCATCGCTAACACAAATCACTTAAACATCATTTAAATGTAAACAACCCCCCCCCCCCCCTTCCCCTGCTAAAATGTGAGGACTTTTTTAATTTTTAACTCCATGGTTACAGTCATGAGAGTACCCCTTCATCAATTGCCCGAATTAGCTCTTTTGAAGAAAGGAACTGCCGTAACTAATTTGTACTGTACTTACATTTATTTAATTTGCAAACAACCATGGATGGACGAACTTGGAGGCAATGTAGCTGTGATGATTGAATGATAATGATAGGCCTAACTTGATGGAGACTGAACTTGGTTCACGTTCTGTCTGGACTTGACGGACTAAAAACTGGATGAAAGCACACCACAGGTCAAAGGCAACGCACGGTGCCCTGATTTCGACTACGGTGTGGGGACCAAAAAGTCACAGTACAAAAAGTGCAGTGTCCCTGCTCTGACTTGTTCTTCGTTTTTACGACTAGGTAGCACTAGCAGCCTGGGTTTTACACACCACACCAGGGACTCATTTCAACTGACTGAAGTTAACCGCTTATTGGGCCCAAAGTCCATCTGCGGATTCAGAATCGGCCAGCCGCATATTCAGGAAAATTACAACACATGCAGTTCAAGGCGGTAAATTTCTGTCTCTCATTCTTTATCTTTGAACGATTTTTTGTTATATTTCTGTATTAACTAGTACAATTTTTTTCTCTATATTCTTATTAAGAGTTATTAGCCGTTAGCCGAAGTGCTCTTGAATGAACTTAGGTTATATTCTACAGGTCTCTTCCTTGGAATCAAATCAATTTACATCAGAAATCGTTTGTCATATGGATAGCTTCTAGTGTGCCTCGTGGTATGGGCCCAATTTCATGGCTCTGCTTACCGTAAGCAAAGAATCGGCGCTTGCCGAAGGAGGTTTAAATTCTCCTGACCGTCGCAGTTACTATATATTCCTTACTGGGCGCTAGCACGACAGATAATGTCAAAATCTCAAAAAGGAGTACAGCGCCCCAGTTACTGGGTCTAGAGTATGCTCAGTATATATGAAAAAAAGTACTAATAAAATATGAAATTAAAAAAAAACTTTCAAAACAGAAAGAAAGAGAGAAAGAAAATTCACCGCCTCTTACTGCCTGGATTCAAACCGATTATATTTTTTCCTGAATACGTGGATGGCTTTTGGGCCCAATTTACGGTTAGGTTCAGTTTAGAGATAGCGAGTACCAGCGACAGCCAAATACAGAATGTCTGGTAACCACTTCATTCTTAGATTAGACATTTTTATGTGAGCACAGTTTTCGTTAACAGAGGAGTAAGGTGTACCGACTTAATAATAAGTACAATGTACACACCACCACTAGTGTAGTGCATGTATGTAGTGACTATAATAAATGAATGTAACAATTGTTGGTTTTAACTTAGTAATATTCTTCTCGTAATGTCGAATGAAAGCAAAGCTAAATACAGAGCACTGAAAAGGAAGCTTCGATTTCTAATTTATGTAAGTGAGTTTGTTTCTTTGGCGTGCATTTGGGGGGGGGGGGTTGTCTTTTTTTAGTTTACTTTAATAAGTTCTAACGTTAAATTAAAGTTAACGTTACTTTTAAATTATTTTTGATAATCACTGTTTTGGAAGAATACATTGTGGAGTGATAGATTTCACTAAACACTGCATCAGTGTATTTAATAATATAGTTTTTTTTATAGAGCAAATTGATCAAGGACCATAGTTAACCATAGTTCGACTAACTCTGCTGATCGTACTCAGGTTAGTCAACAGTACGTGGACTAATCTACTAGTGTAGTAGTAGATACTACTGTACTACCTAGTCGACTATCCATTCCCAAGATCCTATCCATTTCCAAGACTAGCTGGAACTGTCGTTACTGGCTTTATTCGGCCACTGAAAGGTCTTTGGTACAAACTCTGGAAAATATTTTCACCGTTTTCCAGAAAGAAAAGCCTTTGATTGAATAAACAAATGCAACAATCATCATGTACGGTACCGCACTTTCCTATGGAGGGCTAGGTAGTCGTGTTTGTTTACGTTTAATACCCACTACAGGTCACGTGACTTGCAGAGCGCAATCGGTCTATTATGGTTAAGTGCCTTACTCAAGAACACGTCCCACAACGGGGATTCAAACCCACACTCTGCTGCCGACAACACCAGAACTTGAGTGCAGTGAACCACAGACTGCTTGGCCACAACACTCCTACTACTTTAAAGTCTGGCATAGTTTATTTTATCATTCAAAACCGCAGTGGATGATATTGAATGGAACGTAATAAATTCTAACTCTACTTTTTTGTAAATCATTATTAGGTAAACGGGTTGTTGAATAATCTAGGCTCTGAGCTACAGTTCTTAAAGTATTATTCCGCTTCCTATAATTTTTTTCCATAAAGAAAGAAGTTCTAAGTTTTGTTTGTTCTTAATACTTTCTTTTTAATAATTTTGTAATGGGTAGGAGCAAGAATGTTTTCAAGAGGAGCTAAGACGTGCTCAGCGCAAGTTACTGAAGATTTCCCGAGACAAGAGTTTCCTTCTTGACAGACTCTTGCAGTACGAGAGGGTGGAAGGATCCAGCTCAGCCTCAGAGTCCACTGCATCATCTGACAGTGAGAAAGAAACCAAGAAGGTTTGTATCCTTAAGTCAAACTTAACCCTCCTACTGTCCGACCGTTCCGATTTAATATTATCCTCTGTGGTTGGTTTTGAATGACAGATAGACTATGCCAGTGAATCTCCATGCCACCCTGCAGTATATCATGTGGTGAATGAATGCATCTACACAGTACACAGTACACAGTATGGCACCGGACTCAAGCTCTGGTGTTTTTGATCAGCAGAGTGGGTTTGAGTCCCGGTCTTGATACTTGTGTCCTTAAGCAAGACACTTGACCATTATTGCTTCGTCTTTCGGATGGGACGTAAAGCCGTTGGTCCCTTGTGTTGTGTAATGCACAGAAAAAAGAACCCAGTGCAATTATCATAAAGAGAAGGGGTTTGCCCCGGTGTTTCTGGCATGGTATGACAGCAATGTAATATGGTGAGGCCTGGTTCTCCATAATTTTACCGAGACGAACCAGTCCTCACCATGTTTAAACCAACTTGTTGAAAACCAATTCGCCACATTTTATTCCCATTCATAAATGCCTTTCTGTTCAAAACATTCAAAAACCTTTAAAAGTTGATCGGATCGAACAAATCTGACAGCTCACCTTGATTCTGCATTTATTTTCTATCCACGTTGAGCGCCTCATGCAAGTTTCATAATTGTGGGAAGTTTCAAACTTGTGCCAGCCAAATTTGTGTGTTACCATAGAGTTGCGTGCTACCATTTTAAATTGGGCCTCGCAATTTGCGCGCTCTGCTCATTTGTCTGATAGCGCCCTCTTTAGACTCAATTCCCTCAGGCTATGTGAAATCACTTCTTATTGTGTCTCTACCGCGCGTTAAAACATCGACCAATCAGAATGGATAACAGGTACTTATAAATGATAGATAAACCATGCCAGCCTGCAGTATGATATCATGTGGTGATTGTATCAACACCGTAAACAGTCGGCCCTACTACTGTCTGACTGAAACTAAACAATGTTTTTGAGCCATACAAATCATGTACAGTGCCTTAAAGTTATACAAAGTACATCAAGGGAAAAAAGGTTTTAAAATTGACAATTTATTTTGAATGTGGCAACATATTTTGCTGATAAAGGCCAGCATTTGTATCTTGATTATTTTCAGAGTTCCGATGCCAAGAAGCAGAAGAAAAAAGCGAAACCCATCAAGGTCAAAGCTAAGAAGAGGAAACAGCGGCAGTTGAAGTCACTCCTAGGTGGGGAGAGGAAACCACTCCCTGGCAACCTGAATTACAGTACATCTCAGCAGCAGCTTTCAAATGTAATTTGTGGCATTTTTTATTGGCAAGGAAGTGAAATTCTTTACTCGTCTGACCCGTGGAGTTTTGTTGTTGGCAAATCTTATATCAAATCTGAAGATAAGTTTAGTGCACTGCAATTCAGTTAATCTTTTCTTCTTCGAATAGGTTAAGTGAGTGAAAATGTATAGTAGGGAATTTCACTTCAATTTCGTCACCTTTATTAAACATGTTTGGTTTCACGCATCATCAGTGATTTCATTTCTACTTCACAACAGAATATATTTTTACCATTTTATGCATGTAAGTTTCTGATAATTTGAATGATTTTGGTGTTATATGTTTTGTTTGTTTTTTTTTTTTTTCATTAGAATTCCAAGCTGATGGATTTAATGAAGGTTGGGTCTCCCAATGTGCAGATTCCTCAAAGTCCGCTAGCAACCCTAGGTATGTTTTAGTTACTTTTGATAATTACCCATTTGATAATACGAATAAGCCAAACTTATGAAGCGCAAGACAAAACTGAAGGAAATTGTGACACGCTTCTTAAAAATCATTGTTTAATTGATGAATCTCCTGTGTAGGTCTACCGGTGCAGTCGGGTAACTCTTTATTCCAAGGAGTGAGTCTGCCAGGATTCTCACCCCAGACCCTCAATCCTCAGCAGCAGCCCTCCAAGCTATCTAGCCTCCTGGCAGCAGAGTCCAGTGCCATGGGAGCCCTCATGAGGGCAGGCTTAGCTGCAGCTGCAGCCGGGGAGAAGGCGGAGAAACAGAGCAAGAAAAGACACAAAAAGTGAGTTAATTGGCGGTTACGGATAACAATTATTGGAATGTTTTAATAAGAATGGTCACTTCTTTGGTGACATCTGTCCCACATAATTCAAAATGGAAGAAAACAAGTGTAATTTCTTTGTTATCTGAATCTGGTAGGCTATGATTTCTTGTACTTTACAAAGTTAAAGACTACTGTCGTGTGGAAAACATCTGTTCAAATAGTCTGAAGTTTTAACATGTAACTACTCCTCGTAAATAAAATACAATTCCTTACATTAGTTCTACTCTCAAAGTGAATATGTCTGTTTAATTTTAACAGAGAGGCTGACAAGCTGCCCTCACAATTCCCCCCGTCGATGTACCCCTCCTCCAGCACTCCATCTTCTTCAACAAGTCAAATACCTCATACTAAACCGTCTACATCAGCTGAAAAGTCGTCCTCCCCTACCATCACGACAACAGATGTGAACCTTATGGGCGTGGCCAAAGGGACCTCAAGCAAGACACCTCACGGGAGTCACCGGCAGAGGACGGCAGAGGAGGAAGAGGGGGAGGAGCTTGTAATTGACATTCCAAATGATTGACAGGTTACTGATGGATTAACAGCTTAACCTTCTGCAGTAGTAAGGTTCACCGGGGTAGTTGTCAGCTATTTATCCCAACCAGGGTATACGACTTCCCTGATTGAACTCTTTTCAATGGGCTCCATATGGAAGCACACCTTCATCAGAAAAAAGGCTCACAGGGTCGCCTATCTATCCCAATGGGGGTAGATTTTTACCCCAGTTGGAACCCTTTTCTTCCATGAGGTCAAGGATGTCAATGCACCAAAATGAAATGCTTGCAACAAGGAAACCTACTTGTATGCTAACCTTTGAAATCTTTGTTGGCACCCTGAATGCAATAACGATATTCAACAGCAAAAATATGTTCAAATGCATTTGTATTGGTTGATTGATTGAATTCAACAATCTTTTTAAACTGTAGTTTTCTGTGGAAACAACAAAGGCAGAGTTACTTTCAGGCAAAAACTGGCCGTTTATGGTGGCTCTGAACGGACATCATACATTGCAAATACATTTGGAAATATTTGCGATGTCGCAAATATATGATCTTTGTGAATGTTTACAATACTGCAGATATCTTTTTCAATCGTTGAGAACAGTATTGAGCAGTGACACCATGTGATAAAATCTCTCCAATGAGCTGTGGGGTGATTCTGAAAAGAACTGGGCCCAATTTCATAAAGCAGTTAAGCACAAACAACAAAATGCTAAGCACAGAAATAGGTGACCAGCCAGAATACTATGTAATATATAATAATATTGTTTCAATTTAGCAGCGAGTTAATCACGAACAATATACATTACATGGTATTTTGGCAGGTAACCTGTTTCTACTAAGCATAATTTGTCTGTGCTAAGCAATATTTTGTACTTTGCAGTTTTTCAAACTGGGCTCTGAGCATACTGGTCAAAAATAATGCCACGTTGTTACACAATTGGTTCTTATTCAAAACCATCACAGTTCAAAAGAGAGATTTTATCACATGGTGTCAGCGCAAACATTAGTTTACAAGATTGGATATGTAGTTATAGATTAGGTGATTACATTGGTTTGAATGGAAGGACAGGATGGCGGCAAATTGATTGAGGTGACAAGCCTTTTAGGACAATGTAAGATTGTCACGCCAGTCCAACAAGCTCGTGTGAAAGGCGCAAGATGGGGAACTGGAGTTCTAGCTATTATTGGAACGTGAAATACGCATAGGCCCTGTGTCAGCAAGTGAATGCTTCGTTTCTTGCCGAAATGGCATCCAGTGGGATTTCACATTTCAGCCAGAGTTCCCCACCTTACGACTTTGGTGCTCTATAATCTTTGGTTACGACCTTGTTATAAACAATGTTTTCTAGTGCAACAAAGTTGCATCTTTATTAAAACTCTGGGATATAGACCATGTCACCTTGTATACAAAAGAGTGACATTCCAGGTGAGATAGTACTCTGGTCATCTGGGAGATTTTACATTTTGTATCTTATTTACCACACAAATTCAAGAGTTATAAAAATATAAGCTCTACACCATTCTTTATATCAGAAATTGATAAAAGTCATATGGTGCAATCTCCACGTAAATGTAAAATTTATGTTTTGTCCCAATGAGCTGTGTACAAATGGGAGACTTTTGAGACAGTAGCGGGCGCCCCAGTAACCGGTCCTTTTCTATTAGGAGAGCAATAGAAAAGGACTGGTTACTGGGGCGCCCGCTAACGTCTCAGAAGTCTCCCATTCTACCCGCAAGAAGTCATGGATCAGCTGATTTCCTCTTTTTTCTTTATTTTCAGTGTCATAGAAAACTGAAAAACACTGCATACAAAGTTATGTGTGTTTGGCCGTTTCCTCTTTTCTGTTCTTGCATGCCTGCCATGCTGTGTGGCTCTTTCGTCAACATGTGATGTCACAGGTTCCATGGTCTATAACACAAAACCAATGGAGCAAATTGACTCTTTACAAGTGTGCAAGATATGACCTCTTGACCCAAATGAGTTACGACTTTGTTGCACTGACATGGCGATGTATTGCTCTTGAACTTGCTATTGCAATGGAAAGTCCTGAAAATCAATAAAAAAAATATCAACAAGAAACATCAACAAACTCAATGAGTTGTGGAATTAATTTTTAAGTCTCAAAATATAAACATAATATTCAAAAACTCTTTGGGAAAACTATGAACATGTGGAAGAAAATTTTTGATATTGCTTAAAGAAAAATAATGGCAAATAGATTCCTTTTTTTTGTTGTTGATTATGTACAAATAATATCAGGAACACATTTCAAAACCAAAATAAAATCTCAGAATATAAAACTAACCTTTGTAAGCAAATTATAGACCTAGTCGTAGTGCAAGACGCTCTTACGTTGTTGACAGTAAAACCATGCACACTCAACACTACATACACGACACGACAATATTCCACCAATAGAGGGTGTTCGCTGGAAGCCACAAAAGTAAGAATGTATGGTGGGCTTTTGTCAGAGACAAGGTGAGCAAGTTCAATCAAGGACCATAGTTAACCTAGTTCGACTAACTAATTGAACTCACACTAGTCAACAACGGTTGTACTAGTCTAGTCAACTGTTCGCTACAGCCTATCGAGGTTGGTCACATCGCTGGTTACCAATAGCCGTTTCATAAGCACAGTGCAGAGGGGACCAGTTTATCAGAAAAGTGATAACATTGACTTCGCCGTTTTCTCATGGTCACATGGACGTGACATAGAGTTGTTCGCCCTTCAACTTCAGTGTGCATGCACTACATACGTCACTAACCAACCACTAGTTAACCATTGGTCCTTGATTGAACTTCCTCACGGTTGAAGGAACAGCCCCCGCTATCGTTCGATGGTTCGTGCATGCATGACACGTGGGGAGGGAGAATCACGATGGTCAGGATGGTCGAGAGATGAACAACATCATCTTGCACCAAGACTAGTGTAGCCTGTGCAAGTTTCTCACACATTCAAACATATAAATTGCTGTAACGGATCCCAACATTTGAATACCACAGAAATCTGTAAAGTATATTCCTATTGACCCCTTGCACGTACGTCACACGCGCCGACTGTGCCACGCTCACCATTTTGGTGGTCAATAGGTTTACGTGTAAACGCCGCGTATCCTAAAATGCACTCTTCACTGACTAACTCAGTGACATTGACCACCAAAATGGCGCAACCAAGATTACTGTGATGATGACGTCAGGTGAAATGGGTCAATATCATTGTATAATGTACACATTATCTCAAATATACAGTTTGTAGTTTACACATTATTTAAAATGTTAAATTTACAAAAATTTAATCTTCAACTGCTTGCAGTGAAAAGATTTTTTCGCTATCAACAACGACAGTTCTATCATCTTGTGCAAAGTACTGTGACCAACAAAAACACAATACGACTCAAGCCATGTTTTCTACAGGAATGGTTTTTTTTCTGCCCGTCTGGAGTACCATGCTATAGTTTCTTCACTTTTGTGACTGCTGGTTCTGATTACTGTGTTGTCGCTAGCCAAGCCTCCAGCAAGAGCTTTTAGATGTTTCACTCCTTATTTGAAGTATTTGGAAGTATTACCATAGTTTCTTCACTTTACTGACTGATGGTCCTGATTGCTGTGTGGTCGCTAAACATCACATGATGCCAAGACTCCAGCAAGTGCTTTGAGAGACATCGCTACCTTTATTGGAAGGTTTTAGATGTATTTCTCAGTCTTTTCACTTTACTGACTGATGGTCCAAATTGCTGTGTGGTCGCTAGCCCATTCTCCAGCAAGAGCTTTGAGATATTTCACTTCCTTTTTGGAAGGTTTTAGAAGTATTTCTCAGTCTTTTCACTTTACTGACTGATGGTCCCAATTGCTGTGTGGTCGCTAAACATCACATGATGCCACGTCTCCAGAGAGTGCTTTGAGAGACATCGCTTTCTTTAATGGAAGTTTTTGGAAGTATTTCTCAGTTTCTTCACTTTACTGACTGATGGTCCCGATTGCTGTGTGGTTGCTAAACATCACATGATGCCAAGACTCCACCAAATGCTTTAAAAGACATCGCTACCTTTATTGGAAGTCATTGGAAGTGATACATAGACTCTTCACTTCACTTTCTTTGGTCTGAATGCTTGTTATAAGGACACGCTTCCCGCTCCTGTGATTGCTTGATGTGCATCATATGCGGTCCAATCCTGCACTGGTTGCAGCAGTTGAAATATCTCCCCCAAGGTTGTTACAGTCTACAAGTGGATAGGGAAAACAATTAAATATTACAAGTTTTTTTTACAAATTTTCTTTGGATACAAAAAGTCAAAAGCCCTCAACAGAAATACCAGGGGGAGGGGGGGGGGGAAAGTTGTTCATTCCAATCACTTTAGTTTCAAGACCTACTTTGATTCGTACTACTTTATCTTGAAGAAAACTTAAAACATTTCTTAAAGATAACGTTGTATAGACCTGTTTGGTGGACCGAAATTTTGTTAGTGTCCTACACTAAATGTCTGCATCACATTAATAATTTGATTAATTCGTCGTCTGGGTGCAACAAGGTCGTAACTCCATTGTGCACCAAAGTTGTATCTCACGTGAAAGCGCTCCGCTCCGTGCAACAACGTCATATCTGGGCGTCCGTTGACCTTGTGTGTACATCAGTGTTATTTTAAGTGAGATACCACTTCTTGGTCATTCTAAAATGCGCATTTTATGTAAACATCTAGTTTTTTTGAGATACGGCCTTGGTTGCACCAACACAATGAGATGTTCTCTAATGATACTTTTTTAATCGGTCCTCAGAAACTTGGTTTACTCTTATTTAATTTAATTTTTTTTTGTTTTCTTATTTTTTCCAGAACACCATCAGTGAACCCACTGTGTTCTCCATGGTGCGCCTGAGATATTTGAAATTACATCATGAAATAGTACAAAGAAACGAGATATCTACATTGAAAAAATGTTTGTCCAAAATTACCCACTACTAAAAATACTGGATAAAAATGCCCTAGTTTAAAAATTCTTATTGTATTATTGTAATACTCATTATGAAATTGCCCCAGGGAGAAGATTTTGAGATGTATCAAGAATACATACTTTTTGTCTTGTTTAAATCCACCTATCAAGTGTGACCTCGATCCTGTGACCCATTTTTGGATAGGTGTGCCTCCCCCATTTTTGGATACACGTGTATGTATTCGTCCCCCATCTCACCTTACGATCAATTATCAAACTCTGTTTCTGCGTCTGATCGTCGAGTGCGACCAGCGTCTTTAGTTTCTCTTGTATTAACTCCAGTAATGCAGCGGGAGTGAAGGAACAGGGTTCCTGCAAGGTCCTAGTCAGCTTGTCTGAATACACAGTGATGAACTTGGCCAGAGTGGTCTTGTTGAATGGATTCTGTGCAGACAAATTGAGAGGGATGAAAATTAGTCATTAACCACTTAACTCCGGGAACTCAAAAATGTTGTCGTGCTTACCTGCGAGATTAATTTTCTGAATTTTTGGAGTATTGAAACCATGACTTAACCAAGTAAAGACAACACACATTCTCATAAAACGTTCCAGAATTTCTTTTTGAAGAAAATGTGGTTTGAGTTCACCGTGAATTCACATGATGTTATTTGAGTAGGGCGCCCTCAGCTAGAGGTCAAAGAAAGTTGCTCATTGGCCCATCATCTGCGCCGCACGTACAATAAATCCATTGTTGCATCATCATTTTACCTCCAAGATGGCGGCGTGATGACGTTAATGCATAAGGTATATACATCTTTAGCTCCGTGATACCCGAAAGCTCCTGGAATTCTAGGGGTCATCAAAAGGTGGACATGCCATCTTTTTACCAAACCTCCTTAAATTTGGATTCTTGTTTCAGACCCCTTTCGTCCGTGATAGCTCTCAATCCCTGCATCATGCAAAGTTTCAAACCTTACTTATAAGTGTTGTGTTTAGTGGAAACGAGAGGATGGGAATGCCTCTACTTTTTTGAAAACCAAGGATGAACATCCCATACACCGATGTGTGTTAAGCACTGTTAACTCGGTACTTTCCCCCGAGTCCTGTAAAAAAAAAAAATCCACAGGCATATTACTCCGATGGGATTTAAACCCACTACCTTTGCCACACATCAGTGTATGGGTAAAATACAACTAATCTTCTTTATCCCTAATGCAAATTTAACATCTATAAAAATGTTGTGGTACCCGCTCCTAAAATATAGAAGTTGAACTGCATCTACTTGTAGCTATGGCGCAAGCTTGGTGGCCTACCGGTAGTGGTAAGATATCTGCTCCAGAATGGCAAAGGTTGTGGGCTCGAATCCCACCCGAGTAATTATGCAGGTGGATTTATTTTCAGGGAGTATACAGTGCTTAACTCTTTCAACGCGGGGCGCTTGCTCACAGCCGCTCGGTGAATTACTTCATATGACGGAGAGCCTCTGCCAGCGGCTCGAAATAAACAAAATATTAAACATTTCCGTCACAGCTGTACATTTTATTCCGTAGCAAAAGAGTTAACACACATTGGTGTATGGGTAAAACACAAAATAATATTCCTTATTCTTGATGAAAATTTATCATCTATTTGATGATTGTCCCTTTAAATGTCTCTGCCACAAAAAAAATAATAAATAAATAAATAAAATAAATAAATACCAAGACAGCTACAGTCATGACAGTACCTGATTACCAGTGTCCGTCTCGGTCTTGTTCTTATTACTTCCTCGTCCTTTGTTCAGTGATTGAATGGAGGGGACTTTGATGAGTTTCTCGGGGGATGTCAGGGCATACCTCACCAGAGCTTGAATGTCTCTGTTGATGGTCTGAAGGTAGTCCAGCTGGAAGGCTGGACTGTGATGGACCCTCCACGCTTCGGCCAACTGTTTCTTATCCTTCAAAAAACAGAGATAGCTGTGTTAGTCTAACAGATGAAATATAAAAAACTTAATGATAGCACTTAAAGACTAGCTAATAGTAAAAAAAACTGCATGAGCTTTCGTAGCAACAACTACTTCATCAGATGCAATGAAGGGGACAAGCTTAGTACAATCTATACAAAGCTCAAGAAAGTTCCAGGTGAGTAAGTTCAGTTAGTGGAGTGTCATGGCCAAGCGGTTAAGATTACCGGACTCAAGTTCTTGTGTTGTTGGCAGCAGAGTGTGGGTTCGTATCCCGCTCGCGGCACTTGTGTCCTTGAGCAAGACACTTTACCATAATTGCTTTGTCCTTCGGATGGGACATTAAGCCGTAGGTCCCGTGTACTAGGATGGGTAGTGCACGTAAAAGAACCCAGAACACTTATCGTGGAAGAGGGGAATTACCCCGGTGTTTCTGGTTCACATGGCAAGCATTCTTATCTACAGGTTTCCTCAGGCTTGAGAGCTACAGTGATTAAGTTCACTTATGAGGCATCCTTGGTTTCATTACCAGAAATGTATAATAATAATAATAATAATAACAGGAACAAAGGTAGGCTGGTGCATCATTCCTGGTAGTGGGACAGAAAACCACGGTCCCTAATATCCTTTAAAGGCAGAGAAAACAAGTGTCTCAAATTAATGTGTCAAGATATTCTAGATAACCATTTATTTATAAATACCCCAGACAGTTTATCCATTCTGATTGGTCAAGAGAATGTCACATGGGGGTGTTTAAACGGCTGATGAGGACATGGCCGAGAGTGTCAGCAATTTTACTTACAAGAGCACCAAATTACGAGTAGCGCAATCAATACATACTGGTACTCAAAGTAAAGTTTATAAGGATGCTTTTCAGTCAAAAATACTGTTTTTTAAAGGTGCCTAGTAATATACAATAAGTTCAGTCATGAAAAAATTACTAATTAAGAAATAGAAGGTACATGAAAATGCAAAGTAAACACATTCAATGAAGGAAAAACACAAGTCGCAATAATATACAATTATGTCCAGAAGTTATAGAAAAATAAAACAAAAATAGCACCTGTTTTTTTTTTTCACACGGAAGTTAGCCTTCACATTAAAGCTCAAAAAGAAGATGCTCGAATGAACAACAAAGGCAACAAATTTAGTAAATAAAAGGCGAAAACAACATTTAAAATGGCACTGAAATCAACAGCTTGATAGAGAAAAAAGGGATCTGTCAATGGAGCACAAAGAGTCTGAGACAGTGATATAACTTACAAAAATATCTGAAAATACAATGCAATGAAAAACAAATGCAAATTATTCAGTAAATAAAAGGAATACAGAAAATTAAAATGACACATAAATAACAGCTTTATAGGGCAATAATGAACTGAAAATTAAGCACAACAAGTTGGAGACAATACCGAAATAGGACAAGGCCAGTGTTTGTCCTAACACAAACCTTATTAAGGAGAGCCTTTTGAAGAATGAGTTGATAAGCGTTCATCATACGGTGCTCTTTTATAGCGCCCTCTATCTTCTCTCCGAGATAACTACTGACGGATCTGATGGCAGTAGGGTTATCAATGTTACCGTGTTTGAGGGCTCCACTACTGCGATAATGTGAAGAGGCCTGTGAAGAGTTAGTTGACGTGTTAAATTAACCTTGTGGAAACTATTTTTTATCTTCTTCGAAAAAAAGTCATCAAGTACACATTTTGATTGTTTTTTTTTGTCAAGTCTCAAAGTGAACAATTTGCTGGTGCCCTCTTGTGGTTTTCTACAATTATTTATAGGCTGTGTTTATCCAGGGTTAATTCTGTCCAGGGGTTTGCTGGTTTTTATTTGGCAAGCTGCCCATTCGGGTCGTGGGCTCTTTTTGGATTGGCCAGTTTTTCTTTACTATTGATAGGCAAAGAACCTTTGCCCAATCAAAACTAAGCTGTGCTCCACAGGTTTATGTGCCGGGCGACAGATATGCAGTGTAAGATTCACTTTTGTTGCATTACTATTCATTAAAAGGGATCGTTCAACCCGCCTCCAACTACCCCGGCTCAACACCACCTCTTTAAAGTTTACTAAACAGCCTTTTATACCTTGGGTTGCGTTTGATGTGACTACTGGCGTATTTTATGGCATCAGATGAGGATTTCACTAAACCCTAGGTCTAGTCTTATCTCAAGTAAGGACGAGTAATCAGTCTTAACTTAAAGCACTAGTCCTAAGTTAGGACTAGTTTTGTGAAACCCACCCCAGGTCTGCCAATGCCTCTTCTGTGATATTTTCAGTTAAATTTAAAGCCAAATTTTGTAAGCGCCCACCAGTTCAGTTGGGGCCACTGGAGGAACCGAACTGTGCATTTACCGCTACAACTGAAATGCAACTTTTACCTAGTTATCAACCATTTATTTACTGTGAAATTGGCATTGGCAAGCTGCCAAGTGTAGGCCCACTTATCGAATTGTCAATCATTTATTTACTGCCAATAGACCTTGGTAATTAAGCTGCCAAGTACAGGCCTCTCTACACTTGACTTGCTGGCAAGCTGTCATGGGGGCCTGATCAGGTAGTGCAAGTCTAAAAGTTCAAGGTGGGCAAGCTACCCATAATTGTGTATTTTATACCTGCGGCGGGCAAGCTGCCCGTGTTTGGGTTTTTTTATACCGAGGGCAAACCTGCCCTTATGTTTGTTTGAAAAAATATTTGAGCAAACCTGCCCTTGAATGGTTTTGGTCCCATTCAGGCAAAGCCGAAGTTCAGTTGGAATAACAGCAGCTTAAGCTGCAACAAAGTCAAATACATTCTATTGGTTTCTCGATCTATTGTGTGTTTTTTTGTCTTCTTTGTGTGTGCATCGGAGTATAATATTATTTATCCCCGATGCACACATCAATGTAACGGTAAGACACAATAAATATTCTTTATCCCTGATGCAATGATTACGTCTATTGAATTGTTTTGGTACCTGCAGCTAATTACAGCATAAGAACTGGGCTCTTATCACCAGGCACACATGGAAGCCTAGTGGTAAGACATCTGCTCTAGAATGCAGGGGTTGTGGGTTCGAATCCTACCCAAGTAGTATACACTAATCCAAGCAGCGCTCATTTATGGTGTTTTACACCACCACAGCTATGGCCGCCGCACGCGCGCGACACGACAATAGCGCTTCAGCGTGCATATATGTGCATATGAACCAATCAGCATGGAGGATTCACAATGTGTGTAAGTTGACGTGCGCGTGTGGCGGCCGTAGCTGCGGTGTCGTAATTGCCCATGCGGAACAAGCTGCTTGGATTAGTCTATATGCCTGTGAGATTTTGTCCACCGGAATTTTGTCCATAAGATTCTTTTCAACAGGGCTCGGTGAAAGCATAGTGCTTGTAATTATCACACATTGGTGACGGGTAAACCAAAAATGGTTTTTTTTTATTACAAATGAAAAACCTACCTCATCTTGGAATAAGAAGACATACTGATACATGGCAGATGGGTCATCGGGACTGTAGCATTCATGTCTAGAATAAACAAGAAGTCATTCAAACATGAAGTCATTCAAACATGAAGTCATTCAAACATGATCGTCATTCAAACATGATCGTCATTCAAACATGATCGTCATTCAAACATGATCGTCATTCAAACATGAAGTCATTCAAACATGAAGTCATTCAAACATGATCGTCATTCAAACATGATCGTCATTCAAACATGATCGTCATTCAAACATGATCGTCATTCAAACATGAAGTCATTCAAAAATGAAGTCATTCAAACATGATCTCCATTCAAACGTGATCGTCATTCAAACATGAAGTCATTCAAACATAAAGTCATTCAAACATGAAGTCATTCAAACATGAAGTCATTCAAACATAAAGTCATTCAAACATGAAGTCATTCAAACATGAAGTCATTCAAACATGAAGTCATTCAAACATAAAGTCATTCAAACATGAAGTCATTCAAACATGAAATCATTCAAACATGATCGTCAATCAAACATGATCGTCATTCAATATTTAAGAAAATTATTATCAAGTGAGGATGGAAGGAGTTCAAATCAATGTGAGAATCTCTGGCTTGTACTTGGTGGCAATCAATGCTTTTACATTATACAAATAATAAAACTTGCTGGAAATCATCTTTTGAATTCAATTTTTTTTAGGTCATAAGCTACAGTAGTGCGGCTATCATGATACATGATCACCCGCTTACAAGCTACGGTGGCTATATCATGATACATGATCACCTGCTTACAAGCTACGGTGGCTATATCATGATACATGATCACCCGCTTACAAGCTACGGTGGCTATATATCATGATACATGATCACCCGCTTACAAGCTACGGTGGCTATATCATGATACATGATCACCCGCTTACAAGCTACGGTGGCTATATCATGATACATGATCACCCGCTTACAAGCTACGGTGGCTATATCATGATACATGATTACCCGCTTACAAGCTACGGTGGCTATATCATGATACATGATCACCCGCTTACAAGCTACGGTGGCTATATCATGATACATGATCACCCACTTACAAGCTACATGTACGGTTGCTAGTCGAATCAGGTATTTAGAGGGGCTTAACGAAGTGAAGAAAATTAAAGGCAAAATTGTTCCCAGAATTTCATGAGGAGATGACAAGAAAAGAAATGGACAAATATTAAGCAGATTTTGAAAAGATACATTTTAAGTTGGTTCTGTAAGGATCAGTCAAGTGTTCAGAGTCGATAGGGGAGATCATTGCAAGGCTTTGGGTCTGCATGAAATCAAGCCTGGCTCACTGCACCAGGATTAGCCTTTTTGAGGTATAGTGTACACTAGTAGAGGAGTGCAGTTCGGTTTGGGTGTCCACACAAATGTACCCAAACCAAATTGTGTCATAGTATTGTGTCCCACCATATCTCAAAATGGCTTATTCAGTTCTAGGAAGGAGCCAGCTAAAGTTTGATTGATGATATAGCCCTCGCTTCCCCGCCAGTAGACTCACCTGTCGTCTGTGTTATCAACAAACAGGTAGTGAAGAACAAAGTGCTTCTGGATACAAATATAACGCCAACCTACAGGCTGATACAGCTGTAAATGAGAGACATCATGAGCTTGAATGCATTAAGCAGGTACTTGTGGGTCATTCCACGAAGGTGGAACACTAGGGACACCGTTACATCGTTACCACCTATGATGCTTTTTCACCACTTCACTAGTCTACTTTGTTGATCTTGCTTTACATAGCATAAATAACACCAACCGTGAATCATAAAAAGGATTTACTTGATTACTGTGGTGTAAAATAATTAACGTGAAACCGTGCCTGCACTGATACCGGGACACCATAGGTGTGACATTTGGTGTCCCCGTTACATTGTGACATATATCCTTAATTTTCTCAGCCATGTGTACTTTAATTAATACCCATGAAGGCAGTTATTTTTCTTATGGATTTGGCATCAAGTTTCTGTTGAACCTTGTAAATTTGTTTATTACTTCCATAATATTGAAAAATATATGTTACAAGCAAGGTGTCCCTGTTACATCGTTACCTTGAATTTTTAAGAATATTAGCAAAAATATCAGGTAAGATGGTATGTGGAAAGGATTTGAAACTCTCTGAAACACTTCCAAAACCCAAATAAAAGGTGATGATTGATCACATAAATTAGAATCAACATTTTTTCAAACAAAAATGATAATATTGAAAAAATGTCTCAAAATAGGTCCCACCTTCATGGAATGACCCACGTACTAATAATAATACTTGGTTGTATAGTGCACATACCCTAGCAGCTAGATCCAAAAGGCACTTTACAACATTATTATATCCCTGTTTATCGGTCATGCTTATAGACCATTTGTCAAACTTTCTCAACTCCTGAGGGAGCGTACGTACTTAAAATTAGACATACCTTAAGGTAGATGTCCTGTTTCTGCCTGGCAGCATCCACTGTGTGAGAGATGAAAGTAGCCTTGTCCGAACGTAAGTCTGTCTCGCTCATGAATCGCCCAAACTCGTTGAAGTAGACCCCGAGTACGACGTACGCATTCTGGGCCGGGATGCTTGCCATGTAATCATAGACTGCGGAGAAAGTTACAAAATACCAGCAAACTCAAATTAACTACGTCACTTCTTTTTAATGTGCCTTTTTAATTCCCGACTGTAATCTAAATTTTATTTTTAAATTTAATTTTTGAAAGCAATTTGGGCGGGTTGAACAAAGAAAAATTAAAAAGAGCAAAGAAAACTTTACACAGTCAGTTTCCCTCGTGGTTTATTGCTTGATATTACTTTCACTTTGTAATCATAGACTGCGGAGAAAGTTACAAAATACCAGCAAACTCAAATTAACTACGTCACTTCTTTTTAATGTGCCTTTTTAATTCCCGACTGTAATCTAAATTTTATTTTTAAATTTAATTTTTGAAAGCAATTTGGGCGGGTTGAACAAAGAAAAATTAAAAAGAGCAAAGAAAACTTTACACAGTCAGTTTCCCTCGTGGTTTATTGCTTGATATTACTTTCACTTTGTAATCATAGACTGCGGAGAAAGTTACAAAATACCAGCAAACTCAAATTAACTACGTCACTTCTTTTTAATGTGCCTTTTTAATTCCCGACTGTAATCTAAATTTTATTTTTAAATTTAATTTTTGAAAGCAATTTGGGCGGGTTGAACAAAGAAAAATTAAAAAGAGCAAAGAAAACTTTACACAGTCAGTTTCCCTCGTGGTTTATTGCTTGATATTACTTTCACTTTGTAATCATAGACTGCGGAGAAAGTTACAAAATACCAGCAAACTCAAATTAACTACGTCACTTCTTTTTAATGTGCCTTTTTAATTCCCGACTGTAATCTAAATTTTATTTTTAAATTTAATTTTTGAAAGCAATTTGGGCGGGTTGAACAAAGAAAAATTAAAAAGAGCAAAGAAAACTTTACACAGTCAGTTTCCCTCGTGGTTTATTGCTTGATATTACTTTCACTTTGTAATCATAGACTGCGGAGAAAGTTACAAAATACCAGCAAACTCAAATTAACTACGTCACTTCTTTTTAATGTGCCTTTTTAATTCCCGACTGTAATCTAAATTTTATTTTTAAATTTAATTTTTGAAAGCAATTTGGGCGGGTTGAACAAAGAAAAATTAAAAAGAGCAAAGAAAACTTTACACAGTCAGTTTCCCTCGTGGTTTATTGCTTGATATTACTTTCACTTTGTAATCATAGACTGCGGAGAAAGTTACAAAATACCAGCAAACTCAAATTAACTACGTCACTTCTTTTTAATGTGCCTTTTTAATTCCCGACTGTAATCTAAATTTTATTTTTAAATTTAATTTTTGAAAGCAATTTGGGCGGGTTGAACAAAGAAAAATTAAAAAGAGCAAAGAAAACTTTACACAGTCAGTTTCCCTCGTGGTTTATTGCTTGATATTACTTTTGAAAGATAATGTTATTTCCGAATGCATTTATACAACAGCTCCACTCAGAACCCTTGCCTTCCCCACCCCCACCCCAACCTTCCCTCCAAATGAAATTAAAAAATGCACAAACGAATAGTTTCTGTACATCAAAAGCCCCCATCGTATCCCCCCAAAAAAAAATATAATAATAATAATAATAAAAATAATCACAGTATTTTTTACCCCCCTTCCCCCCCCCCAAAAAAAATAATAATAATAATAATAATAAATGAATAAATAAAAAAAACAGGGAAGAAAAATAAAAAGTCTGGTCATTCCACTGTTCACCTGCATTCCCAATTGTATTTATTTCCAAGTGAAATGGTAATATTATATTATCTTATAGCTATGTTGTTATTTAAAATGTTTAATAAATACCAAAGTGGGCTTATTATTCATTCATGATAGTGCACTTTCACCACTATTCCCATTTGTATTAAATACAATATTATATATTTAGATTGTTTAAACTTTTGTTAAAAAAAACTTTTAATGAGAACCAAAAATTTTAATAAATATCAAAGTGAGCTATCGTTCAACCATGATAGCACAGTTGCACTTCTACACTGTAATCTAAAAATTTGCAAAAACGTTCACCAGCATCCCCAATTGTATTATTTACAAATAAAATAGTAATATTATATATTTAGACTGTTAATCTGTTGTTAATGTTAAAACAAAACTTTTAATAAGAATCAAAGTGGACTAATCCCTTACGGAAAATCAAGCTTGCGGCAAGCTAGTTTTAAGCTTGTGACAATCTCATTGAGCTTGCTGCAAGCTCAAATGAGCTTGCAATAATTTTCAGCAAGCAAGCTGCAAGCTCCTTCCAAGCTTGCAGCAAGCTTGCCATCCTGCCGGTTGGTGCAAGCTTGCGGCAAGCTTGCCCTAATCTGCATTTTTTGAACCCTGCAAGCTCTCTGCAAGCTTGCCATCCTGCCGGTTGGCACAAGCTTGCGGCAAGCTTGCCCTAATTTGCATTTTTTGAACCCTGCAAGCTCTCTGCAAGCTTGCCATCCTGCCGGTTGGCGCAAGCTTGTGGCAAGCTTGCCCTAATCTGCAATTTTTGAACCCTGCAAGCTCTCTGCAAGCTTGCCATCCTGCCAGTTGGCGCAAGCTTGTGGCAAGCTTGCCGTAATCTGCAATTTTTGAACCCCGCAAGCTCTCTGCAAGCTTGCCATCCTGCCGGTTGGCGCAAGCTTGCGGCAAACTTGCCCTAATTTGCATTTATTGAACCCTGCAAGCTCTCTGCAAGCTTGCCATCCTGCCGGTTGGCACAAGCTTGCGGCAAGCTTGCCCTAATTTGCATTTTTTGAACCCTGCAAGCTCTCTGCAAGCTTGCCATCCTGCCGGTTGGCGCAAGCTTGTGGCAAGCTTGCCCTAATCTGCAATTTTTGAACCCTGCAAACTCTCTGCAAGCTTGCCATCCTGCCAGTTGGCGCAAGCTTGTGGCAAGCTTGCCGTAATCTGCAATTTTTGAACCCCGCAAGCTCTCTGCAAGCTTGCCATCCTGCCGGTTGGCGCAAGCTTGCGGCAAACTTGCCCTAATTTGCATTTATTGAACCCTGCAAACTCTCTGCAAGCTTGCCATCCTGCCGGTTGGCACAAGCTTGCGGCAAGCTTGCCCTAATTTGCATTTTTTGAACCCTGCAAGCTCTCTGCAAGCTTGCCATCCTGCCGGTTGGCGCAAGCTTGTGGCAAGCTTGCCCTATCCTGCAATTTTTGAACCCTGCAAGCTCTCTGCAAGCTTGCCATCCTGCCAGTTGGCGCAAGCTTGTGGCAAGCTTGCCCTAATTTGCATTTTTTGAACCCTGCAAGCTCTCTGCAAGCTTGCCATCCTGCCGGTTGGTGCAAGCTTGTGGCAAGCTTGCCCTAATTTGCATTTTTTTTAACCCTGCAAGCTCTCTGCAAGCTTGCCATCCTGCCGAATGGCGCAAGCTTGCGGCAAGCTTGCCCTATTTTGCATTTTTTTAACCCTGCAAGCTCTCAGCAAGCTTGCCGTCATGTTCTCTACAAGCTTGCCGCAAGCTTCCTTAAATTTCTGTAAGGGATTGTACAATCAAGATAGCAGTTACACATCTACATTGTAGCAAAAAACTTATTACAAACAAAGTTTAACCAGCATCCCCAATTGTATTTGTTTACAAAAAGAGCTGTAATAAACTTACTTTATGTTGCTACATTGCTTGTCTTTCAGCATGAACCTAAGAGTACAGTTGCATATCTACATTGTGATACAAAAATACTTTCACCAGCATTCCCAAGTGTATTATTTACAAATGAAATAGTAACATTATTTCCCAAAATGCAATTCGAATATTTACTCTACAAATTTTTTCCCACGCACTGCTTCACTGTGGAACTCTTTGCCTGTATCCTGTTTCCAAGTGGGTTATAATCTTTCTCAGTTTTAAGCAGAATGTCAACAGTTCCCTTCTGCCCTAATTTCTTCTGCTTTCTTTCTCGTTTCCTTGTAGCCCTCACCTAGAGTGGCCTTGTGTCTTGTGCCATGTGCCTTGTGATGGGTGAGTTACATAATAACAAATTAATTGGATTGTTTATCTGTTGCTAACTACTTTAAGTAAAGTAACTTGTCATTTATTTCGAATTATACAATTAAACTTCAAATGTGTAATGGACTTAAAAAAAAAAAAACTTTGTAAATTTTCATTACTTCCTAAAGTATCTCAATTGCTCCCACCTTTTAACAATTGAATAAAAATGAACCTCATTTCTAATTTTTTTTTCTAAAACTTATATTAAAAATGATTCTTTTCAGATCAAATGTAATCAACAAATTTAGAATTGGTGCAAATAATTATTGTTAGATTGTACAAAGTCTAGGTTGATTCAAGTGTCTCTCAGAGGACTATGATTTCTACATTCTGGTGTCAGTGTTGTTCTTGCTATCAAAGTCTGGTACTTGGACAACAATCGTCTCCTTATGACTTGCTGTAGGAACAGAGTTGGTCGAGTTGGTCTGTCGGGTTCTGCAGCGAAATACTGACCTGAATGCTTGACGGTATTGTGAGTTCATCACACCATAGATCACCGAATTAATCGCACTGTTTATCAGCTGAGGTATGATGGGCAACCATTTCCACAATGTCCTCCCTAGTGCAGCTTGTAGTGGATTGCGGATCTCTGCAATTTTACAAATCCACCTACTTAAACTTATTACCCGGTTTGGGATGTGACAGAGGAAGAAAACAATACCATTCACTATCAGCATCTTAGCAACTTGGTCTCTTATTTGTCGTGCCTTCCGGTCATCGTCTACCCTGCCGTCAGCACCCATGCGTTTGTTCAACACCTGAAGGATGCGTGCGTACATGTAAATGTTGGCAACCATTACCACGATCCAGGGAAAGTTCAATAATGGCGAGGTGATCAGTGTCACCCGAGGCTGTATCGAACCACAGTACGACACAGTCGATGGGAATCCTCGGTACTTGTCATGGTCAGGCCAGTGAAGGCAAAGCGTTTTAAGATTAGCATATAAGGGTATCACTGAAGCGGAAACTAAGAACCCAGCAAGCCAGCAGATTGCAATGAGTCTGTGAGTTCGTCTCCTCCCGCGGATCTTAAGATGTTTTATGGGATGACACAATGCAAGGTATCTCTCAAAGGACACCAGAGTGACAAAGAAAATAGCCGCATAGTATCCGGTATTTGACACAGTGTAAAATATGGAACAGGCAGCTGAATTCTCGAATGGTTTCTGGTAGCGTACTATCGTTTGAGAATATCCCACTACATAAACTACTGCAGTCGTGGTCAGGAACAGTAGGTCAGATAATGCCAAATGTGCCAAAAAGATGTTAGTATCGGATCTCATTTTCGGAACGCGGAAAATGACAAAAAGAAAAGTAGAGTTGTTGATCAGACCGAGACCCAAGATGATCGGTATAATGATGGTAATAATGACGGCGTCTGCTTGAGTTAAAAGCCAGTCAGAGACCCTCTTCTCAGTGATGTTATAAACAGATACACAGTCCTCTGAAGCCATGTTGTAACTTGAAGCTCTGGAACTATGTCAGTGTGTAGCAGTGCACTGAAAACGATAGCTACACAATACAAGCTGTTCGCAAATTTATGTCCACACTTTCCTTAAAGTCCTTATAGTAGGAGAACATCCGACTGTTGTTGTGTGTTCTCATGAATCCTCTCCTGATTTCCTCAGCACTATACACACGACGAACAGCTTTGGTGAAGGAAGGTGGCTGGTTAGTAACGTCACCACTTTATATAAAATAGTTTTCCTCTGTCACGTCTGTCACTTCTACTGGTCCTCATCTCTAATGGTACTTGGTCCGATAAACCATCAAGGTACTTGTACAGTATGAAGGGTTTATAAATATTTTATGCACATGGAGTGGAGTGTTGTCCCTGATCGATCAAGAATAACTAGCTCTAGTGTTGTTTGAGTGTGGGCATCCACTTTTTTTTACAATTTGAACGCTTGAAATCATATACGGCTGTTGTATAGCTATTTGCATATCGGTGACTTTATTCGTTTCTCCACTTTATAGAATCTCTAAAGGGAATTAAAAAGTAATTAAGGGAATTAAAAAGTAATTAAGTGCGTACTTCAAAACCATAACGGTCTGTTCTTGGTCCCCTGAATAATGAAAGACATTGAAAATACCAGCATAAAAAATGATAAATAAATTTTAAAAAGCCAGTCCATGCTTTTGATTAGACTTTACCAAAAGAAAGTGCATTGTACCATCTGTTTCTATGGAAACATTAATTTAAATATCTCGGTGTGAATGCACAGATATGTTCATGGGCACGCACACACTCACACACACACACACCCACACCCTTACACATGGCCAGTTGCGGGGTACTTCATTGTTCAACTTATTGTCCCTTTTCTAAAGAATTCCCTTGTGGGGTAGCACTAGAACAAAGAAAACCTTGTGGGGTAGCATTGTTCCATTGTGTAAAGTGCCCCGTAAGTTGGTGAGTGTAAGGGCACCTCTCCACACACACACACCAACAGAAGGACGTGTTAGTCACAGTTTGCCCTTTCAGTGGCCTCGCCAACCGAGGGACATAAACATTTAAAACATTTTAGAGGTCACTTTTTTTTCTGCGGTTTGCAGAAAAAAGACGTTAAAAAAATAGAGAATAACATTGCAAGGACCCAGTCTTTACTAATAACCTTGGCTGGCGGCTTGCCACTGTTAATGGACCTGGCCTTCGGCTCAGTCCATCAACGAGCCAACCACCAACCAGGACCCAATTTCATACAGCCGGAAATAATGACTGCTTAAACATTTTCTACTATGCAAAAATAAGCAGGATACCAGTCACGGATGCTACATCATGTACAAGCAACATGGTATTTTGGCTGGTAACCTTATTCTGGTAAGCATAAGTTTTTTGAATGCTTAGCTACTTTTTCTGCTTATAAGCAGCTCTATGTTATTGAGCCCTGGTCATTAACGCCAAGTAAAGACTGGGTCCTCACACTGTTATTCCCATAAATAACCTACAGAAAAAATGGTAACATTAGGATTTGTGATTTTTTTTTCGCCGATATTTGTAGAATTGTTCTATTCATGTTTCAAGGGCCATTCTTTAGGCTGTTCAATGTTTGCGTGGCACCAAACCTCTTAGAGTCTTACACATAGTTAACTATTTACAGATATTTTTCGAGAATCAGGCTTTGAGCTTTGAGAACTAACAATACCATATCCGGAAATACATGTATTGTGGGTGGTGTACGGCTTTTGGGCGGCGTTTTGGCTTTTGCTTAATTTTATGTGCGTACCCGCCACCTTCAACTGATACACTGTCTATGCATTCGCACATACCGTGGGTATGCGTGGCAACAGCATCTCTTGCTCAAATGAAAAAACAAAAATACTCACAAAGAAAATAGTTGATTTGGTAGTTTGTCACAACAATATACTTGTTCAGGGGCTATTTATTCGCCTAACTCACAGAGCATGTCTTTCACATTTATTCACCCCCACGTGACCAGTCTTCGACCACTCAGAGTGCATAAACTCTCCGAGGTATTTATTCACATAATATAATATAGTTTTTTTTCCGGCCAATCTCAACAAAAATTCATTAAATTTAACACCCAGCTAATTGAATTGAAAACAAATGCTGCGTTACAAGAGCATTGAAAGTCAACACAAGTAATTCAAGTTCAGAAGTGTAGCATTTACTGGTCAAATAAGATCATTCAAATTCATTAGGTCGCGAAGATCATTCCATTCCGTAAAAGCCAGCAGCAAGAGGCTGGTTAGTCATTCCATTTCATGAATTAGCAAACGTTGTTGAAATGTTGTTACCAAAGAGCAGCTTTGGTGCAGGAAGATGGCTGGTTTGAAAAGGTGTGGTCACTCCAACAAAATCTGTGCAAAAATGGCTTTCCTCTGTCATGATAGCCGTCACTTCAACTGGCTTGACTGGTAATCCCTTGAAATGGTACTTGAAAGATTAAGACATTGGGGCCTTTGTATTGTAAAGGGTTAATTTTATGCGCATGGGGTGTCGTGGCTGATCGGTCAAGTGCAACCAGACTCTATAGCTCCGGTGCTGACCACAACTGTTTCATCCTGCGGATTGAATGCTTGAACATGTCTGGTGTGCTGTGTAATGCACGTAAAAGAACCCAGTACACTTATCGTTTGGGTTTGGTTTTCAGTCCCTACCTGACTACGATGGTTTTTTCCTTTCCTCCCACTTCTAAAACTGGACACTTCGTCATTGTTTTCTCTACACTGGTACCCTCAGGGCAGGCCTTGGATTTACAGTGCCATCGTTACCCTTTTTTTTTAGGATCCCTTTGTTTCATAACCCAGAGAGATTTGAAATAAATGAAATAAACATGGCTACATTTACTGGCCCAATGGCCTTACAGTTGGCGTTGATGCCCCTTGTTCTCATATACCCAATCTGATGGTCTTTTTAAGAATTTTGTTCAATCACAAAGAGGGATTCCCCCTTTAACAAATGATTTCAGCCAGCAAACACTTTGGTAAATACAATGTAGCACACATTATCGGGACATCTATCTTTATGTAAAGATGCAAACAAACAAAAATGTTGATGGCCTCACGCTACGACTCAAGCAGAGTCTTTCTCAAAGGCTAATTAAATGACAACACAACACACACATACAAGTATACTGGAGTAACAGAAGCAGTCAAGTAGAAAGAAGTGAGAAAAAAAAGGCCATTTAACAATTTGTTTGCAGTTATATAACAGGTCCTTTTGGTTGTAAGCAGTCTGCAACAGTTAATTTTATTTTTTCATATATAAAGATAATGACAATTAAGTCAATTTTGAAAAAAACGTAGAAATAAATTTGGAATCTGGAGATTTCATTTACCCACTTGGCACCGGAAGGTGTGTATGTAAGCAAAATTTTCAAGGACAAAGGCACTGATAAGACCGCATTTAATGTGTCCATGTGTGTTTCGTGGTTGACATGATAACACCCCAGCAGCGTTTTGTGTGATACTGTAGCGTTCCGAAACAATGAACAGTTATGGACACAGAACTGTTTCATGCTTGTCATATTACTTCTTTTCAATTTTCTTTATACTCAATAATTATCATGTTTTAAAGTTTTTATCATCATATTCCAATTTTGTCCTACTTGCACTTTCACCTAGAGAATTACTCCTATTGTTTCCACGTAAATGTTTTATGTCCATTCCACACACAGTCACTACCTCATGGTCATCTGATCACCCACACATGAGTTCCTTATTTCCAAGTTAACCACCTACACACAACAGGTGTATTATGTTACTTGAAGGTCAGTTTCTTCCAAGAAACTTCAAAGAAACTTAGTCTCTTTCTTATGTTTTTATATAAACTATTGACTGACTCATTGTTCCTATTTAATCATTCTTATAAATAGTCTGCATTCATTCATTCAATTCATTCTGATCTATCCTACGCTACGATGTACATCTAATCTCCAATTACACTGTTGTACTATGCAGTTACTAGTTCTTCAACATAATAAAGTTCAAATGGAGCAATTTTGTGTATCGACAGTAACTCATTTCTGCCGTGCGCCAAAGTACAAGTGTCGACCCACTCGGAAAGCTCACTCTATTGGGTTCATAAGTGACTGCGTCATACACGCACGCATTGAAGGCACGCGCGCACGTTTGGCTACTTCTGGCTCCAAAACCAGAACAATTCACTGTGTAATCCAATGGGAACCGAACCTTTATTTCGCGTTTTTGTCAATCTTGGTGCAATTCTGTTGTCGAACCGGCGCCAGTGGCAAGATGTAGATCACTTGAGTAACATATGTGAACATGAGTACTTATGATTTTCGATTTCTCGTGTAATTCTTTCAAGAAAATTTGGGCAATGCATTTTTGTGTACAAACTGATTTTTGTTGGAGCCACTCTTGTGAAAGTGCACGTGGCTTATGCTGCCGTGACGTCACACTTACGAACCGGATAGCGTGCACTATGCATGGACTCCTGGTGTCAAGCTTTGTTGGCCCGTGACAGACAGAGACAAAAGGTGCTGGAAACAACAATTGAAATCACTCTTTGCTATGGATTACACAAATCTCCACTTCCAGACCTTAGTCTTTTTGTCTGACAAACAAGAATTACGAGAATATTCTCATGAGCCTGGAGAAAGTCTGAGATTCAAGCATGCCATGGCCAATTATCGGCCCTGGCTTTATGGCCGAAGGGCCGGCCGAGTCACACAGAACAAAGAGGGCTATCATCAAATTTTCTTCAAAAGGAAATGTAAATCCAAGCGCAAAGTATGAGAAAGTTTGTCTTTATTTTAAATCTTGTGTCATGGTCTCATTTTTACATCGATATATAAATAAAAAAAAATAAATAAAAAGAAAAATTGGTCTTTGTTTTCCGAAAATCGATACTGTCGGCAGTCCCCAAAATTTTTTAGAAAAACCCAAACCAAAGTTGTTACTTCTAACCAAACAAATGGGTAAACAGTTCCTTACCTAATTTTGCAAAGAGTTGAATAGCTTCAGCGTCGGCTCCTATGGTGCCTCTGATGTAATAATGCTCATATAGATGCAATGTGTTGAGATAGGGTACCAGGCGGCCATACAATGCGCAGTTCTGCCCTAGGGCTTGACTGACGGAAACCTGAACAAAGATTGAGAGGAAACAATTCACTTGACATTGAGTTTAAAAAAAAATATTATTTTATGCATTACATAATAATTCATAAGTAAATTTTGAAATCGAAAGAACAAACAATTGTCATTCCTGTGGTAGACCTCATTCCAGAACAATTGTTATCTAGAAAAGATCATGTTATCATGTAATAATGACGTCACAGAAGGAATCCAGCTATGTCACCAAGTGACCAATTTTTGTGGCCGTTCCTGAAGACTACTATTTTTTGAATGAAAAAATCATGTAAAAATATACAGGAAGGCACATAATGATTTTTTTCCCAACTGAATTATTATAATATAAGGGTTAAAATAAAAATGTCAATACTTTGTAATTCACCAGTCCTTCAACCAGTTGAAACCGGAAGACGTCAATACATGCAAATGATTTCCCTGCCTGGAAACAGAGGTTGTCTTGCGAAGCCATTTTGTAATTTCGGACCACTGGACCAAAGGTCGCCCAACTGCGGAGCGTGGGCAGACCACGCACACGCCGTGTAATGCTTTGTTTCACCCACACAAGGACAAAAAAATGGTTATGCATTTCATATTTTGTGGCCGTTCAATTCTTCAAAAAAAAAGAATCCCGGCGGCAACTGGTAAAAAAGTGTCTATTTATTGCCTATTAATGTTTCTTTCATCACCTGGAATTGTCCCTTTCTTGCGACCACCTCCCTGTTGGCCAGACGCTCTGTTAGTTTCACCACCTTCACAAAGGCCCCAGGGTCTGCATCTACGGCAGCCAGAGTCTGCTGAGAGAGGCAGAAGGCTCCGATGCTTGGAATACCGTAAACGTTGCTGGTACGATCAACGAGTTTGGTCTGGGTAGTGCGCAGAAGCTTGGTGGCGAGGGTGCTGTTTGTCTCCGTGCAAAGTCGCATCCTGGGATGAGAATCAGCGAGGAATTAGTTTGTGAAGAAATTTGCAGGCAGGGTACAGGGTTTGACCCCCTGACCTCTACGATGAACCTTTACGTAGTTGGCCGTTTACTTTCTAGTAATAGCATGGGATATTTACTGTAAGATTTTGGCAAGCAACTTTTGATACTGGTCAGCCAAACATAGCATGGCACAATGTGTTTACCTGGGTAGTGTCTTGCCGTGTTGGGGCCGAACCATCAAGAAAACTAGACCAAAGCTCTGGTGCTTCTAACCAACAGAGTGTGGGTTCGAGTCATTGTCTGGACAATTGTGTCCTTAAGCAAGACACTTAACCAATATGGCTTCGTCCTTTGGATGGGATGCACAGCCGTAGGTCCTGTTTGTTGTGTAATGCACATAAATGAACCCAGTAAACTTGTCGTTAAGAGAAGGAGTTTGCCCGGTGTTTTCTGGTAAGGTTGCTGCAGATTGCACCACAGCACCTTGTAAACCGTTACATGGTGCTGTGTCAATAACTATGGTCCTTAAATCTTGAACATAGCTCTGCATAACTTGTAGAAAAAATGATGAACGCTTTGAGATGCTCTCCGGTGTGATAATAAAGCGCTACATAAGAACTGCATATTATTATTATCAGACAAATCTTGCTGCACGGTTGCAGGTTACCATCTAAAAATGCCATCTAATCACATACTACATTTTATCCTGGGATGAGAACTACTGATTTATCTTTGAAGGAATTGTTCAGTTTCTGTTTGGGGCTTGAATGCTAACCGTAATGTCTTTTACCTGAGAGCACATTGTCGGAGGAGAGTGACAAGACGTGGGTACGGGTTTGGAGGTAGGTGAATACCAGTCAGCAACTCCAGTATGTATCCATGCCATATCACATCTAGCTTGATGTCAACCATGTACTGCACAAAAGGAGATAGAAAAAGAAAGATGCTGAGAGCCGTTTCTATTCAACATTAGATCCAGACTCTTCCTATCTCAAACACTCTTCAGTCTCCTGACGATGACTAGATCTAGAGCAAGCAAGTCGAAATGTTGAGACCAAACTGTGACCAAACACTGGAGTGTTGTGACCAAGCGGTCTAGCACCGGACTCAAGCTCTGATGTTTCTGATCAGCAGAGTGTGGGTTTGAGTCCCGCTCTTGACACTTGTCTCCTTAGGCAAGACACTTAGCCATTATTGCCCCGTCCTTCGGATGGGACATAAAGCCATAGGTCACAGGTGTTGTGTAATGCACATAAAAGAACCCAGTTACAATTATCGCTAAGAGATCGAAGGGATTTGCCCCGGTTTTTCTGGCAGTGGCTGCTGAATGCACCGCAGCACCTTGTAATAAATGGGTGTCATAATTTTAAAATATCTTAACAAAAATAATAAGCCCTTTGAGATGCCCGTAGATAAAGCGCTATAAAAAATTAGTTATTATTATCTATAGTGATAGTGAAGATAGTTACAAGAAGTCCCAACAATCCACAAAGTTCTACTCCGCGGGCGTATTTAACTAATTTATCTCACTCATGAGCAAGACACTTAACTACAATGACTTATCTTCACCCAGGGGTAAATGGGTACCCTGTGAGGGCAGAGATGGTTCTTGTGATTGGTTTAGCTCGGTGGGCTACATACTTGGCAGCACAGGCTGTATATTCCCAAGGGAGCTGAGATAACCCAAGGGAGCTGAGATGGTTTAATTTAATGTTCATGCGCCACAAGCGTCAACATTGGCATTTATCAGGGATAAATTTACCTGCATAAGGACGGCTTCTGTGACCATTATACGGGGCCAGTTACTCGGCAACTTCACTTCATCCACGTTGATCACTGGATAGTTTTAAAAAGTGATGACAGAAAGGAAATTAATTAAATATTCAGAGTCTATATATCGTCACCGTTTTCACGAACAGGCAAATTCGCGTAGGCAGCAGCAAAACAGCATTTTGAGAAAAGCGCTTTTGAAGTTTTCACATTTTGAAAATAGTTTTTTGACCGGTCTTTTTATCGATAGTATGTAATATCTTCCTGTGGTACGGTGGTGTATAAGTTAAATAACACAAACAGACACCTTCTTATTTCTTTTGGTGCTTTGTTAAACAGCTGCTAAGCTCAAAAAAGATTTGTCACTTCGTGAAAACGCAAAATATTGAGTACAGCGGTTTTGCCCCACTAGCGCGCCATTCATTTACACATTAAGTACGCACATGCACAGAAGTTGTTTACACACCATGCGCGGATTTGTCCCTTCGTGAAAACGCAAAACGTCGAGTACAACATATTTGCCCCACACAGCTGTTGTTCGTTTATACACACAGTACGCGAATTTGTCACTTCGTGAAAAAGCAAATCAGAGGAGTACAATGATTCGCCATTTTAGCAATTAGCGTAACAAGCAAACTAATCACTTTCAGGACATAAAACTATGCAGAAATGTTAAGGACACCAAATACATTTAGAAAATTGGACAAACAAAAAAACTGTCAAAAAAAATTATTTTGGACAGATTTGCTGTTCGTGAAAACGGTCACGATATGAACAATCTGACCGAATGTTACATGATTTTCGTTCAGTCCCTTATTCAAGACCTTCATGCTTTTTATTTGACAAACCAGGAGTACGACAGACAGACATGATACTGTTGTTTCTTGGGAAACAGTAGAACAATTTTATCAAGTAGGGAGGACTGACCTACATGAACATATATGGTATCCTGTTGGTAAGTGTGACGTAATCCCACTGTAAATCACGCCCACTTCACACAGACTGGCTCCATCGATTGCCAGAAGCCCATAGGAAATGCATTGAAGTTTTTGTCTTTGATGATTTATGTAAGAACAACATCATTTCTTGACTTGCCTTTCACGTGTGTCTTGCAAAGACTCAAGGTCTGAACAGAAATATCGGTTGCTTTCAACAGAAATGTCTTTGAACGAAGGAAATAGTGTTTTTCAGTAAAATAAAACAGTCTCGTAAGATTTGAAATTTCAACTTTTGACGATGGACGATTAGCTACCACATTTAAGTGATTTCACCCAAATACCGACCTGTATTCGTCTGTTGATTAATCTCTTTGGATTCCACTCCATGGTTAATCTTCAATGAGCTGCTGGCGATGCTCTCTCTGGTTTGATTTGTTGACAATTTCACTGACTGCAGTCAATGAAAAAAAAAAAAAGGAAAAAGTGTAAACTAATAATCCAAACTGCCAAAGCATGGATAAGCTGACAATTTTTTTACCAATGTCAAGTAGTCATTCAACTGGTCAGAATCATCAAATTGAGCGGACTTCAGCATTGCTTACAGCGGCTTTCTACTGGTCTCTTCGCTTCATGGTTGCTGGGTTAGGGTTAGTTTTGTTATTTGTGTTTTACCCATACACCAATGTGTGTTAAGCACTGTACACTCAGTACTTTCCCCGAGTCCTGTGAAAAATAATTCCGGGTGGGATACCCAAGTAATTAATATGCCTGTGGATTTTTTCACAGAAGTTGGAAACGTATACAGTGCTTAACACACATCGGTGTATGGGTAAAACAGTATTAGATGTTAGTTTTGCATCGAGGATAAAGAATATTATTCATGTTTTTGTAGGATTCGAACTGCATCTAGGTGCCAGGCAATCTCGGCAGTCTAGTTGGTAAGACATCTGCTCTAGAATGGTGGGGGTCAGGGGTTACAATCCCACCAAAGGTATATGCCTGTGAATTTTCTTCACAGGACTCAGGAAAATACTGAGTATACAGTGGTTAAGACAGATCAGTGAATGGGCAAAAACAACAATAATAAATAGTATTCTTTATCTTTCCTCGATGACAAATTTAACATCTGTTAGGGTTATTGTTACAGTTAAAGTTATGGTTAGGATTAGCATTATCGCATGCAAAAATTAAATGGATCAGTGGTACGTTTGGCAGGCAACCAGCAGGTTGTAAAGGTCGGTATCTGGCGTTATTTATGCGCCTCCAGGTGTGACATCAGATGTTCGGGCTAGCTTATTGGCTCCTCCTGTTCAGTCATGCATATCTAGCTGTGCATTTTTGTTGTGTCATCATCCCTTAACCTCTAATATGAGAATTTTATGCATTTATAACACTCAAGACCTAATGACAAACAACTATTAACCGTCTTGACAACAATGTGACAAGAGCCCACCTTGCGATTTCCATTGCTTGTTATTCTCCCGTCATCATCTTCAAATGCCTCTCTGCATCCTTTCACCAAAGCCTGAAGATCAGAACAACATAAAGCCAAGGATGTCATGTCAAGCCCAACCTACTGTAATTGCATCGCTGTGGCGCAAAGAAATTGCACTGCACCGCACACACAATGCACAACTAAACATTCAAACAGCAGCAGCTTGTTAACATTTTGTAACAAGCTCTTTTTTTTTTTAATTTTTTTTTTTTATGGAAGTCGCCAGACACACAAGGCCAGTAAGCCACTCGAGGTGTGGGCTACAAATCAACTGTTTTTTCCAGGGGCCGTTGCCACCTACTCCTGGGGCTGAAAGAGGGTTACCCCCTTTACAGTCCGTAAGGATGTAGGCTTAGGTATCATCCATCAGAAGCCTGGCTGGTAGAGCAGAAGGCTCTACCTACCCAACTTTTACGGAGCAATTATGGTTAAGTGCCTTGCTCAAGGACACAAGTGACATGACCGGGACTCGAACCCCCACTCCGATGACTCAGCCACCAGAGCTTGAGTCCGAAGCACTAACCACTCGGCCATGACACGCCATTAACATTTTTGGGGTGAACAAAGCAAAATCAACCAATCAATCAATGAGACAATACACGCAATGTCAATAACGTTACCTCAAATTGAATACGATTGAAGAACCCCATAGCATCTTCCATCATGACCAGCTGAATGGACATGCAGTAGTCTTGTACATAACGTAGCTTCCTTAGGTCCTGGGGAAGCAAAGTATATTCACAAGTATAAAACTGTTCCAGCTGTGTACCGCGTCTCTAAAACAATAGAACTTTTTTTTAAATCACCATGCATAAAGAGAACCTTTGTTTTCTAGGCTTTGTCAAGTCAAGGTATTTTTTTATGCTAGCGGTACTGTCAAAGAAAAATTATTTCAGCAATTCTGAGAAAATAATCCCATCAGGCTGGATGCGAAAAAATGGAAGAATCCCGGCGGCAACTGTTTATAATGACACTAAAAAATGAAGAAAAAAAATAGAGGACACACAACATAAAAATCAAAGAGCTAGACAGAGAGGTTCACATCTTCTCCCTGCCTTGCATCATTGCAACCCCTCCCTCTAAATTAAAAAAAGGACTAAATTAATCAACAAAAAATTGCTTACAAGTGACTTGATGATGAACTTATTTGGGATGGTAGAATCAGGCAGCAGCATTTGTATGAGGAGCTTATTGAGGATAGAATGCGCAACGACTAGCTCCGAGGATCTTGAATGTAGCTCAGGATCGATCACTGCTAGCAGCTTCTTCTTGTACTCCATAAACTGACCGGTGATGAAGTCTTGGTCCTCTGTGTCTGTTTCCTTCTAAAGAATTCAAAGAAGAATCACTTGGGTTCAGTAAAACGAGATCACAATCATACTAGGGATGTCTTTTAAGGGTATGGGATGATCATAACAATCATGCCAATTGAAAATTGTCGGAAGTGTACAATCATTCAAATGGTCAAACTGTTATTTTCTTGAAATATCTTAAAGATTAACATTTTAAAAATATCCTTGTGCAAGAAGTGCTCAATAGTGGATAGGGGAAATATTTAGGGGAATAGGCCATATTTTTGAAAGCAAAATGGTGCAGTATTAATTCCATTTTGAAAGTACAAAAAAAAAATTAAAAACATTAAAAATACAATTTTTTCAAGCAAATATCTTACACTCACTGTAGAACTGTCAATAAAAAAAACACTCAAAAGTTATATGCTAACTGCTTTATTAGAAGTCTAATTGCATGTGGTTTAGCATATGACAAGCAATTTTCAAAATTCTCACAATGGCTGCCATCGGTTGTCATTCTACCTACATTTTTCAAAACCATTCATTTTTTTGTTTTGTTTTTTTCTTTGTGTACGATGCCTGAATATATTTGTTTCAAAATATGCCTGTTTCTCTTGCAAAGGAATTAGACATGTAAAATTGGATTCAAACTCAATTTTTCCGTTGACCAATTACTACGCTTTTGAAGATTAATTAATACATGAAAAAAAGGAAAAAACTTTTTGCCAAAAATATATAATTTTGTTAGTTTTCGCTATGATACATTTCTCTATAAAAATTGAGTAATTTCATTATGTTGTTGTTTTACTGCAATCAAATTCCTAGATCTACATTATATTTTCTTCAATGGCCACAAAAAGAAATTCTGGGGCTGGAGAGGGTGTATGAACAACAGACTGCTGTTTCGTTACCTCTTTGAATGTGGCAGCTAACAGTTGTAGGGTTGTATTGAGAGACATTGCAGTGTGCCATGATGCTGCGGTGCTGTGTAAATAACGATACAACTCGATCTTGACCTCTGAACTTTCCTCACTTCTGCAGGGACAAAATGTTGACAGTTGCTCACAGAAGGGGGAAGCAAATTATTTGTTTTTGGAAGAGTAAATTAATTCCCAGTAAAAATGTCATCAAATGATCCCATTCTAGTGAGAGACTTCGACAGTGTTTCACTCATGAAAATATTTCTGCGAACGATTTGAGCTTGTAAAATTTATCTAATAAGCAGTCAGCTATCAGATTGTTATTAATATGAATTATTGTTATTATTATTATTATTTTCTGATAATGAAACCAAGGATGCTTCAAAAGCAAACTTAATCACAGTGGAAGCCTGAGATAACCTGTCGTCAAGGATGCTTGCTATTTGAACCAGAAACACAGGGGTTAACCCCTTCTCTTTCACGATGAGTGTTCTGTGTTCTTTAACGTGCACTACCCATCATAGTACACAGGACCTACAACTTCATGCCTCATCCAAAGGACAAAGCAATTGTGGTAGAGTGTCTTGCTCAAGGACACAAGTGTCGCGACTGGCCAGGCCGGGATTCGAACCCACATTCTGTAAACTACAGAATTTAAGTTCAGCGGACTAGACCGCTCGACCAAGACACTCCACGAGTGCAGCGAACAGTACTTATTTTATTGATAATTACCAATCCAGTAATTTGTCTTTAATTATTTTAAAATGAAACTTTTTCATCAATGCCAGATACTTGTTCATCATCCTCAAGGACTATTTTCTTTCTGAACAGAAAGCTTTTTATTTGTATCAGTAAAATATCCTGTTGCCCAGTTATTACATAAAATATATGACATGCTTCTATTAGTTTGACACCTGCTAGAGTCTGGGACATACAAGTTACAGAAGACAGAGTGAGTCCACGGCCAAATATTCTGCCCTCCATACCGTAATAAGTTAAAGGAACGAATGAAACGCCAACATTTAAAAGTTTCAGTGCACTGTATTGAGCCAAAAGGAAATTAACAATGTGTCCCAGTATACTGGAATTCAAAAGACTTGACTGGTGATGCTCTATTTCAGGTGCCATAAAAACTTCATATTTTGTCTCTTTAAAGGAAATTAAATGGAGAGTCTACTTTTGTTTATATAGACCTTTCTTTTTGCAACCTGACTGACCGAGTTTTTGCCAGCAAGGTGGGAGAAACTAAAGGGAGCCACCAATGCAAAGCATAAACAGATAATCACAGTTGGTAAAAATTTTACACAAACATTCAAGAATGGTTTTGAATTTGTTTGGAAACAAACCAATAGTGGGATCACAAGTTTCCGAAAAATGCTGAATTTGGTCTCAACGTCTGTCAACAAGATTGCTACATTTGGCTGTCCATGCCGACCAGCATGGTTTGTTTATCAACAATAGAAAGGTCTATCAACTTAATCAGGCCCTTTTCGAAACTGTGGCTTGTGCTTGGGCTCCGCCCGACTGTTTTGAGAGCACTATACTGAAAGCACACATTTCCAAAATATCTGGATGACCGAACCTAAGCCGGAGCCCAAGCCCAAGCCATGGTTTCAAAAAGGTAACAGCTACATTTCTGTCAAACATGTCTAAAGTCTTCCACTGGGATATATTTTCCCGTCATGCCTCCTCAGAGGATTTTCCTACCTGTCTAAGAGAGCGAGTAGAAATGCAAGATGGGAGAGACGAAAGGAATCCCTGACAGGGTGAAGTTTGGCCATCTGTCTCTGCCAGTGCTCTCTGTGGAATATGAGGAAAACAAAAAGCGTCAATGAATCAATTTTATGAATAATTCTGCAATATGATATCATGTGGAGAATGCATCAACAAGTACACAGTCAACCCTCCTACTGCCTGACCATTCAAAATCTTCCACTGCGGTTTTGAATAACAGAAAAACAATGCCAGCCCGCAATATATCATGTGGGGAATGCATCAACACAGTGCACAGTCAACCCTCCTACTGCCTGACCATTCGATCTCATCCACAGTGCTTTTCAATGACAGATAAACGATGCCAGCTTGCAATGACATCATGTGGGAATGCATCTACCCAGTACAAACACGTACAAAAGTTCTGTGCACAGTTGTGCCACAATACAAAACGTGTGCAGTTGAACGGTTTCAAATGGTTGGTCAACTCACTGGAAAATGGTACCAAGAGTAGGAGGGTTAATAAAGTGGGAAGGTTACATAGCATGGTTATCTATGACAGCTGTGACCTAGAGAGAGTAGTGCATAAATTTGATACAACATCCTGATGTATCTAATAACAAGCTAGACTAGTGACTGCATATACATAAATACAAATTAACTCTAACTACATGTATATTAGCATAAATGCAACTATAAAAACATAAGTCACCTGATCGGGTCAGTAACAGCATTTGCATAGACGAGGTCACTCCCATCATTCCTCACTTCTTCCTGTAGTGATAACAGACTATCTTCCATGCTTCGACTTGTCCGTAATTTCGTTCCACTTGCACCGTCGATCTCCAGGCGTTTCAACGTCATCAGATAGGTGTCTGCGTGGGCTTTCTTGAAGAAGAACCCCTCGTACAAGGTGAGGTAAGGAAGCTCGGCAAAACTTGTAAATCTGTATGACAAGTGATCATTGTTCATCAATAGTGATTATAAACATTCATTATTTATTTGTGACGATTCCTTCACCTTACTTTGATTCTTTATATTTTAGTGTAACCTTTTGAGAATATTGAATACTCTTTTATCAGTCATCAAACATTTGTCAAATAAGAAAATGAAAACAAACCTCTAAAAATGTCCTTGCCTTGTTTCATACCTTGTTATAAAATTAGTTAAAGGGGCTGCGTCATCATGATTATAGCAGGCCTGTGGCTGTGCATGGAAAGATGAACTCTCACCCAGATACTGCACACTTGCGGCCAAACCACAAAGGGTGCCGTCTTTGTCAAAATGTGATGTGACCGCCGGCAAGCACGTGCGCGCAGTAACTGGGTTATTCCATTTACTGCTATAATCATGACGACACGGCCCCTTTAACAGAAAAATAAAATAACAATTTTTTTGATTGTAGCTGTTTATCAATTTTGGTTCTTCAAAAATTGCAGCTATAACATAGCATAACAATTCAAATTAATAAGGCGCTATCCTGTCGGAAATGATGACGTTTTGGAGCTGAAAGTGCAGAGAAACGAATATTCATTCTTTTACATTTGGCTTCAAAACGTCATCATTTACCAACAGGATTCATGATAGAATTTAACATGGATAGAGGTGAGTCTTGAGAGGTTATTGATATAGAGATAAAGTAACAGATTTCCTAATGACAGGAGGAAGATTGGTCCAAGTCATTGGTCCAGCTTCACTGAACATTTTCTGACCCAGAACTTTGGTTGAAATCACCATCTCTGCCTCTGTCACTTCATGCTGATCGTTCTTACTTTTCATTTGTTGAGTTTTCTGATGTTTGCACAAAATGAAGGATGTATTGTTTACTGCCTGCTCGATACAGCTTCTGTTCCTTGTCCAGCAGAAATACACACTACAAACAAAATGTGGAAAAAATTTTTAAGTTTCGTTTAAAACAACTTTTGACCTCTTGACCCCTAAGAAGAAAAAGGACCACATTTGATTAATTGAATATGATGCTTCATTAATCATCAACATCAAAGTTTACATATACGTTGTTTTTTTACTAACCCCTTTCTTCTGACGAGCGCAGAAGCACACACAGACAACATCGGTAATTGTCAAAGACCAGTATCCACACTTTATGTGACCCAACATTATACATGAAATAACAAACCTGTGAAAGTTTAAGCTCAATCGGTCATCTAGGGCATGAAAAAATAGTGAAAATCCCCTTATGTATTTTCACTGTGTTTCAAACAACAGGTTTTGGTCTCGCGAGTTCAAAACTAATTGTTTTATTCATTTCTCAAATACTATAGCATTTCCAGCATAACTATTTACAGGAAATAATTCACCGTGACTGTCTTTATACCAAGTAAGTTATGTGCAAATCTGCGGATATCTATAAATTTCAATTTTACCAATGTTGTGCACACTTCATGGCTGACGAGCTACAGTAAGTTTGCTTTTGGGGCATCCTTGGTTTCATTACCAATTATACATAATAATGATACATAATTTGTTTGATTCAAAACGAGCACAAAGAAATTTTGGCGGATTCTTAAACAGCTCATCAACTACTTCATGACGTTCTGCTTTTGTCCAATCCACTTTTGACCGATCCAATCCATGTTTGCACATACCTGTATTGTGATTGGCCGTTTGCGCTTGACAGCATCACCTACCCCATCCCAGAAATCGTCCCACTGACCTCTAGCCTGTGCAATGGTCCAGAAATCACCTGGGAGTGTGCTGGGTGTGGAGTCATTGGGTTGGGTACCGGGTACCTTGATTCCTATCGGGAGACAGATTGTGAACAAAACAAGCAAAATAACATTTCGAAAACTGGCGTTGTGAATTAAGGTTTTTTTCCAAGAGGGAAACTGGCAATAGAACTCATGCACTGACGTCATCTTGCCACTATCTTAGAGGTGAGGTGATAATGAAACAATGGAAATGCATAGCTTTGTGCGCGCGACGCACAGTATGGGCCAACAAGCATCCTCCTTTTGACTCTACGCGAGGGCGCCCTACCCAAGTGACGTCTTATGCAAAAGGTCTATGATGCAACTTGAAAAAGATACTAAGATTTTACACTCACTAAAAATGGTCCAACTTTAAAAATGGTCTAACTTTAAAAATGGTCTAAGTTTCCCTTCATTTGTAAAAAAAAAGTCAAGTTATTTTTCATTTCTGAAGATACTCAATACAGTCTATTGACCCAATTTACCTGACGTCATCATCACAATAATCTTGGTCGCGCCATTTTGGGAGTCAATGTCCCCGCGTGTTGTACAGTGTGGTGCACATTTTAGGCAGCCCTGGCATTTACATGCTTACCATAATTTCTTACGTGTAATCTGACCCCCAAAATAGCAAGCGTGGCAGACAGTAGCCACGTGTGACTTTGGTGCATGGGGTCACTGAATAATTATTCAGAAGGAAAAAGATGTCAAACCTGGGACAACTCATAAGTTGATTAAGAAGAAGGAAAAAAAACAACTGACTTGTGTAGTGATACTCATACTACAAATTACTTTCCTTACCTATTATTTTGTGAGGGCAATCTGTCAACACCATACGCCGGATGTCCTCTGATACACAGTTGTTGAACATTAATAACGCCTACAAAGATACGGGTATAATTGAGTAGGTACAACTTACTATTTTGGCTATACTACTCGGGTGGGATTCGAACCCACGAACCCTGCATTCTAGAACATCTGCTCTAGAATGCAGGTTCAAATCCTAACCGAGTAAAACAGCCAGTGAATTTGTTTCACCATAAAATAAATATTTTTGTATTTTTATGTGAAATTGCCAAATAAGTAACAGTAACAAACTAAAGTAACTAAATAAAATGGTTTAACTAGTTGGATAAAACATTGAATCAAAGAGTTATACCTCTTCAAGTCTGGGACCGTAAATGATATACTCAATCCGGAGATCAATAGAGGACGTTTCTTGATACAACGTTCCTGAGAAGACAGATGGCCCAACCATGGCAACGACAACTTGACCCTGTAAAGACAACATATCTTTTGTTGATGATTTAAATCACAACTCCTTGGTGTTATTTACTAGGATCCCTTGCTGGATTGATGGTAGTCTTTGGAATGAAATTCAAAACTCATACTTTGAATAAGAATAATTCGCAGTAATCCTCAGTCAAACTCAACACATTTGGTTTTACAAAGATTTGTACATTGTAAGCATTAAATGAGACAGAGAAAAAGTACCAATGGGAATTGGCCCATTCAATGCAATTCAGTGTAAGCAAATACTTTATAGCTATACTATTCAGCGTGTCGTGGCCAAGTGGTTTATTGCATCTGACTAAAATTCTGGTGGATAAGTCATCAGGGGGTGTGGGTTCGAATCCCGGTCATGACATTTGTGTCCTTGAGCAAGCCACTCTTGAAGCCTTCTCTTCAACTAGGGGTAAATGGTTACCTGTGTGGGCAGAGATGTTCATATGGTTAAGCTTGGTGCACTACATAGTTGACAGCACAGGCTGTATGCTCCTGAGGGAGCCGAGATGGTTAAAAGCCCCAGCTCAACATTGGTAAACTGACTGTCAATGATTTCATTCTTCGCACAAATCAAAATGTTTGAAATAAAACCAACCTGTGAAAATGTCAGCTCATTTGGTTGTTGCATTCGCGAGAAAACGGTTAAAATGAATTCAGCAATTTTGTACGCATTCCTATAGGCAGTGTTTTCGTCTCACTGAGACGAAAACTAATTTTGGATCTTATTTCATTTATTATTTAAAAACAACAACACTTCAGGCAGAAATATTTCCAGGAAAGTTTTCTACCATCATTATCTTGTAAATATGTGCACATTTATGTTTTTCTTCTTACCATCTGGGGCTTTAAGGAATGAGATAAATTGCCCAGTGACCAGGGTAATAATGTTGTAGCACCATGAGAGTCACAGAGTGACAAATTTGAGCGCATATAAGAAACCAATATTATTATAAAGTTCTCAGAAAAAAATATCTCCAGACACCTGGACATAAGACCCAATGGGAGACTTTAGAACACTAGGTGGCAGTAGACTTACCAGGTATATTTCCATTGTCCTGAGCATGCGCACATTTCCAGGAACAATAGATTTACCTGGGAAGTCTGCTGCCACCAAGTGTCCTCAAAAGTCTCCCATTGAAGAATACTGAAGAAGCTAAAGGCAGCGAACTTTACCAGAGCAAAAGTCACCTGGGCTTTCTACTGCTGAGCATGCACAGATCCACACACGCGCCGTTAAATGCTTCGTTTCACCCGCACAAAGACAAAAAAATGATCTTGAATATTTTGGCGTTTTCTGGCTACTGCGAGGTGGTTTTGGTGTAATCCCCGAATTACAGACCGTTGTCCTTTTCGTTGCAAGAAGAGGATTACGAGGCATCAAGAGGCTTACATTATTGTTTATTCATCGTATTTCGGCTCAACAGAAGTAAGTCAGAGTGAGCCGGAAAACCAAGCTATGGTTGCGGGTTTAGTACCACTCCTATGCCATAGGTAACAGCCGATGTTCTGCAACTCACGGTGCATGAATTTTACATTTTTCTCTAGTTCACTAAAAAGCATAACAGTTCTGGGTTTTGTTAACACGCCTTGTCACTATACTTACACTGTATTCCGTTCGCTCCTCTGAGAGAACAACTTTAGATGGTGTCACGTCTTCAATCAGCCAATCATATTGCTTTAAAGCTTGCGGACTGATGCAACCCAGGACAGCCTCAAGACCCCATGCCCCATTATGACCTTTGATCCCATAGATATGCTGGGTTGTTGTGGGTTGCAGCTTCTTTTTGAGTTGTGCCTGGATGGCTCTCGTAGATTTTGAAAACATGTGGAATCTGTTTGAAGGGAAGTAACAATACAATACCGGAGTCTTATACAGCGCACATATCAACCAGCAATTAGGTACTCAAAGTGCTTTTTTTTAAGACAGGTTTTTGAAGTTTTTGAATTATGAGACCCATTTATGTAGCACATTATAAGGGTTTACAAGACACTGAGGCGCGTTCAGCAGCCACTGCCAGAAACACCGCGGCAAACTCCTTCTCTTAGCGGTAAGTGTCACTGGGTTCTTTTACGTGCATTACACAACACACGGGACCTAGGGCTTTACGTCCCATCCGAAGGGCGAAGGAATAATGGTTAAGTGTCTTGCTTAAGGACACAGGTGTCAAGACCGGGACTCAAACCCACACTTTGCTGATCAGAAAAACCAGACCTTGAGTCTAGTGCGCTAGACTGCTTAGCCACGACACGCCACAGTGATGTTATTTTCTGGAGAGCTTTTAAAAGTTCCTGCAACTTTTCATTCAATTCCCAGCAGGGGCGGAGCAGAGCCTTTTTCATCTTAATTTTTTATTTATTTATTTTTTTTAAGTTTGTTTATTTTTTGGGGGGCGAGGGGATCGGAGGAGTTTAGAAATAATAGATTACTACAATTACATACAGTGTAAAAATAAAAAAACTGATAATAAATGTTTTAGCAAATTTTAATAGCACTTAAACAAACTACATTTTCTGTTGGTTCAATTAGTTCAGCCCTATTCTACATGTAGTTAAATTTGGTGCTTTATTTTGTAAGCTAAGGCTCAAAATAATGACATTGATAGATGGGTTGCAACCATAGAGTTATATATAAGAACTAGAGGGAGCACTTGCGATACCACGCATGGAACTCCACTGACTCACCATGGGCGAAAATCCCTATGGGTCAATTGCATACAAATGTCCACTTAAAAAATGGTTGCTGTGTGAACGGATGAGTAAGCAGTGTAAATGAATGGTCTGCGCCATTTTCTCAGTGGCAAAAAATGCTCCTTGTTGGGCCGTGTCGCATGTTTTGTACACCCTCTAGTTCTTATAATATAACTCTATGGTTGCAACAGATGCCATCTTTGACAATTTCTATTTTTGCTTGTAGCCACTTCAAACTCTGTAATTTCTAATGCAGCTGGAGTTGGTTACCAACCAATCATGAAAGAAGTTTATGAAACGCATGTCTGTCCCAGACAGTGTTTAAGTGTAACGCACACTTGTGCGCCCAAAAATGTGCAGTCATTGTCATCAAAGATGGCTGATTTTTTCCACTGTCGACACCATGTGCAACCCATCCATTTATTAAATTTGTTTAGGGGGGGGGGAGGGGGCTAATGGCCCCTTTCTTCTCACCTTTCGGCATTCTGTCTCATCTTGGCGACAAACAGCGGGTATGGGTTATACGGAAGATTGTCTTCTCTCAGTACTGACTGACAACACGACATCATGGAGTTCATCAGATTCTTTTCTTTGATGTACTTTGTGATCACTGCCATTTCTGCCGCTACCTGAAAATGTTTGAAATGTAACAAGGTGTATACTTCAATGTTCCCTCTGTGATATTCCCCATTTCTTAATGTTCTGATCAAAAATTATCCTCATTGGCGTGCCGTGGCCGAGCGGTCTAGCGCACCGGACTCAAGCTCTGGTGTTTCTGATCAGCAGAGTGTGGGTTCGAGTCCCGGTCTTGACACTTGTGTCCTTAAGTAACACACTTAACCATTATTGCTTCGTCCTTCGGATGGGATGTGAAGCCCTAGGTCCCGTGTGTTGTGTAATGCACGTAAAAGAACCCAGTGACACTTATCGCTAAGAGAAGGGGTTTGCCCCGGTGTTTCTGGCACTGGCTGCTGATTGCGCCGCAGCACCTTGTAAATCCCTATACGATGCTAGATAAAAGGGTCTCATAAATCAAAAATGTCAAAAACCTGTCGTAAAAAAATTACAATAACTAGCGCCTTGAGTACCTATTTGCTGGTAGATACGTGCGCTATATAAGACTCCAATATTATTATTATTATCTGAGTAGCTCGTTCATGGGCATTTACACCACCGCAGCTATGGCCGCTGCACGAGCACGTCGACGCACAAGCGCTGTGAATCCATCATGCTGATTGGTACATATCCGAGCTGACGCCCTATTGTCTAGTCGCGCGTGCGTGCGTGCGGCGGCCATAGCTGTGGTGGTGTTAAACACCATAAACTTGCACTGCTAAGATTAGTGCATACAATAAACTATTTAAGGACCGTTTTTGAATTAGAATGTGCTACTTTTTCAGTCATTGTAGCTTTTTTTAAGGAAAGTTGTGTACATCACACTTTTTAACAATACAGTAAAACAATTTGCTTGTTGAGGTCTTGGTGGACAGACTAAAAAAAAATACTTATTTCTATTCTGCCTTCAGACATACTTCATTGTTAACATTGTCTCGTCTCATCTTTGGAAAAAATGGCTTGTCTGAAATGTCTCACACGACCAGCGCTAAATAAAACAAAAAAACAATCAAATAAACAAACAAACAAATATTTACCTTAGGGTCTGATGACTGATGATGGTAGTAACGTTGTTTAGAGGGTGGAACATTGTCACTGGGATGTATACTGGCCTGCAAATAAATCAATCAGCAAATTTTTTAAAAAGAACTTTGGTGATAATGCCAAATAAAAAAAATATATAAATTTTACATTTTTTTTTTTTAAATCAGCTTCAGGTTTTGTATCGCATCTAATGTTTGCAATGATTGTTGATGTACAGTACTTTACTTATAGATCCATATCATTTGGAAAGAAATGTGTGACCAAAGTGTACACAGTTTCTGCTATTGCAAAAAAATTGAACTATTAGACTTGGCGGCAGGGGGGGGGGGGCAGCCAGAAATCCAGTCAGTCACCATACAGACATTAGATTCATTTTGCCGGGAGGGGGGGGGGAAGGTGAAGGAGGGGGATGAAGAGGATACCAAAGCTAACGCTCACTGGAAGTCATGTTTTGAGCTATTTATTATTTATGAAACTCATGGCCTGCTGGTTGGCTTACAGGTCGACTGGTGCCCTCTGGCATGGTTTCCAACGGAGCATTCCTTCCTCCGTCACTGATGCTACCTTGTCTGGATGGTTGTTCTTCTAGCCGGGAAGGTTTTCTTGATATACTCGTCATTGGTCGGTAGTTTGCCTTTGGAAAAAACAAGTCAACTTTATCAAATCAACAGCTTTAGGCCACAGCACTGTGCGAACTGTAAGATGGAGACGGGGTAGTGTTGATCCTCTTAGAAGGCATGCAACTGGAGTTTGTCAAAAAAAACGAGAGGAAAGTGCCAAGCACAGCAAGACTCTGTAGCGTGTTTTTCAATTTTCAATGGCCTGCAGATGAGAAACCCCAAATGAGGAAATCAGCTGAAAAGACACATGCCTTATACAGGAGATGTACTGTGGCACGAAGGACCTGGGTGGGGGGGTGAAAGGAATACTCCCCTCCCCCACCCTCACCAGTGGGCCTGATACTTCCTTGATGGGAATGTAAGGGCAAGGTAGTTTTTGTTTCTTATTGAAGGGTACCCCTATGTGGGAAACTTACAATTCTACTGGACCACTTCTACATGGGGCACCAAGGCAATGACCAGTGGCCCGGGCATAGGGGCAATTGCCTCCGTGAAGTATCACGCCTGCACTAGGTGGGCAAAATGAGTTTGTAATGAATGATTCTGTCAAATTATGCTGTTTTATTTGTCGCAATAAAACCAAACGTTCAACTCTCCCCATTTGAAACTGTGCCTGTTCACTGAATCTGTGCTCTGATATGACACCAGACACATTTCTTTTACCACCCTCAAATATTATTTGAACGCAGTCAAATCTGATTTTTGAAAACAGGGAATAAAACCTGGGAATGAAATTTGAGATGAATTGGGCTGTTTACTTCATACCTTTCCTGTTGCCTGGCTAGCTGCTGATGGCCAGCGTTTGCTCGGAGCTAACCGTCCAGCACGAGTCCGAATCTGTCTTGAGTTGCGGCGGGAATCCATTATTGCGGTATAATTTGCACCGTCGGTGAGATATCCTTGTAAAACTTTACTTTCTGGAAGACTCTATAGACCTTATGCATGGAGAAATCTTTGCGTATGACTATGATAACAGTCTGGAAGATTTTTGTTGAACGGCTTTTTGTTGTAAATTTAGCTGATTTTAGGAAGATTTGAGAATTCTTACAACTATCCGTCATAATAATTCTCTCTTAAGTCATTCTCCTTTTCTGTGGGAAAAAAAGTGTAAAAACAGTATTTACGTTTAATTAAAAAACAAATTTGTGACCATTTCAGTCAAAACACCTGAATTTTTGTTTTAGTTCAGGTAGCCTGGTTGCCTGGGTCCAAAATGAATAATGCAAAGACTAAAGAGATTTTTATCTGTGTTCATTACCGATATCGTACTAACCTAGGGAGGACAGCGATCCGCCCCTTTTTACACTTTATATGTCATATACGTTAATATAATATTAGCTAGCCTAGTAAGTTTTGCGGAGACACCATCGGTTCTTTTTAGACCCACACCAACTCATTAGAGATAATTACATGGTGTCTCCGCAAAACTTACTATTAGATTGTATTCCCACCATGCAAAGTTTCAAATCTTATAGCTAGGTTCAGCTATGAATATAAGTAGCAGAAATATAACACCGAAATTACTCTGATGTCCCTTTTTTAACAGTAACAATAGATCTTTTTTCCAAACTTGTGTTTATTGTGTAACTTACATGCCAAAAAAGTGAAAAATCCTCCAACAAACTGTCACCATTTCAGGCCAACCGAATCGCCAGTGCACAGCCGTTATGGCCTATATTGTGCACCGGCAGCTGCTTCTCGCAATATGTTGGTCTAAAGAAAACATTTTTTTTTTCCACGTGTTCAGAAGAGAACATGCTGTCAAATAGTGAACAGTTTGATGGGTTTTTTGCTTGAAAGAGGTAAGAAAATTGTACATTTCAAATTCTGTCTCAAATTCTTAATTTTTTTTTATTGAGTTTTAAGTTATTCTAGTTTTAAAACCAAAAGGAAACAGCTGGAAAAGTCAAGAAGGGGTAGTTTTGCAAACTGTAGAGGCTCTTCTACAATATAAAAGACATACACATGAATAAATGCCAGTGCATTTCAGCGCAAGCTGATCTTGTGGCAGATTGGTGTCCCTAGGCCCCCCTCAAATAAAAGTTTTGTTTCTGGTTATATGCCGTTTCAAAATAAGGAACATAGGGATTTTTAATTTTTTTTTAAAGTTTCATGTTGGAGTAATTCAAATTTAAATTGAGAATCTGTAACATTGTAAAGAAAAGGACTAGTTTTTTATATTTTTGATTTTCTTCTTTCAGGTTTTTTTTTTTTTTTTAAGCAGAATAAAAAGTTTATGGGGCGCGCAACAGAATTAGAGTAATCAGGTTACCTGAAACAGAACATTTTTTATGCCTTCTCCTGTGTTACATGTATGTAATGTTTGTTTACATAAAAAAAAAGGTGATAGCAACTTGGTTTTGCTTCTGCAGTGAGGAAGGCCTCCTTCATGTTTTAGCAACTTCATATTGTTGCGTTGTCAAAATCGAAAAAGTATATATTTTGTTACTGAAGGTTCTAGAATATTATAAAATGTATGAAGGAAAGAAAATTGTAGACACCAACCCCCCCCCCCCAAAAAAAAAAAAAATTAAATAAATAAATAAATAAACTTTGAATGGGCGTAACTTTGCACAATTAGCTATGTCAGACGTTCATTTAATTTTCGTCTTTTTACTTAGCGGACAAGCTTTCCAAAGATACTAATATTGTGTATATATCATGGTATTAAAAAAACGAAAACGTGATGTCCTCACTAGACCCATAAATAGTGCCAATACGATACGATGGACTACCTCCACTTCAGAGGCAGTCAAGATCCAGCGTATTGGCACTATTTAAGGGGCTTTGTTAGACCCAGTAACTGGGGCGCTGAACTCCTTTTTGAGATTTTGACAATATCAGTCCTACTGTCAAAACCTCAAAAAGGAGTTCAGCGCCCTAGTTACTGGGTCTACGACCGACAATGTCAAAGTCTCAAATAAGGAGTTCAGCGCCCCGTACTGGGTCTAGGCTACTAGGGCTAGGCTATGTCCTCACTAAAATTGAACTACAACTTCTTTAGGCTATTCCCAATTCACCAGGACTAACTTATATTGTATTAACAATTTGTTTTTACATGTGAAGTAAATCCTTTTTACTGGAAACGGCCAAGGCTAGTAGTAAAGTAGTATATGTTAATGATGTACCTACTCACCTCTGCCCTTTCTGCTGACCAAGAAAAGACCGTACACCCCGTCCAACCAGCCAGGGGAAGCACAATTCACAACCACTCAAATGTCAAAACACTCTGCGGAAGTTGACCTGATGCAAGACGCAGCTAGCTCTGGTTAGTTGCAAGGAAACCAAGACTGTAGTCGACAAGTATCATGGTATGTGCAATAAAAACTTGATACAGAAATATATCACGGCCAATTTCAGATTCACAAACATCCGAATAAATCACTGCTCTTCACAGTAAAACCTTCTTGCCTCAGTCTCTCTCTTGCATCCACAGCCGAGCCGCGTCAATGTTGTCAAGCAATTACGGTCTCATCCTTTACCCCATTGCCTATCACTTGGTTAGAATAAGAATTGCGAGCACGAGCGAAAGCTCCCACGTTATTTAAATTGGATACAAGGTTGAATATTTTCAGTCCACTTGATAATCTTCCACACTACACTGTTTACTTTTGACGGTTGGATTCATTGATGTCGTATTCGTAAAGCAAACATTACAAAGGCAATTTTTCCTGTAAATAATTAAAATCCATTTTGTGCAAAAGAAGCGGAGGGCAACTGTTAAAAGTGTCATCATCCAGTTTCCCTACAAGGACGGGCTAATAAATTCCGGTCTTACATTTTTTTTCTTCTTCATCCAATTAATAAAGGGAAGAAACATTTTCTGACACCAAGTTTTCTATTCATCAACATCATATCTATGTTGTGCTAATGAAACCAAATACTTTTTGGATGCTAAGTTATTATTATTTATCTTATTATTATGAACCCACATACTTGCCCTGCATACACTTTTCAGCTGTGTTAATTAAATCCAACGCACAAATGGCTTGTTGAAGGGGTGGGGCAAAATACCCGTTGACATTGATCACACCAATAGCAACACTCCTAACACATCAACAATGACACCTTCTACATCTTGATCTCTTTTATCATGTTTATATAGCCCAAAATGTCCATGTTATTTTTTTTACAGTTAACAAAATTTGTTAATGTCTTACAACAGGTGCAATGAATAAACTTTACTTTATAAATAATGGAAAATGTTCTGAACAAATCTGTGCCCCCCCCCCCCCAAAAAAAAAAAAATCATTCATCCATTTCATGAAGTGATAACGACACAATGAAGACACTGAATATAAACTTGTGCAATCTATTGTTTCGGTCTTGGGCTAGGGCTAGGGTGTGGCTAATGTCAGGAACTCCATGCATGACATCACAGTGCTGCAAGATGTAGAAATATGGCCCCCTCACCAAATGCATACAGCTTGGCAGCTTATTATATTTTAACTGAAGACATACGAGCTAGAATTAGCACTTAACAGCAAATACCTTCAGCAGCAATATTAAAGCTATCACCATGATGAGTTTCCTTGACAAATCAGCAATTCATAAACGGGCAACATGAAGAGTCTTGTCATATCATGCACGAAGTACCCGGCTTATATCCTGAGCCCGTCTTGTGAAAATGTTCTAGGTATTAATTCAAATGGAGTTAGGCCAAGCAAAATAAGAATCGGTTAAAGACCAAGTACAGGGGCTTTTGGTTTTTTTTAAACACAGCTCCGACTCCGTTTGATGTTGAAGCACTGTGTAGAATGCATACTGCACCAAAATGGACCACAAAGCCCAAGTTGGAGCCAAGACCAAGGTATGGAAAAGGCCCCAGACATAAAAAGAAAGGGAAAAAAAAGAGGAAGTTTCTTGATTCAAACAACTCAACACCAAGGGTACATGAAACCACTTTTTTCAAATATTACCATGGTCTTATCTTGAATCAGCACAACCAGAATTTGTTTTTTGAAAGAGAAAGGAACATCCCAAACCCACAGGGTTGTAATTTGTTATTTTCTTCTTTTATTTTCAGGGGTGGGGGCGTTGGGGTTGGGGGAGGGGTTGAGTTGGAAGGTTGCATAGATCAGCGCCAACAATCAATACTATCACCCCTTCCCCAATCCATCCAGCAATACCTGTAAGTTTGGGATGTTTTCCGGTGTAACTTAGTCTATTTAGATGGAAAAGGTAACCTCTTACTCACAATATATTATAAATTACTGGTAAAAACGTGAATTACAGAGTTCAAAACTGTCATTGAACAAAATTGTACTTATTTAAGTGTAATCCTCCATCTCGACAAAAAGTTGTCGGGTCATCTCACAACATGATAAACCCATGTTTGTACACACAGACGATATGGCCTGTGGCCCATGCATGCATTGGTAATCTATGTACATTTAATTTTTACAATTACAAAAATGATTTCTTTCGAAGTGAAAATGGCTCCAGATTCAACCATTGTCCAACAGTATAAAACTGGACTTGGGTGGTGTATATCAACTTAATATGAATCATATCATGATAAACAACACAAAGTGGTAAATTTTAATTTTCAACAGAATTGAAGACATTTTTTTGGCAAGGAAAAAACATTTTTTTTTTAATCCTGCTTGTCGAATGTATTTAATCAAAACCAACTCCAAAACACATGACCGACTTTAGGTGCATTTTTACCAACAATTTCTTTTTAGACCAAAAGACATTTTTTGCTTACCACAAGCCAAACTTAGAAGGGATATGTGTACGTGTATTTTGCCAGAGTACTAATTAGACTATGCAAGCCTCACACATTATTTGCTGCATAATGGAGACCGAAAACAATAGACCTTTATCATGGTGCGGCCATCTTGATTTTCTCCCATTCAAACCAATGTAACCAAACCGAGGCTGGAAGGGCAAATAGTCTGGTTCCTTTTAGTACAATGAATATGAGCATCTATTACTGTTATTGGATACAAGAGAACATGACCAAGATGGTGGCAGCATGATAAAGGTCTATAGGAACAAAAGCTCGATCTGTGTGACGGAATTCTAAAGAGAGGGATTTTCCACCAGGATTTTTTCGTACCAAGTACATGGGAGAATATTAGGTACAGGGACAAAGGAAAGAACAAAAGAAATGTCCGCAGGGATACCAAAATGGAAATGAATGTTAAAATACTTGATTACGTGTTTCCTTATTTCACACATTAAAGCAATGTACGTAGGGAAAACAAGGTTTACAAAAATGTTTGAATGTACATGCGAGACTTGCACGGTCTGGTACCTTGCGGCTCTATTGAAATTTAAGATGAACAACATGCACTGTTTCCCCAAAATAAAGGGCTTCGATTGTAATTTACCCCTGCAAGTGTCATCAACATACTACAGTCGACTCTCGTTAATACGAGCTCGGATGTTACGAGGTTCCGGTTAATACGAGGTATTTTGCCGGTCCCGAACTGTCCCGTGCGTGTTTTAATGCATTTAAATACGGATGATACGAGCACGGTCATAACGAGAACACGGATAATACGAGGTATTCTTGCGGCCCCGTAACGAGCAAATGTATTGTTTGTCTTACTTTTATAGCGAGTTTGGGGAATCAATTGTTGGACATCGATAGTTTACCTTCATGGAGGTGAAAAATTGACGTCCCAGCCTTTCAAATCATGTGCTACCGCTCCGTTGATCATGATCAATAGAGGTGCTATTTGAGCGTTGGCAATGGTACCAGTCTATTAAATGGTAGTATTTGTACAACGCAAATGAGAGGTGGACACCAGACCGTTTATTGTTCGCTGGTATCCCGTCTTGGCTATGAGCTATCTCGCATTACTTACTAAGGTACGGTGTGACAACCAACGAAAATCAACATTCAACTTGTCATGTTGGCCGTTGCGACCGAAACTTGGCTGCCAAGAACGGCAAGTTAAAGTCATATGCGTTCCTTTTTCAGTCATGAAAAATGTAAACTGTTTCATAAATTGACTTTCGAAATAAATTAATTAAATCAAAACAGTTTTATTTGCCCAAAATGTTGTATGTTTGTATGGTACATGTACCTGTAAATCACCACAGTTATGCAGTTTCTATTGCAGTACGGGTGCATTTATACACGTGCGTCCATTTATGCATGCAATGTGCATTGTTAATACCGCGCTCGGATAATACGAGGTTCGGTTAATACGAGCAAAACAGGCCAGTCCGGCGGACCTCGTATTAACGAGAGTCGACTGTATATGTGTCCTAAATGTTTAGCGTATAACTGTCACAATTATATACTGTATAACTGTATAACTGTTTCAAAAATATCTTAGTAGTCTTTACATTATCACCTTCTATTAGTAGTATTATTAAAAAGTATCTTATGATTGATTGTGAAATGAGGAAAGAAGGTTAGAAGTTTTAAAGTAATGCACTAGGGGGAAAAAAGAGAGAACAAAATCTTCCGCATCATGCCTTTTAGAAATGAGGAGGCTGCCCTTTTGTTCCCCTTTTTTTGTCTTTTTAAAATGCCACACTCATTTTTCCGAGGATTGCCGCTGGTTCCTTTTTGCCCTCAAAGGTGCATGCTAGAAAAAGGAAGTGGGTAGGCACCCTAAACATGTTTATTTTTTCATATGGCCTTAATGTGTCAAACATCGGAAACAAATACTTTTACCCTGTACGGTTCAATTTAATAATTTTTATACGGATGTGGGTCTATAAGTGGGCCATATATTATCACAATACTATTTCAATTTCATTTGAACATTTCATTTGCAGCATTTCATATTCTGAAAAAAAAAAAAAAAAAAAAAAAAAAAAAAACTTATCTATGGATTTATTTTGTTTCTTAAAACCCTCCTCCTATTCTTGGGGACATTTGAGTTGACTAACCATTTGAAACTATTCAATTGTATGGTTTGTGTGCTGGCACAATTGTGCACAGAACTAACAGTGTTCATGTGTGTACTGTGGAGATCAGGCATGCAACTTTGCAACAGACCGATCCATTAAGCCCCACCTACTAACGTATTGACCGATCACAGCCTTGACAACGCCACTGAAAGTCTGAAAAAAAGTCCGACACGTAAAAAATCCTATTAAAAAATTTAACAAACCGCCGCCATTGTTCTGACAAACAACAGCACACACAACTGTATTAACTTTTGTTTTGTTTTAATTTGTTGTATTTCTGGTGGTGCAAATCCCACAGCAGTGGTCCCTGTAGTCGTGTAAAAGTGGTTTAACAGTGTTCCTGTCTGCACTGTTATTTTGACTCAAGGCACTGCTCAAAGGCCACAAAACTAAATCCATACCGTTCATGAAAACCATATGCATGTGTGTATCAGATACATGCATGTGGCCACAATCGAACCACCGCTGCGATCATGGCAAGAAAGTCACACCATGTGCTGTTGCTAGGCAGTTGCTAAGGTAGGCGGGGCTTAATGGATCGGTCTATTTCAAACAACTAGGAAATAGCCCAACACATAACTTTGTACAGTGTTATTCAGTTTTCTACGGCACTAAAAGTAAAGGAAATCAGTTGAAAAGTTGCTTGTCTGGTAGATGCATTCACCACAAGAAATCATAATTGCAGGCTGACATAGTTTATCTAGTATCATTCAAAACCACAATGGATGATATTGAATAGTCTGACAGTAGGTGGGTTGACTGTGTACTGTGTTGATGCATTCACCACACGATATTATACTGCAGGCAGACATAGTTTATCTAGTATCATTCAAAACCACAGTGGACGGGATGGAATGGTCTGATAGTAGGAGGGTTGAACATGTACTGTGTCGATGCATTTACCACACGATATTATACTGCAGGCTGACATAGTTTATCTATCATTCAAAACCACACAGGAAGATAACGAATGATTGTACAGCCCTTCTACAACAGCAAGGAGAATTTTTAGTAGCTCTGAATCTTGCGTATAATCTTTTGAGAGTCTTTTTTTTAAATCTCTTTACACTTTTGAAGTCTCAAAAATCAAACATTGATTGAAAATTGTTACATACTTCCCCTAATCTGCATAATCATCACCATTCGCCTAAACATGGCTCATTGTGGATTATTTGAGGCATTTTTTCAATAAAAAGTCTGGAAAGATAACAAGAAACAGAAATTCAGTTTGGTTTTAGAAATGTTTTACAAAACAAAAGATTTATGGCCGCTCTTCAGTTATATTTCTTGAACCATTTTTTTTTTAACACCATCACCTCACAGGAACACATTTCCCAGTTTTATGTTTTTTAAGATTGGATTTGCAGAAAAGCAGTCGTTGAATCATTATCTGAAATACTATCGTCCAGTCTGCTTTTCACCAAAGTGGTTGATAATAAAAAAAATATTGACTCTTAATGAATACAGAGTTGTTGTAGTGCATCTTCTTCATCATTTTCAGTAATAAAAAAATACACCTGAAATTCACAAACATGACAACGGATAGTTGTGAACTATGCCTAGCCTTGGTGAAAGACGTTACTATGCAAGTTCATGACTGAAATACACCCCATCTGCTGTTGCCGATTCAATAACGTCTTGAACCAAGACTGAATTATGCAAAGCATAGTCTAGGTAGATGTTCTTTCCAATGCACAAACATCAAGTAAATCAGAGGGTGGATTTGTCTCCCAGACTAGCAGATTTCACATCAGTCTGCTTCAAAAAATCAACACTGTAATGTTCCTTAAAACTGGTACCAATAGACCTTTACCATACTCCACCATCTTTGTCATGTTCCCAGAGTTCAATAGCATATAAGAATACTGGTTCCCTCTATATCAAAAAGGGGCCAAACTAATTCAGTCCTTATAAGCCTCGGTCTGTTGAAATTGATTTTAGGTCCTTTTTGAAATCAGGGCTTGGGCTTGGGCTTTGGCTTGGGCTGCGGCTTGGGCTGCGGCTTGGGCTTAGGCTCTATCAGTTAACTGAAAAACGTGTGCTTAAATTACAGGACTTCCAACAGGTGGACAGAGCCCAAGATGAAGCCCTGGTTTCGAAAAGGGCCTAAGTTCAAGGAAACCAAAATGGATGTACTGTAGCATGATAGGTTACTTCATATTTCATAGAGTGGCAAGAAAGTGTTGTTTAGGCGTTTGTGTACCAAGCACAACTATGCAGAGAACACCATTTGGAAGTAGCAGAATGAAGTGTTAGGCAGTGAAATGAAACTGAGGTCGTGCCTGAACGGAGCGACTTTGACTATGGCTATGGCAACTGGCTGCAGATGAACCACTGAAGAATAGGCATGTACAATGATCTAGCCATAGCCGTAGCCGTAGCCGTAGCCGCACCCAAATCTGCAAATTTAGGCACAGCCTTTCGCCGTTTTTAAAACCAGGGCTTAGGCGCCAGCTTAGGCACCGTCTGCTTATTTGAAGTCACAGACTAAAAGTGAACAATTTCAAAATTACTGAAAGCCTTGACTGAAGCCGTGGTTTCTAAAACAGACTTATAGTACTACACATGAAGTCAAGTACCTAACCTTCATTCCTCTTACACCATTATGTAATCCATAGGAAGACTTCAAAGTTTGTTTGGAAAAACATACAATCTTTCACAACCTTTTTAGTTAAAAATTACCTTCAACAGTTTCAGTAAAAAATATTTTCATAACGGTGGTATTGACCCAGTTCACTGGACGACATCGTGACAATAAACTTGGTAGCGCCGTTTTGGGAGTCAATGTCCCCGCGTGTTTTCAAAGTGTGCAAATGTTAGGCAGCATGGTGTTTTACACGCTTACCATGACTTTAGTGCATTTTGGCGAGCGTGGCAGACGGTGTCTGCGTGTGACGTTGGTGTCAGCGGGTCCTTGCTCTATGGTACAAGGGGTCAGTTTAAATTGATCTTGAAAACAAGAGTACGAATGCCTGGTTTAAACAAAACTAGAAGGAAATTTCCATAACTTTTTAAATTTTTGAAGCATAAAGTTTGCTTTTCTTTTTCTCTTTCTTTCAGCAAAACACTTAACCAGTCCTTATATGAAAATATGGTTTACACGACAATCAAAACATCTTAAATGACATATGAATTTCAAAATCAGATTTTGTTACAAAATAAACAGAAATCAACAGAATTTACAGAATTACATTCGTACTTTAAACACACAGTTTCATGATATTATGTACATGGTTTAGTATTGTGCTTTTCACTTCAATATACAACAGAGCCTTGCTCAATCACTTCTTCTTTAAAGAATAAACCCACCTCTTCTTGAAAACTAGATTACTAGATGTCTTAAAAAGTTGACTTTACGATGATCTATCTCAAGATTCTTCTACTTTTAATCGTGCCGAGGTTTGGTTTTTACTTATGACTAAGGATGATGCTAAAAAAAAATTAAAAAAAAAAAAAAAAAACAGTGTGGCTATGTAACCAACATTTGACCCACTTTACCCAACATCGGCACCCAGGATAATCTTAGGTACGCAATTTTGGGAGTCAAATTCCTGTGTGTTACCGTGTGAAGTGCATTTTAGGCGATATCCGCGTGGTTAGACGTACACCGCATCTTTACGTGCAATTCCACTCCCAAAACATGCAAAAAAAGGCAGACCATGAGGCCGACAGTAGCCATGTGTGATACCAGATGAAGGGGTCTATACATTGAGAGTAAATTTTAAACTTAGTGGAAATACCTTTATCTTTACAAAAAAGTTTACCACTCAAATAAACCCAAACTCAACATTTCCTTGACCACAATCTTTTATGAATCTACTGTATTTCCGGGAAAATCGTAAGCGTGGATACAAGTTAGCTTTTTTTATCTCTCAAAATTACATCCTAATGTCTCGACTACATATTTAGTGTCCAGAACAAAAAAAATATCTGTACAAAGAATTTTCAGCCGACACGCTTCACTAATATCACAATCTTGCTTAACAATTGGGAGATTGCTTTCCTGAGAAGTTAACAGTCAAAAAGTCAATTATATCAAAATATTCGAAAGGTCTAGCATGGAGCATCATATTTCAGTCATTTGAAAGGAACAGTCATTTTATATCGTAGAAGGCCATATATGGTGACAAGCAATTTCAAGGTGACATACACCATTGAGAAAAAAAAACATGTCGTTGACCGAAACAAACCTCTTTAAAAAAAAACAGATTTTCTTTCGCTCTTTGTCCTGTGTTTAAAAAAAAAATATAATTACTGTGTGTTTAATGTGGAGTTGGATATTGCCTGCATTTTTTCCCCAAAGAACACAATGTGTGAATTTCAATCACTCTTCAGACGTTGCTTAACAATTTAAAAAAAGAAGAAGAAGGTTTTAAGGTGACAATGGGGGACTTTTGAGGACGCTAGGTGGCAGCAGACTTACCAGGCATATACACTGCTCTCGGACATGTGCGCATGCTCATAACAACGTACACAATGAACATTTACATGGTATATCTGCCGCCACCTAATCGTTCCACAGTCTCCTGTTGTGATCCATTTTGTCAAACGATAGTAAAATTGCCTCTTCTACGCCTTGGCTTGATGAAATATCAACGGCAATAGCCAATAAATTTCAAATATTCCACGGACAAATGCTGATGATTATTTACCTGCTGGGGGGTCATCCAGAGTTTCCAACAAGTTTAAGAACAAACAGATCGCCCCATCCCCTCCACCCCAAGTACTACTTGTTAACATTTTACGTCGTGTCTGTCAGTATCGATGTGCATTAACATGTTCATAGTAACACATTCCCTTTCCAATTCATCATAATCAATATGATTGCCTCCTAGATTTAAAATGTTTTTCTTCTTCAATTTTTTTGTTTCCTCTTTCGATTCTATTATAGAGTTACTAACACTTGAAAGCACCTTTCAAAGTTGCATACATCCTCTAAACACCCCCCCTCCCCCGTCATGATCTCAGTATGACTATAGAAATGTTGAATACTTTTTACGGTCCCTTAACTAATCATATAAAAAATCCCCCTCCCGAAAAAATAAATAAATAAATAAATAAATTTAAAAAATAAATTTAAAAAATGTAAAACAAAATAAATAAATAAATAATAAAAAAAAAATTTAAAGTAAAAAATAAAAAATAAAAAATAAAAAACAAAATACATAAATAAATAAATAAACAAATAATTATCATCATTTCACAAAAAAACTGTTTTAGAATCTGATGGCCTCTTAAGGTGATTACAAAAGGTGAACAAACAGCCCTTTATCATTTCACTACAAACTGACAGTTACTCCCGAAGTTGTGTTACCTAGAATTGTAGGACTCACACTCGCACAGATGTACTCAAGCAGATCGCACTATAGTGCTTTTTACGTATAATTAAAAACAAACTAGAATTTCTACTTTAAACTAATTTGTTTGTCTTTTTATCTGTAACATTTTTTTGAATACTTATTAATACTAGGTTAGGTCTTAAAATACCGGTCAATCTCTCGTTCAATAATGAGTAATTCACTAGAGAGGTTAAGCTACACGTTTCGCGTAATGCGTACAGCAATGTGTCGAGTAGTTCTTTGAAGTTTGTGAGTTGCCGTTCCGGTACAGGCTCATGTCAATAACCTTTGCGTTGCGTGTTTACCTACGTTGTGAAACGGGCCACAAACATTGATTAATGAATGACCTTTATCAAGGCTGATCGGATGAAGAAGAAATAGTTTGTAAAAACATTGGAGACAAAATCTAAATAATAAGAACAGTTGCCACAACGTTCATTTCTCAATATTCTTCAAAGTTCATTTTTACGTATCCATTTCAACTCGGAGGTTTTAAAACTTGAAACAAAAAACTTACATTTCTGACTGGTGTGGTATCAAAAACAGACAAAAATTGGAAGTTCAACTTCATAAAGTCAGCATTTTCTTTTCAAAAAGAACGGAAAAAATATCAATATCAATATGCAGATAAATACACTGACTTTGTTATGTACAACTTTATTGTTTTAAGCTTAACATGCTTAGTGTGATACTTCAACAAATAAATTACAATCTTAGAAACAAGTCACACAAGGCAATAGACAGATCCATTAAGCCCCGCCCCAATACATGTTGACCAATCACAGCCTTGAGTATGCCGCCAAACGTCCGACAAAAGTCCAACACGATAAATTCCTATTGGAAAGTGTAAACATGCATGCGTACTTATAGCGCACAAGTTCATGTCAGGCAGTGTAGCATTAAAGAGAATCACATTGTGCTGCCCATGTCTACAGTGGTGATGTAGCCAATGCTGTGATTGGTCAATACGTTCAGGGGGCAGGGCTTGATGGATCGGTCTATTCACAGGAATCAAGTTTCGGGCAACCCCCGGGAAGGAATCAAAATCACACTTAAACTTTCGACATATTTTTTCTAGGGTGCAAGTCACTGCTGACACAAAAGTCCGCGAGTAGGATCCAGATTTTAAGATGTTGAAATGATGGTATGTCAATCTTTTAGCAACTCCCTGGAGTTATAGATTTCAAGGAGCTTTTGGGAACAGCATCCTCCGTGCTAAAAGAAGTTTATCAAAGAGCAAGATTTATTTATATATCTGGAGAAAATTACAATGTATTCTTTTGTACCAGACAGACATGCAAAAAAAGTCTGAGATCAGATTATCATCTTAAATTTCAAATGCCTGAATTTTCCGAGGGCTAGTAAGACACATGGCTGGAAATTTGTCTTCTAATTTTGGAAGTTTTCCTTGTTCATGCTGTGCAGTTGGTTGCCTCTAAATGGCCTGTAGAAATTACCTGGTGTGACATGGTCTTCAGGGCTTCAACCAGGGCCCTATTTACATTCAGTTGTCAGGCAGCAAAGATTGCTTAAGACAGACATATGCTAAGCAGAAGCGAGTGGTGGACCGGCCAAAATAACCCAGACTTCACATCCCGACTGGTGTACTGCCTCTGCCTAGCTAACTTTCATACGCTTAGCAAGTTTGTGTTCTGACAGCTCCATGAAACAAGGCCTAGATCAGCCAAGAAATATAACAAAGCTAATGAATATTCAAATACTTACGTAATGTTTCTTTAAAAAAAAAATACACTGGAAAAATTGAGGGAAAAAAATGCAAGAGGTGAGACACAAAAAACATCAACACAGCCTGCGGGGTTTATGTTACAAAAATTTAAGTAAATCCTTTATTAAATAAACGTGAATTGAAATTACCTGGGCCGAATTTCATAAACCTGTTAAGCACAAAAAAAAATTACTTAGCACAGCAAAACCTGGCTTAGCAGAAACAGGTTCTCAGCCAAAATACTAAGTAATGTGTACTGTTTCTGACTGGTTCCCTGCTAATTTTTGCTTAGCAGGACAAATTGCTAGGCACAAAGTTTGGATAAACGGATTTATGAAACTGGGCCATTGCTAGTTGGATGACGCAACTCTGGTAAACAAGATAAATGGAATGAATGCTTACTGCTTAAATCCACTCTTGTACCTTCTCGTTAGGTTACCCTTTCAATTAACAATAATATTTTCCTTCCTCATTCCCGAAGCAGAAAAGTTCAAAAAATAAAACTCTTAAGTAGCATTAGTAATACTTAGCTTTCCCATTTCCAGATGACGCACAACTTGTCCAAAACTAAACATTCTTTTTACAAGTAACTCAAGAAACACACACATTAGAAAAGGAACAAAGAAAATAAGTGGATAAACTTGTCAAAAGTCGGCCAAAAAATTAATCTAGTCCTTCTACCGTTAATAAAGACCTGGTTAAAATTATTGGGAGGCCAGGATATTAAAAGACCTTTTAAACCTCCTGTCACAAATCCTTTGTCATGCTCCAGCCATCTTTGTTGGGTATCCTGTACCTCCAGGTCGACTACAACACAGTACATTGGAGGGGGCAGCCTATTTCCCCAAAAGCCTCTCTTCTGGTGATGGGAGCATGGTCTCGGTAGCTGAGACACAATGAACAAATCGGAGCACACAAGTGTTTCCATAAATGCCATTTAGGGAGCTTGACAAATCAATGTTGACTTTTAAAGACGGGGGGAACAAAATTCAATGAGTTTTCTCCAGGAGTGTCGAACCGCTAACACTTCCTAGGCTTCAATAGCATGTTTATCGGGGCCGAGTGGACTCTACAAGCTGGCAAAAATCACGGACTGCAATCGGCGAGTGACACCAGTGCTGATCTATATCTCCGTTTCACCGCCGCCTTCCGTTTTCTTGTTGACAGCCTCTGCAGCCTGACGGGGTACCTCGGCTGGATCCGTCAGGAATGACGTCGTGCGGATCAGCACCGTCAGGGACGACAAAACCGCTGTCAAATAGAAGGAAACCCAGTCACATTGAGCATCAAACCAACAACTAAACCAATGCATATCTAGGGGAAAATGTCTTGTTTTGCGGTTGAAAACTCATATGAAACTAATCACATGGTTGTCACCTGTAAAAACTAGTTCTCATACTTCCCACACGATGCAAAACTCAAAATCTTACTTAAAAATGTCTATGTAATCCATATGACTCATTTTGATTAAAAATATACTTTCCCAGTGAAAATGTTTGGAAAAATACTGCCAAACAGAAATGTTGTTTTGTTTCAGAAACAATACTATAACAACAAGGGAGACATGGTATATTGTCGATTCTGGTGGTTACATGCACAATGACCTTTCTGGATGGATAAAAGAAGGTTAAATCATATGGCCAATTGCAGGTGTTCGGTACAAGACTATTGAGATTGAAATTGTCTACGAAGGGTTTACAACTGGTCCTACAACTGGGCTGGACTCAAATTATCTTTGAATACTTGGAAGGATCCTTCCCCGGACAGTTGTTACTTGTTATGAGGCAGACCTAAACAAAAACAAACTGTGCCCCATTTCATGGAGCTGACCTGGATTCGAACTGGCCCCTCGTGACCGGGCGTGACCGGGCGTGCTCGGTGGTCTAGTGGTTAAGACATCTGCTTTTGTCATGCGGGAGTCGTGGGTTCGAATCCCACCCGAGTTGCCTGTGGATTTTTTTTCCACAAGACTCAAAAGCACTGAGTATACAGTGCTTACCACACATCGGTGTAAGGCAAATTGAAATTTATATTCATTCCCCGGATGCAAATATTAACATCTATCTAATTGTTTGCGGTACCTGTCGCTAATAATACTGGATTCGAACTGGCCCCTCGTCACCGGGCGTGCTCAGTGGTCTAGTGGTTAAGACATCTGCTCTAGTCATGCAGGAGTCGTGGGTTCGAATCCCACCCGAGTTGCCTGTGGATTTGTTTCCACAGGGCTCGAAAGCACTGAGTATACAGTGCTTATCACACATCGGTGTAAGGCAAATTGAAATTTGTATTCATGGAGCTGCTTAAGCAGAAAATATTCCATAACAAATTCATTGCTGAGCACCAATTAGCAGAAAACCAGTCACAAATGGTACGTATGACATGGTGTTTTGGCTGGTAACCTTTTCGGGTGAGCCTAATTTCATAGAGCTGCTTAAGCAGAAAATATTGCCCAACAATTTCCTGTATAGCGAAAATGAGCAGGATACCAGTCACAAATTGAACAAGTAACATGGTATTTGTGCTGGTAACCTTAGTCTATTTCATTGAGCTGCTTCAGCACAAGAAGTAGCTAAGCACAATAAAATGTTGCTTACCAGAATAAGGTTACCAGCAAAAACACCATATCACATGAACTATATGCGACTGGTATCCTGCTCATTCTTGCTTAGCAGGAAGTTGTTGAGCTATATTTTCTGTTTATCAGCTTATGCAGCTCTATAAAGTTAATGGACTACAGGGTCCAATTTCATAGATCTGATTAATTAAAAAAGTAGCTGAGCACAACAAAACTATGCTTACCAGAATAAAGTTAACCAGCCAAAATACCATGTCACATGTACAATATGTGACTGGTATCCTGCTTATTTTTGCTTAACAGAAAATTTCTAAGCAATATTTTCTGCTTAAGTAGCTCTATGACATTGGGCCCAGGTCTAGTAGCTCGGAAATTTACTAAACCATTAATAATTGAACAAAACCCCAAAGTTTGGAATTGAAATACTAAAGTGACCAACAGTTACTCTTAAAAAGAATGCAGGAATTTGGGGGTTACTGCCCTAAAGCTTGAATCACTAGACTCTGGCCAGTGGTCCAGTGGGTAATTCGAGCCCTAAAGACTTACTCGGTCTTAAAGCTGGAAGGGAGCAGTATTGGTCCAGCCATGAGATGACCGTTCTGCACAACTCCTCGGTGTTTGTGGTCGCGACTGAAGTATTGTAGGATTCAAATAAGGGCCGGATGATGATGCTGAACTGTTAAAACCAGTGAGTTAAGGATAAATGGTTTGAGGATAAAATAAAGTTCAAGTAAATTTCATCATTAATTTCAACAATGAAATGATTAAAAAGTTGTTAAGTAAAAGCCAGTGTTGTTGCGAGTTGCTAGCAAATTGAATCCCACGGAAACTCCAACGCAGTGAAAATTCAACCACTGCTTCAAATGCATAAATTCAACTATATACACCAGATTCTTGCACAAAGCTGGTGCGACGAAAGACAGGGAAGAGCACAAGTCGGTTATATCATTGATTCATTTTGCACGGACAGTTTTTTATTTATTGATAATGAGAAACACAACTCACGAAGGTAGAGCAACGTTGAACAAGTAATTCACTTATTTCAATTCTCACAAATTCCAGCTGTAGATTTGTTTCTTTTTTATAAATGGTTTACGATTTCAAAATTTAACAGGCATCACCACCAGCAGATTGTCAAATTTACACTGAGTCATTTACATTAGGCATAGAGGGTGTGCACATTAATAACGGAATGGTGCATTGCAGGGATAAACACAGATGACAATTGAGCTCAGTACTCTTTTTGTTCTATTTCTGTTGATGAAAAGGTTTTCAAAATAATTTAGCAAACAGTTTTGTTCATCCAGATGCAAAACCAAAGTTCTCTTGTTATTTTCATATAAATCTGTTGTTAATGAGTTTTTTGTTTAAAAAAAGGATACAATCCAGAATTTCCAGTTGTGTTTTGTCCTCTCTCTGACGTAGTCATCAAAGACGTCTCTCATGTGATCTGATCGTTGCTGTGACAACGTCACACCGCTCGCTGGTAGCTGGTTCTGACTCTCACTGTGACAAAAGAAGTCAGGGATGAGAGTGGATGAGAATGAAAATCCACGAAACACCGTTTGAGGGTTTGGTGTAGATGGGCAAGCACCTTGGCGTAGTCAAAATACGGCACAAGTACAGTGTTAAGGCTTAACAAGGGCCTGGATGTATGTAAATGACATTTTAAAAAAAAAGAATAATAAAAAAAAAAACATTTTTGTAATAAAAAAATCCACAACAATTATGTTGTAAAATCCAGAGAAATCTGATCCCTGAGAAGTTCTAAAAAGTCACAACTTTCACACAAGAAGATTATTACAAGTGGGATACTTTTGGGGATGTTGCATGGCTGCAGACTAACCAGGTAAATCCATTGTTCTCGGAAGTGTGCGCATGCTCAGGCGTACTTTTGAGGGAAAATTACCAGACATGTCTGCTGCCACCTAGTGTCCTGAACTCCCCAATGGCTTACCAGGCATGATGTAGTTACAAATGTTTAGAACTTCTCTTGACACAGACCTAGGGCAACTTCATCACAGATCACGCATGTGCTTTCAACATTCCCATTTTGGTGATCACCTCTCCGCAAGATAAGCACACAAGGTCTCTGTAATATCTTTTAACCACACACACATTTTGTGATGGCCTCACGTTTGAACCCTAGCAGAGAACTTCGTCAAGGCTTTGAGAACAGACTCCGCTAGGGTCCAAACATCACACCATTACCACTTCTCACTTTTAATTTATATGAAAGGTCATTTGGGTTGGTATGCATTTTGCAAAAGGTAGTTCCCTTTTTCGTTTGTCTTTTAAAACCCTGGGGTCATCCTCAATGAAAACTTTACGCTGTGTATCCACAAGCTGATTTTTTATCAACACCCTGTCTTTTAGGTAGATAACCCCCCCCCCCCCATGCAAGCCCAAAGCTATAATAAATGACCATGTGGGTGAATTGGAGTGCCAGTCAAGACTTAGACTTGTGTTATTTACGATCAGTGTGCGGCCGCAAGTTGTTTTCACAAAGTGCATACCGCCTTGTGCCAATGACCCTTAGCACAAGGGTCAATCAATTACTGCACGGAGACAGATGGCTGCTGTCTTTCAACACTCCTTACTCTGCAGTGGTAAGGGTCTGGCCAATGAAAGTCTACAGGCTTGTGGGGTTTACCAGGGGTGAGGTTTACATGGAATCTTGGCTTTTTTGGCCCATTGAAAAAAAAAGTTATGGCCATATTTGGTAGTACCTGCTGAATTTAATCATCTTGTGGCCGACAAAAGGGTTTTAACGATGGCACATTCTCCCTCCAATGTGATATACTTACTTAATTGAAGCCTGGAGTCCATTTATCTGCTGCTGCAGCACATCTATCTCTTCCTTCACCTTGGCTCGCTCTGCTTGGACCTTCTTCAGGTACTCAATAGCTAAGTGAAAAAAAAAAACCAAAAAAAAATGCACCGTGAGAAAATCACACCTGGTTAACATTGCAACTGAACCGAGATGTTCTGAAACACAATCTCGCCCCTTTTTGTGATACTAAACACTATTTGGCAGTCAACTGCCAGCAACCATTCCCATTGGCACTCTGCTATCTACAATGTTTGCTCTACTTCAACCCATTTGTACATAGATGACTGTGAAAGGCGCCGTCTCTGTTGTTGCTATGATGATGGGCTATGATGATGATGATAATGATGTACCGAAACAAATTAAAGGTAGTGGGGAAGCATTATCCAGGCACATTGTAAAACCTACCTTTCTGCAGCATGGATGCTTTGCTGACCTTTGCGTTGGGGTTCTGACTCAGGGCTGGAATGAGCTTGTGTAACGTGTCAAAGCCAGACTGGAAAAGAATAAACAAAACCATTTATAATTGTTGTTTTTTTAAACATCGGGAAATATAACTTCTAAATCAATGTTGTGACTTGACATGATTGAGATTTGGGCCCAATTTCATGGCTCTGCTAACCGCGGAATTCTGCGCTTACGCCCTGCCACGGCCCATAGGAGTACGCGCTTTACAGGGCGCCGTAAGCGCAGAATTCTGCGGTAACCAGCGCCATGAAATTGGGCCCTGCTACTCACAATGACAAATCTCAACATTATCATGTTGTAAAAATCCTTCTAAATGTCAGATTTCTGAAAACCAAGGGCCAATGATAAAGCACTGCTGTACGGTAAGCAAATTTCTCTGATAATTTTCTTAAGCGCAAACGTGATTCATTGGTAACTAAGAAAATTAGGTGGCCAGCTTGCGGGCTCACCATGGATTAGCATTGTTGCATCAAGGTTAGCATGCCTTTTCCCGGGCAGTTAATAATAACAACAACTAGTTTTTATATAGTGCTTTATGCTTGTTTTTACGTTTTCAAGACCGGTTTTTGAAGTTTTTGAATTGTGAGACCCATTTCTGTATCCCCTTACAAGGTGCTGCAGTGCATTCAGCAGCCACTGCAAGAGACACAGGGGCAAATCCCCTTCTCTAAGTTATAAGCGTAACTGGGTTCTTTTTATCTAGCTAGTAAGTTTTGCGGTGACACCATGTAATCATCTCTAATGAGTTGTGGTGGTGCTGTAAAAAGAACCGATGGTTTCTTTTATGTGAACTACATGAGTTCTTTTACGTGCACTGCACAACACACGGGACCTACGGCTTTTCCTCCCATCTGAAGGATGAAGCAATAACGGTTAAGTGTCTTGCTTAAGGACACGGGTGTCAAAACCGGGACTCAAACCCACTCTCTGCTGATCGAAAACACCAGAGCTTGAGTCCATTGCGCTAGACCGCTCGGCCACGACACGCCAAATGAAAAGCAGCGCTATGATATGGAAATCGCTCGGTTAGCACAAAATTTACCACGAGCAGCTCTACAAAACTAGTCTCAGATTACTGTAACAGATGAGAGAGGCGTATTTTTTATTCACTTTAAGGTAGTTAGGTTTTTAGTGCAGTTTAGTTTATTGATTTATTTTATTTTGTTACACTTTACACTGGCAAAACAATAATTAATCAATAAAATTGTAACACACAAAATATAACTATGACTGGAAAATATAAATATAGAAATAGGGGTTGACAAAATTTATTCTATAAAAAACTAAGTCTGAGACTGGCAAGGAGGAACAGGTGACCATCGCTTCTACAAGGTCGGCCTACCACAAAGATTAACAACTGATACTAAAAAACAAACAAACAAGCCCAGCCCCTCAAAAGAAAGAGTAAACAACTGCAAGTTTGTTGACATACCTTGATGTTCACTCGTCTCTTCTGCTCCGCCGATATGTGGGTGTCGCTCTTGGAACCCTAAACAAAACGCAAACCAAAAACACAAGACCGGAACTAATGACTTATCCTTTATCAAATGGTACAAGCTATAAAATATGTGAATCAAAAGGTAAGATTATGAACAGAGACGACTGAATCTTTCTTAGGGAAGTAACTACCTCTCCTGGCGATGACGAAGCACCCAAGGAAAAGATTGGAGAGTCCGGCCGGGCTGCACCAGAGCCTGCAAATACAAAACAATCCATTACATAGCTGAATATTAAAAAAAAAACTTAACAAGCAGTCACAAATTTCGGCGACAAATTTACACAGTATGTAACAGGCAGTTGAAAACAATTGCTGTGTGACACCACGCTGTTATCACAAACTGCACATGTACCAATTAAAGGGGCTGTGTCATCATGATTATAACAGGCCTGTGGCTGTGCATGGAAAGATGAACTCTAACCCAGATACTGCACACGCGAGTGATTTGCGGTCAAATCCCAAAGGGTACCGTCTTTGTCAAACTGTGATGCGACTGTCGGTGCGCACGCGCCCGTAGTAACTGGGTAAATCCATTTACTGCTATAATCATGACAAAGCCCCCTAACCCACGAGGTCCACAGAGGTGAAAAGGCAGGACATGAAAGCGCTGATCCAGCATGTACAGCAACCGCCGTCTCTTACGTAACTACGTGAAGGCTTACGCTGAACCATGTGACATAGCAACTGCCTCTAGTCTTGAAGAATTCAGATTTAAGTAGTCACTTGTGACATTGCATATCATTGTACCAGACACTTATTCAAATTTAACTCCCAAACAGCTTTTTGTGGATAATAAACTGTGTTTTAAGTACACTAGTACCTGAATGAAAGATAACCTTTTCATAGACATGTAATAATAATAATAATAATACGCAGTTTTTATATAGCGCTTTATCACACCCTATGGGCGTCTCAGAGCGCTCAATATTTTTTTCCTGGGAGGCACGATGAGTTACGTTTTTGAAGTATGAGACCTGTTCCTTTACATAGCACCATGTAATGGTTCACAAGGTGCTTTGGCGCAATCTGCAGCTGATCAAACCAGGAACACCGGGGCAAACCCCTTCTCTTTGCGATAAGTGTCACTGGGTTCTTTTACGTGCATTACACAACACACGGGACCAACGGCTTTACGTCCCATCCGAAGGACGAAGCAATAATGGTTAAGTGTCTTGCTTAAGGACGCAAGTGTCACGACCGGGACTCGAACCCACACTCTGCTGATCAGAGACACCAGAGCTTGTGTGCGGTGTTCTTATCCGCTCGGCCACAACACGCTTGTATAATAATGATAATTTGGGAGGCTATTCATCCTTAACCCTTTAGAGACCATAGCGGCCGCAAGCGGCTGTAGCTAAAACGCCCATAGCGGCCGCAGACGGCCGCTGTGTTTGACCTCGTCTCATTGACCTGAAAAAGGTCATGATAGGTCACGTGATGAGTTAACAATTCTCAATGTTTCCCATGGTAACATTCTAACTTCTAAATGTAAAAAATACAGAAATTGCTGTTTAATATCTTCAGGGAAATATTTTTATTGAAATGGAAATGTTACAAAATGTCACACGTCTGGGCGTATTAGGATGATTTTGAACAAACTTGTGGTCTCTAAAGGGTTAATGGCAGCTGAGAAGCTGAATTGCGAAGGATGCGGCTACAGCATGTTCAAGCAGCAGGCATGCAAGGGCGCCTTTGCCAGCCAGCCACATCAACCCATATATGACAGCCTGCAATCGAAAGTGTTTGATTTTTCCGGACAGGAAAACCAGAGGGCCCGGAGAAAAAGCCCCATGACACAAAAGAGAACCAAACCACAACTCTTCTCACATTTGGTCCTAGCCATGCTAGCCGGGAATCCAACCAGAGCCAAATTGGTAGGAGGTGAGCGTTTTACACCCCCGCAACCCATTTCATTGAACATGATAGGACTTGGAACATTTGATGCAAATTCTGAGAGAGGTCCGTGTTGCGTTGAACTTACTTGTGCTTGGGCTTGATGCAATGTCAGTGTTGAAGGTAGGAGATGCAGCAGTGGTGGTTGGCATTCGTGAGGGTGAAGCAAAAAGACTTGAGGACAGATCGGTCATCTAAAAAGACATTCAAGACATGTTATGGTACAGCATAGTTTGCAAAGGAACAACAACTGTACATTGCTTACTTTATTGTTCAAACACATACAGCTCAATTTATTAAGACGATCAGAGCATACTGATCGAAACGTCGAGTAGTTAACCACCGGTTCTTTTCAGAACCACCACAACTCACAGAGAGAGCTTTCCATTGTATGGCGTCTTCGCAAACCTCACTAGGTTGCTCAGAACTACGTAAACAATGGAAACTTACCTGGTAAGTCTGCTGCAACCAAGCATTCAAAATTCCCGCGTTGTCATGAATGGGAGATTTTTGGGGACACTAGGTGGCAGCAGACTTACCAGGTAAATCAACTGTTCTTGTAAATTTGTGTACATGCTCAGAACTACGTAAACATTGGGAACTTACCCGGTGTGGATTTCACCAAGCGCTAGGACTAGTCCTATCTCGAGTTAGGACAAGTAACTAGTCCAATCTTATAGAACTTATCGTAAGTTGGGACTAGTCGTAAGTTAGGACTAGTTTTGTGAAATCCACCCCTGTTAAGTCTGCAGCCACCTCAGGGTTTCAAAGTCTCAAATTGAACCAAACTGTAAAGTACACATGAATGCAAGCACTACAAAGTTCTTACCAGCGAGCTATGCGTAGAGGTGGACGGAAACTCTGTCTTGACGGGTTGGTACATTGCGGAACTAGAAGCTGCAGCAGACAACATATCAGCGCTACTCTGCTGTCGAAGTGTCCCTGTAGTGGGTACAACAAACATCATTACAGGTCTTCTGAATGCCTCTCAACTTAAAGAGCGTTGTCGGTTATTGCACGGGTGAGAGTCATTGCTTACAAAGAAGTCTGAATCTTGGATCCTAGATCTTTATATTAATGGAATTTTGACTTTTTGATACCTCCGGAGTTAGAGACTCCATGGTGCTTTTGGGAACAGTATCCTCAGTGATAGATCAAAGAGCAGAATCAAAGAGCTGGACAAAATTCTAGCGTTTTTCGATCACCAGGCAGATCTTTAAAAATCTGAAATTTCTCATCCTGTTATTTGCCAAATGTAAGGTACATGTAGTCAAGTTTTGGTAGCGGAATAATCGGAATACGGATTTCAAACATAGTTAAATGGCCAATGAAATGTAATTGTTTTTAAAGCAATCCTTGGAAATGCACCTTTGTGACAATGATTGAAAAAAAAAAAATTATATATTATTCTGACCTTGTGTAAGCAACTGAGTAATCAATGCAGTATTGCCAGCCAATCCAGAGCTGACCCCCGAGGTTGATGGTGCGGGCGGAGCAGGGGCAATCTTAGCTGGCTGTCTCGGACGTATCACTTGATTCTTGGGCTTCACACCCATCTGAGATATCTTGACAGAGGAGCTCGAAGTTGCTTTGACCACCCCTATTTTCTTTGAGTCTGGATCGGTCACCCTCTTTAAATGAACGGGGATCGGTTGGTTGGGCAAAGGCGTGGGTGCGATGATGGCCTGCTGCGGCTTTGTGTGCTGCTGCTGCATAGTGTCTACGGAAATCAAATTCTGTCTGAAGTGGGGCTGAGGCCCTGGTTTGACGTCTGCAACAATTGGCGTGATTTGTCTTATGTTCGGGTGCTGCTGCTGTTTTGGCTGTTGCACCTGCATCGGCTGGTTTTGATTGGGCAACTGGCTTGCGACGGCTTGCATTAGTTTAAAAGTCGCTTGGGAGTCCTCTATGGAGAGTGTGTTTGATCCAAAATTCAATTCCTGCTGTAGGTTTGGGTTGCCCACCAGGCTGTCAAATGACAAACTCTGTTGTTGTTGCTGCTGCTGTGGTTGATGTTGCTGCTGCTGCTGCTGTTGTTGTTGTTGCTGTTGCTGTTGCTGTTGCTGTTGATGCTGCTGTTGCTGTTGCTGTTGCTGTTGCTGATTTTGAGACTGTTGAGCAAGTTGCTCAAAGGAGATAAAATTCAATCCAGACAAGAGCTGTTGCTGCGTCAGCTGGTTAATTGTAATATTACTAGTGTTCTGGTCTGCACCATTGGTACCCGGCTGTCCGCTGGAGACCAGAGCCTGAAGTTGATTGGCCTGTGGAACACCGACTTGCAACGTAACTACCTGTTGCGGTTGCTCTGTGTTCATCGACTGCTGTTGCATTGTGGCTGCAAGGATGTTGTTCAGTGTAACTGTGCTGTTGTCGCCCTGTTGCAGCAGTGGTATTGTGATGGTGTTGCCTGTTGTGGCAAGCCCATCGTTTAAGCCGGACATCCCATGCTGGTTACCCGCAACCACATTGGATTGCTGCTGGAGCTGCTGCTGCTCCTGCAATGACTGCTGCTGCTGCTGCTGCTGCTGTAGTGGTTGCTGCTGCAGCAGCTGTTGCTGCTGATGTTGCTGCTGCTGCTGCTGCTGGAGACTGACCTGCTGTGGCTGGATGGTGTGGCCTTGATTGGATGCTTGGCTAAGGCATGTGATAGCATCATCCAGTGAGTTAGGAATCATCTGCTGTTGTAACGTCACATCCTGGAGATTTCCATCCACAGCGCCATTTGCCAGTGACTATGAGATCAAAAAACAAATATTCTTTTATCTTCAATTTTTAAAAACTATACATAAATTCGGGCTAATGCACCAGATTGAAGTTCTGGTGGTCAAGTCATCGGGGTTTGGGTTTGAATCCCGGTCATGACACTTGTGGCATTGAGCAAGATACTTTACTGTAATTGCTTCTCTTCACCCAGGGGTATTAATGGGTACCTGCGAGGGTAGAGGTTCACATTGAGGTTTGAAAGAGCCTTCGGAGCACCACTGCAGCTCGGGGCTGTGTACTCCCCAGGGAGCTGAGAAAGACTACAGGAATGTTATTGGCCCAATGACCAGGGCACTAATGTAAAGCGCATTGAGACGCTATTGGGAAATGCACTATATAAGAACTAGCAGGCGTGGAATTTTCGAGAGGGCAAGGCCATTTTCATTTTGAAAAGGATACTTCAATTGGAAAATCATAAAGTCTACAGAAAACTTTTGACGGGGCACCAAGGCTAAGACCAGGGTAACAGAGGCCATGACCTCCATGGCCTTCGTGTAATAGACCTTTCCCATGAAATATGTAAATTGGACATCACGTGAGCGCACTTACATTTTGGTTGGCAAAATTTTGGGAACAGTGCGCCCTTTTGCATGGGACTGATGGAAGCGTGATGCGTACATGCTTTGTACATCTGCTTTGTGCACATTTCAATGGCGTTTGCTAACCAGCAGGGTCTGTACGCATGCGTGAGTGTAACTAGCATATTTCATGGGAAAGGTCCATTCCAGGACTGACTAGTTGTTATTATTAATACTATCAAAACCTGAGGTGGTTCTGTTTTATTCAGCATTATTTAATTCAAATGTAGTGGAAGCGTAGGGCCCAAACTGCCGTATTACCTGAAGTTGCTGCTGGGTTATGTTTTGTAACGGGCTACCAGAGAAGACAAATGTCCCTGGTGCTAGGTGGCCCACATGCTCGTTTGTTGGCCTGACAGGGACTTCTGTCGAAAAGAAAAGGAAAGAAAGATGTGGATTGTATATGTCAACTTTCACATAGCAGGTCATGTCTCATGACGCATCAACCAAAAACATTACATGCTCATAGGGTGGTCTTCACTTGTTGCTGACAGGAAACACAATCAAGGGTACCACTTTTCTCGTTAGCAGTTTTTCCAAAGGGTAGTAACTTTTACACATTTTACACGTAGAAGTGGCAAGCAATAAATTATAATCCAGGCCAAAATGCTTCGGCCACGGTGACAGGAAATGATAAAATTCTCAACCATACCCCACTGACACCCACTCAATGTTGTCAGTTCCAATGTCAGTAATTCCCTCTGGAGTGCAGACCCCACAATGAAAGCCAACATTGATCGGGGTGGGGGAGGTGGGAGGGGGGTAACGAAACAGGACGGAATTATCTGAAATTTCTAATAATAATAGTAATAATAATAGTAATAAGTCAGACTAGCTGGGAGAAATTTAACTGGTCCTCGGCTGTTTATACTGGCATTTGGCCAGCGGCCACCATTAAGGGAGAACGATGTTCTTAAGCTCTATCCCCAGTGTGAGTGAGACACACAGCAAGTTAAAAATAAGAAATAAACCACCGTTAAGCCTGGATCATACTTCATACTTCTGACAACAACAAAAACACACCAAACCGGAAGTGAGCAATAGTAACATACCTGGCAGAGTCTCTAATGTACCGGAGTAGCTATCAAATGCAGGCTGAAGTTGGATGAGGCCTGGCTGGATGATGTCTGGGTTGATACCGACATGGACTACATCGACAAAATACAAACAGAAATAAGAATTAATGTTTTCCACCACTGACCCCCTTGCCTGAACGTCACACAAACCTACTCATGCAAATTTCATTTCATGTACATGAAATTGTCTTTTACAAACGGAGACAAAAAAAGTGCCTTGTCCCAACGAGAATGATCTCTGCTACATGTTCCCCGATCTCGCTTGGTCAGTTACGGGGGACGGGGCCTTTTTTGTTGCACGCACAGCACCAAGACTTTGGAATTCGCTACCTGAAAGCCTTTAGACAGAAACTAAAATCACACTTGATTAAGCTTTGCATGTCCATCCATTTGATATTGTTTCCTCTTCAAGACCGGTGCCTTTGAATTGTTTTCACAGGAAAGTGTGCCTTGCAAATGCTGTAGTACTAATATGACTATTGACCCAATTCACATGACGTCATCATCACAATAATCTTGGTTGCGCCATTTTGGTGGTCAATGTCACTGAGTTATTCAGTGAAGTGCGCATTTTAGGCAACGCGGCGTTTACACGTAAACCTATTGACCACCAAAATGGTGAGCGTGGCGCAGTCAACGCGTGTGACGTGCATGCAAGGGGTCAATTGCTACTAATATCAGGCATAATGACATAACTTTAATTAAAACCCTAACCTTCCTAAGTCCTCCATAATCCTCCGGATGATTTGGAGGATTTTGGTTTGATTGAGGCACATTCGAAAATCACAATTTGGAGGATTATAAAGGATTGAGGAAGGTCGACATTTGATACATGGAGGACTGTGGAGGATTGAGGAAGCATCCTTCAATGAGATCCTGGAGGATTGTGGTGGATTTAGGGCATCATGAAAATTTACTATGGCGGATTCTGGAGGATTTCGGAGGACAATGAATAATTTGGGAAATTTATTCCTGTATGTGTAATGGTATGCTGGGTACATGTGCTTTGTACAAATTGTACATTTTTATATACAACTTAGGATTCTTTATGCACAAACTCATTTTGGAGGATTTTGAAGGATTAAGGCAGTGAGTTTCATGCACAACTCATTTTGGCGGATTATGAAGGATTGAGGCAGTGAGTTTCATGCACAACTCATTTTGGAGGATTTTGAAGGATTAAGGCAGTGAGTTTCATGCACAACTCATTTTGGCGGATTATGAAGGATTGAGGCAGTGAGTTTCATGCACAAACTCATTTTGGAGGAATATGAAGGATTGAGGCAATGAGTTTCATGCACAACTCATTTTGGAGGATTATGAAGTATTGAGGCAGTGAGTTTCATGCACAACTCATTTTGGAGGATTGTGAAGGATTGAGGCAGTGAGTTTCACGCACAACTCATTTTGGAGGATTATGAAGGATTGAGGCAGTGAGTTTCATGTACAACTCATTTTGGAGGATTATGAAGGATTGAGGCAGTGACTTTCATGCACAACTCATTTGTGAGGATTATGAAGTATTGAGGCAGTGAGTTTCATGCACAACTCATTTTGGAGGATTATGAAGGATTGAGAGAGAAAGGTCCTTAGTAATTACAGCTAGGGAGTTAGGGTTCAGGAAATCGACTAATAGATTTTTATTTTTTATTTTTCTTTCACAATTTTCACATTTTCTCATGTTGGTGCAACAAGGTCCTCTCCTAAAGTAGCATTTACATGAAGAGCAAGTTTAAGCGGGTCCAAAGGTTGCATCTCACTTAAAATGTTAAACCAGGATGCACACACAAAATCAATGGACGCCGAGATCGACGGCTTTGTTGCAGAATCGAATTACGACATTGTTGCACCGACACGATGACTAGTGTGATATGATAAAGCACAAGAAAACACTCCGCCAAATTCAAACTTACTCAGTTCCCGAGGCACAGGAAATTGAAAGGAATTCTGGCTAAGGCTAGAGAAGAGGGTGTCATTGAACTCCGACAGTAACGCTTCGTCATCCAGGATCATGGGGACGGGTGAAGGGGATGAGCTCATACCAACGATCCTGTCGAAGACGGATCCTTCTGGAGTTTGGACCTGCTGAGGGTACAGGAAAAAGAACAAACTTAGATTTAAGGTCTACATGTTGCGCATCAGACTCTGGTCGGCTTAGTCAACGGGGCTTGGGTTTGGATCCCGGTCATGATACTTGTGTCCCTGAGCAAGACACTTCACCATAAATTGCTTCTCTTAACCCGGATGTATAGATGGGAACCTGTGAGGTCTGAGACAGTATCATAATGGACTAACCCCTTGATGCTAATCTAAGCAACTTTGTGTTATATGCTCCCAAGGGAGTTGAGAAAGTTTGAGGAATGGTCTAAGTATGCCTGATGAGCAGGGATAATAATGTTGTTAAGCCCCTTGATCTAGCTACTAGGATATGTATGCTATTATTATTAATTTCTTTTCTTAAAAGATGCTAGCAGAAACGGTGGGAGGAACTGGGAGGTGTTTTCTTGCCCACGATTGACACAACATCCAACCTCTTCCTCCTCTAATTGATTTACACCAGGGAATACGTGCTTTACTTTTTTTGGGGGGCGCAAGGTACAATTCATTTTTTTTTTTTTTGAATCAGTGTTGAAATGTAAACACAAATTGCCTTCACTAGTTTGTAAGGTGCTCTCAAAGATTTTAATGTTTTATTTTAGTTCACAAAAATTTATGATTTTCACATTTGAGAACCTAGACTTACTAACCTTCCTCAAATGGCATAGAACTTGGAACTTGGACTGTTTTCAAAAAACGCAGACAACACTGGTATCTCTTAAAGACCAATATCCACACTTTATGTCACCCAACATATACATGAAATATTAAATCTATGAAAAAATGAGAAAATAGCGAAAAACGCCCCATCACTGTTTTCACTGTTTTCAAAAACTGAGTTTTGGACTCGTGACTATCAAAAACTATAGAATTCCAGGCAAAAAAACAGCTTAAGGGAATTTTCCCACCACGACTGTCTTTATTATACCATGTGCAAGTTACGTGTTAAGTAGAGGTGTGGTCGATATTGATGTTCAGCAAAATCATCTTAGGATTTGCTTAAATTTGAGGTACACTGATGAGTGAGAGGGAGGTAGACTATTCCATTGAGAAATTGTAGATGGATACAAAGTTTCAAAATATTTCCAAAACACAGTGATGGGAAGACGGGGAGATGGAGAGAAATTAAAATCAAAGTGAAGTCTACCAACCTCCTTGTCTCCATCTTTTGAGGATGACGACCTTAACTTCCGATGGAAGATGCGCCATTTCTGGTATTCCCGTACAACAGTACTCAGAGTTCTCTTCCAATACTTCCCTTCCAGCACAATAGCCTTTTGGGAGAAGGAAAAAAACACAATAATAAATAAACAATACATTTTTATTACTTAAAAATATATTTTTTTAATTGACGCATTTACATGACACCATCTGAAATAATTCATTCTGGACGTTTGGAGTTTGCAATTAAAACCTACTCGTCAGTGCATTTTTATACAGAATAGATTTATTCCACAAAATTCCACAGGGTGAATTTTTAGCCATTTAAGTCACGACAAATTTGAAGAATTCCTTTGGACTGACGTCAATGCTTAATAATAGCTTTAGTCCAGCAATAAGTGGGGACTGTTTGTGGATTTGTTGATAATGCAAGAGTAAATATCTTTTTTTCTTAATGACGGTACCACGACAGGTTCCCAAGGGCAAGCGCTACAATTTAATCGCAGTCCAATATGGCAAACACTTTGGGTTGCTATACAATCAATGTGAAGAGAATGGTCTATGATTCATTTGGTGATTAATCATAAATATTTAATACTTAGCTGGATTGTGTTTTTGTACATTGACCCCAAGAACTTCTGAATGGCACTATTTGACAATTTGAGGTCATGAACACTGACATTACAATGCAAACCAGACACATCTGAGGTCAAACTGTTTTAAGAATTGTTAAACGTCATGTACCTACCAAAAGTACAGCAGGATTTATTTCTTAATTTATTTCGTTTTTAAATTATAGCCTAGTTATTTGTCACACACTGTATTTCCTATTTTAATTAATTATTAATTTTTTACTTTATTTCTTTAAAAGTATTATTACAATTACTATTATTCCTTTTATGTTTTGTTTTGCCTTTTTTTTTATTTCTGTTTTTTAGGGGGGGACAAATTCGTCAGTTGCACCACGAACCAACGTATGGTGCTCCACAGCCAAAATTCTGTGTTTGGGGAAAATTGTGGCTGAAGTTGAACTATTTTTTAAACTGCTGTTTCGGAAACTGCTTACCATTTGTAAACAAATGTTTGAATAGGGGCCTACCAAACTAAAGCTGACTTCTTCATTTGTACAGAACTGTCAATGTGTTTTCAATCCTGCATCTGTTTTGATGAGTTATGAATTCCTCAACACATACATCATTCAGGCGAAAACGGGGAAAAAAACAAGACGTGAACGAAGAATGACGTTTACAAATCAATGCATATGTAGCTCCGTGAGCGCATAGGTCTACATATACTTTGCTTCACAAAAATATAAAAGTAGTAACACATGTGTTTGGCACTGTGCCAGCGCTATGTGTTTCTAAAGATAAAGTGGTGTATTGTGATATGTTTTTTCGTGGAAATGCAAAATGACAAATCTAGCGATACATGTACGTCGGTCATGCTAATTAGTGTAACAGACCGATTGCGCGACCAATGTTTACATGTCATCACGTGACCTATTGTGGGTACTACGTCATCTGAGCTGATGGCAAACTACGTACAAATACATGACGTGACAGACACAGTCACACCAAAAGTCAGCTTTTGGTAACACAGCTACTAAGCCATTTTATTGAACTTGTATGTTGTGACATTTTTATTAATCACATTACTGTTTCATAAGCTACCAGTAGTCTACTACAAAAGAGGTTTATTTTGAGTTATGCACTACCGATGTCAGACGACTACGCAGCAACCTGCCAGTTATTTTGTTTGTGATGTAGGCCTAAATCACTGTAAAAAAGGGAAAAGAACGTTGTAAAAGTGAGCATTTATACCTAGCATTGCAAAATTTCAAATGGGCAAAGGAATCACACAGTTTTGAAAAGCAATTTCTTTAGATGATTCAGCTTCAAAACTTTGAAATTCTTGTGTTGAAAAGTGTGTGATCACGGTCGTCTGGCCTAAACGTTCCGTCGTGCACTAGTACACATCGTGCACAATACTTGTACAAATTCTATCGAATAAACAAATGCGACAATCATCATGTACCGTACCGCACTTTCCTATGAAGGATGTCGTGTTTGTTTACATTTAATACCCACAATAGGTCACGTGACACGGTTCGCACAATCAGTCTATTACAAAACTATCATGTGTTAGGTCCTGAAACTTGCTGAAAATGTTAACAGCATGAGCATATCAATCATTTTTTACAAATCGGATTTGCAAAATTTTATGATTTTTTACCCAAACATTGGTTTGTGGCCCGAGTGATGAATTACATGTAAGCACAGTTTGAGCCACAAATCACTATGGTCAATTCAACTCTGTCAACACATTAATTCATTCATTCATTTCAAATTGGTAACATTGATTAAACAACATCAGATTCTTGGTCCTGCAGTGCAAGTTGATATTAAATCTAAACAAATTAACAAGAACGATAGTGAAGTAAAAATTTATAATGCATTCAGTTTTCAACATCCAAAATAATTTCAAAAAGCAGCGACTATTAATAAAACAGTAACAGTAGTAATATATCACCACCAACAGTTTTCTGTTTTGAAGAGTTTTGAACAGTGACGTTACCAGGGGAAGGGGGAGTAGGCAAGGGGAAGCAGGGCCATCTAAAATCTAGTGCCCTCCCTCCTCTAGCCCCACCCCCATGACAATTGAAAAAATGCACATGCACAATGAAAGCCCCCCACACACACACACACACACACACACACACACAAAATAAATAAACAAATAAATTAAAAAAAATAATTAACAAATGTTTTAAAACAAATAAATAAACAAATTAACAGATAAACAACAACCAAACAAAAAATACGTCTTCCCCCCTTTGCCTCCTTCCCCCCTCAAAAAAAAAAAGGAAAATGTTCAGTTAAATGCAATTATTTTTGAAGGCGATAATCTTTCAAAGAATTTTCTGTATTTAGTTTTACTTCATTGTAGCTCTAAAAAAAAAATAATAATAATAAAAAGTAACTAGAGATTTAGAGTTTGTGGACAAACTCACGGTGTTCGGCTTAATTACGTAATTGAAAATTTTAAGGTCAATATTGTGTGCACGTTTCTTGTCTATTTGTGCTATGCTGACGGGCGAAATATTTATTTGTACTTTTTTTATCTTTATGCATGAAGGTTTGTCATAATTATGAAACTCCAACTTCCGTTTGACAGGAACTAAAGGTCAAATGGGGTCACACCTTGTGCATGGTATCTAGAATTGTCAGAGAGCTTTAAATTGATGTAACGATTATTAATGTACCACGTTTCATTAATAAGGTACATATTTTTGTAGTACAAACTTATACTTTCGGTTTCGACCGGAAGTGAAGGTCAAATGAGGTCACACTTTGTAAATATTTGTAGAATCGTCGAGGGGCTTTAAAATTAAGTTATACAATTAATATACAAATTTACGTAATTCAGAAACAATTTTTCATAACAAAACTACTACTTCCGGTTTCGACCGGAAGTGAAGGTCAAATGGGGTCACACTCTGTGTAAGATTTGTTTAGTACTTCAAGACCTTTCATATGGTGTAAAGATCATGTACGTAGCATGTATTATTCTTAAGATATGATTATTTGAGTATAAAACTTCAATTTAATTTAATGACGTCATCGATGACGTCATCATTTCCAAAATTTTGCTTTGTCATATACACACTGAGGTCTAGGTATATAGTAAGTATCAAGTCCGTATATGCTTTAGTTTTTGAGATAGCAAAATATTTTTTTTTTTGACCTTGTGTATCAATTTCGTTGTGACGTAGCTATGACGTCATACATTACATTTTTAGAATGCTCGTGAGCTAACAAAAATATTATGCATTGAAAGTTAGTTGATATTTTTAATCACTTAGGCTCTAGAGCCCCAAATAACATGAATTTTAACTTTAACTTCCGGTTTTGACCGGAAGTAAAGGTCAAATGGGGTCACGGTGTGCATACAATTTGTTTCACATCACAAGACCTTTCATATGCACCAAAGATTTTGAATGTAGCATTTGCCGTTCTTGAGTTATTGAATTTTTGAATTATTTAAAGTTTATTTAACATAATGACGTCATCAATGACGTCATCATTCCAAAAAAGTTTCGGTATCATCCATTCACTAATATCTTTGTACATGGTAAGTTTCAAGTTCATACAAGCTTTACTTTTTGAGAAAATTTGCGGACAAGTTTCGACGACTAAGAAAGCCCAGAAGAAAAAAAAACAGAACAATAACAATAGGTTTTCGGCTGCTGGCCGAACACCTAATAATTCTTCCTTTCTATGATTCATGTGAAGTTTAGCACTCTGATGATGGGATAAAATAAAATAAACCCAAAAATAAGAAGGTTGATCAGTTTGTGTCAGAAAGGGGGTACTAACTGACCAATCATCAAGCTTCGAAATCCCTTACTATAGGTAAACAACCCACAACAAATAGTAAACAAATAACGCTGATCTCACATTTTCAAGAGTCCTATCTCATTGTCCACAGGTTTAGGCATTGACATTCTTATTTTTATTATCATAAGGGGATACAGACCACACGCACGCACGACTCCACAACCAATCGGTGGCAAGTTTCCAAGAAGGTCAAAGGTCAATTAAACTGCAACTCCAGGTTTATGGAAACCGGTCCAAGTATGATCGTAAGTGAACAATGTACTAGACAAACACAAACAATGAAAAAAGGAACAACAAAACTGTTTAATCCCTTATTTTGGCTAGCGGGAAACCTGCACTACATTTTGCGCTGTTCCGTTTTTGTTTTTTTTTCTTTTTTAATAGGGCAGTTACATGTAGTACCAGTACACCTAAAGATTGACACTGGTGCATAATGTTGTAGGCTTCGTCCCTGGTCTCTTTATTACGCATTGTCATCAATGATGATGTTTATGTAACATCAACAAAAACAATAAAGCATTAGAAATTAACATTAAAATAACTAGATGAAAAATGAGAGAGCCTTTTATATACAGGTATTGGCCTGCCACATTGCGTGAAGTACATGTATAGTAAAATTGTAGTCATTAATCAACGTAAACCCCTTGACTCTTGTTATTTGCATTTATTAATTATTATTATTTTTTATGAGGGTTGGATTTTACATTTGAAGGCCATAGTTGGGCTACTGTACATAGTACACGTAAATGTGCAGTACTGTACAGTCAAGTTAAATAGGCAGAGGTAAATATGAAATGCATGGTAATACCAAATCCATTTATCCTAGGAACGATAACAGATTTTGCCAGTTTTGAAACTTTTATACGAAGTATCTTTAGGAAACTTTTTTTTTTGGGGGGGGGGGTTTCACTTTGTGGTTTACAAAAACGTAAAAAAATTGTTGGAAAGCTTCCATGCTGATTGATGTTAACAGCGAACCTGCACTGTCCAGGTTTACTCAAACTTTGGCCCGCGTGGAATGGAAACATCCCAATGAATTTTTAAAAAGATCAAAATAAAGCTATAAATCATTTACCTGCGGTGCAAAATGTGCAAGCTCTGCGATGGGATAGGCAAAATGGCACACCACTGGCTTCCTTTTCTTACAAACTGCAGAAAGAAGAGGGGGAAAAAACAACACAAACTGATTAATTTTGCACTATGTACACAGCAGAACGAAGTGAAGCAATGATATTTGGGGGACACTAGGTGGCAGCAGACTTACCGGGTAAATCCATTGTTCTTGGAAATGTGCGCACGCCCAGAACTACATGTACGTAATCAATTGAAACTTACCTGGTATGTCTGCTGCCACCTTGTGTTTCAAAGTCTCCAATTAACAGAATGTTCATTCACTAGTGTTCAAGTGCGGAATGTGAAAATTTCTCCATGCCAATGTCTTAAAAGGACAACGGATGGTGTTTAAAATGAAAACACTAAATTTCTTTTCATTGTGTGCTTTTGTTCCATGAAAATGTGAGTAAGACTTGTTTGTTGTTGTTTGGGTACACACATGTAAGGAGTGTTTATCCATTCATTAAAAATGAACGCGTGGCATTCCTCATGGCGTAAGGTCAGGAAAAAAAGAAGGCCCTAGTCTGGTCCCTTGATATTACTTATTATAACTTCGCTGCGTTAACACTTCCAATCAACTCAACATACACACAAGACGTCAGGGCGGTAGCACAGTTAGGCTATCCACAGGCAGGCCTTCATTCTTCATGCTTCATGCTTCATTCTTGAAAGGGCAAGGGCACCATGTCATTTTCTCCTTGGTAAAGGGCACCTCTATGACTAAATTGTAAATTTCTATTGGATCATTTCAAGGGCACCAAGGCAATGACCAGGGGGCAACGGAGGCAAATGCCATCGTTGCCTCAGTGAAGAATCGGGCCTGCACAGGCAACAGAAGCTCCCGACCCTGGGTCACAAGTTTGCTTCTAAATGTTTATGCAAATTAATGCTCCCACTGGAGACGTGGGGTCAGTACTACAAAATCTACAAAAAAAAGGTACTACAAAAAAGGGTGTACAGTATTTACACTTCAAAAATACATGTCTTTATTTAAATGAGTGACAACTCCATTTCACATGTCCTTTAAACAAAACAAAACAAAACGATTTGAAAAGTATGCAATGCATAACATTAGGGCCTAGTAAAATTAACATGAACATGAAATCTACATGAACTATTGAAAATTTCCTATATATGTAATTCCAAAAAAAGCAGCATCAATAATTTTGCACATGGTTTTAATGACTGCTGCATGTTTATTGTACATAATTATAAACACGCAGCATTTCACCATATGGAATGAGATAATAATGCAATAACTTATGGAGGGAAAAACCCTACTGTGTTTAAATGAAATCTTTTTAATAGAAACCACTTCAGATCCTTGTTTGTGTACATGATGTAGTGTACATGATGTAATGTACATGCAGTTTTTTATAACCCTTGAGTGATTTGATGGGATCCTTCTTCACTCAAACAAAATCCAAACTGTTACTAACTCTATTGCCCCTGAACATAAAGACAAAAAGTCCAAAAATTTGGCCTTGGGTGGGGGCCAACTGCTGGTGATAATGGACCTCGCCTTTGGCCTGGTCCATAACAGCAGCCCGCCCACAACCAAGTCAATTGAGTTGTGCACGTGTAGCTGTCAGTTTTACCTTATTAATGTTTCCTGAAAACAATCAAAACAGGAAACCAAATAAAACTGGATTTAAAAAAACTGGATTTGGGCCAGAAAAATCCTGCAGAACATCACTGTACAAAGTACACAGCAGACGACATACATGCACATGTACATTACATGGCGTTTGTGGACATGTACACACATACATGTACACACATACATGTACCCATGTACACCCATTCTTTTAACACCCAGGTTGTGGGGACTCCCTATTGATGTTCTATTGTTCCCTTTCTATTGAATTACCTTGTGGGGACAGGGTTTGACAATGAAAAACATCGTGGGGACCTTTGTTCCATTGTATAAATGTCCCCACAAAGGTGTGTGTGCCTACCCATACTATCCCCATGGGTCAATTTCACAAAACTCTTGTTAACTTAGGACACGTCCTAGGCAATGCTAAGAGATAGGACTAGTCCTAAGTTACTCGTCCTAACTTAGGACTAGTCCTATCTCTTAGCATTGCCTAGGACATGTCCTAAGTTAGGAAGAGTTTTGTGAAATCGGCACCTGGTAATCTATGCGGTCATAAAATAAACACAAATAAAGAGCACCGTTACATGATCAATCTACATGTACACGTATGTATGTGCATTAATTTTAATGAAACGAACAGTGTTAGATTCCAGCTGCTGGTGCAACACTAAAAGTCTCCAGTGCAAAGTATATTTTGGACAAACAAGAACCAACAAGAAGTAGAACTCCTCAGGTAACAAAAAAAAATTGTACAAAGTGGTAAATGTAAACATTTCTCTTGACAAATCCTGTAAAGAGCTGCAAAGCGACAGTACACTTTACTGAGTTCAGGACAGAGGCCAGAATCCTGCTTAAACACCAAACTCTGCTCAGCGCAGAAATGGGTTACCAACCAAATTACATGTACCCCATAATGTGTGTGCAGTTGTGACTGGTCCTCTGTAAATTCTCGTTTCAATTCAACACCCTTCAGCCAAACTTGCCCACTTTGGGTCCAGACAGCTCCCCAGTTTTGTAAAAAACCTGGGGGGGAACCCTGCGAACTAATTCTAACATTTGTCCTTTAAACACAATGTACACCAACCTCTTATTGTGGTGATTGTCGGAATGTTTAAGCTGGGGTGGATTTTACAAAACTAGTCCTAACTTATGACTAGTCCTCTAAGTTAGGACTAGTTAATCGTCCTAACGTCCTAACTCGAGATGAGACTAGTCCTAGCGCATTGTGAAATCCACACCAGCTCCAGGAAATTGGCCCTAGCTTTAGAGGCTGGCCACTGTTAACAAACTAAGATGAAGTCTGGCACGAACTGAACATGAAGAATCCTTCCTGCTTGGTGTTATTGGTCTGACATTCTCTGCATTCTTCATTTCACTGCCTGCATGCAGTACACATGTACAATGTGCTACTTACACAGTACAAATAATACTTAAGTTTTGTATATTTTTTTATTTTGATGTTTTATTTGGACTACAGTCATTTGTAATCTATTGTGCTTTGTGCTTTTTTTTCGGGTGACCATGGTGTCTTTCTTTTTTAGCTAATGTTGATGTTTGTCTTGATTTTACTAATCCAGAATTTCTAATGAGGGACTCTATGGAAAGCAGTGCTGAGCACTGATCGGAGTTAACCCTCATTATCAAAAGACGACGTGAATAAATAAATAAGTACTGTAATGCATACCTACAGTGGAGAGAGATTCGCTACCTTATGGAGAAATTAGAAAAAGCAAGGAGCATTATGTCACCAGAGGGAAATTCTAAAGAGAGCACTGCTCCACAAGGAATTTTGTGTACAACATCTATGGCACAATGTTAACTACAGGGACAAAGGAAAGAACAAAAGATGTCTCCACAAGGATGCAAACATAGGATTGTGTGTCAATCACATCATTTGTAATACAATATTCTCAGAAGACTTTAGAAAAACTAAAACGGCAAAATTGGCACGAAAAAAACCCTGTATAAATGTAGAGTACATTTTTGGTTACCGTTTGTCTAATGTGTGTGGTACATGCATCACACATTCCCAACAATCCTTCAGTATGCGCAGGGAATGATTTCGTCCAGCAATTTTGCATAGCAAATTGTTTCAGACTGAACATGTTTTGTGCACACTGAATGCTACTAATATTAGCATTTTTTTTTATATTTTTTTTTTAGTAGCAACTTACACATTTCGTGTAGCATTTTGATACATTCCTACTGACCCAATGCACCTGACGTCATCATCACAACAATCTTAGCTGCGCCATTTTGGATGTCAATGTCACCGTGTGTACAGTGCAGTGCGCATGTTAGGCGGATTTTTATTGACTCCCAAAATGGTGGCACAATCACAGCGTGTGGCGTGCATATAAGGGGTCAATACAAAGGAAATCAATCACTGATGTGTACACGATGGAGGAAGGAGATGATAACGAAGTGAAAAACACAAATAATATATTATTTGTGTTTTACCCATTCTTTATCCCTGAATAGGATTCGATCTGCCTCTAGCTGCTGGGCAATCTCGGTGGTCTAGTTGGTACTTAGACATCTTCTCTAGAATGGCAAAGGTTTGTTGGTTCGAATCCCACTCGAGTAATATGCCTGTGGTTATTTTTGTTCTTCATTTTTTTCACAGGACTCAGGGAAAACACTGAGTGTACAGTGCTCAACAGACATTTGTGTGTGGGTGAAACACAAATAATATTCTTTATCCCCGATGCAAATTTAACATCCATTACAAAGGTGTATTTAGTATGCAGCCTGCACCTTTTCAGGCCATCTGTTGGAAGGAATTCCAACGCTTTTAATCATTCAAAAAGAAAAAAAATACCCTTCCATCAAACCACTGAACTCAGTCCTGTGTCTACCACAATCCATCACTGCAGCACTATTTGATCTGACTTGATCACACATCCATATGCATCCCACTGATGCATCAAGTCAAGTCAAACTGGGCTCCTGTAGCATCTGTCCAAGCTAATTTGTTTGAAATGACCAGCTACACTGGTGTGTACATGTAACATGTACACACTTTTGTATACATTATAACAAGATGTTTTAATCTCCTGTGTACATGTGTCTACAGGTCTGTTTGTACATTGTATGTAAACACATTCCATGCAGTCACAGCTAGGTCAACCACGAGGTCAAGGTCATAATACCTATTACAAAAGGGATGTCCCAGCATTACTTGGGGATTTCTTCCCTGGTTTGGGCATAGAGCGAGGTTCAGAAATGAGTAAATCACAATGTGTCCAAGTTCAACCAATTTCTAATGTTCGAGAATCACATAAAAACTAGCTAGTGATAACGACAATGTAAGGGACAAAAAGCTATAAAAACCTGACTGTTTTTACGAATTCAAAAAATTAGCATCCACGTGTGTTTCATGTAGTTTGAATACAGTGGGTGCATGTACACAAGTCGTTACATGCAGTAAGAATCCTGGAAATATTGTAATGTGTCCAAATTTGCTGGAAATTTTATTTATAACAGCAAGACTGAACCGGGGGGGGGGGGGGGGGAACCTGCCATTAAGGGCACTGAAAGGTGGTTGGCACACCCCGAAAAACTGCTGTTGTGTGTTGGTGTTTCAATTATACATTGTGTACTTTAAGCATGCCCCTCCCCCAACCAACCACACCTGCTAAAGGCTGAATTTATTTCCTGGCACCTTCCAAACATATTTTCCGTGTGCGGCACAGAGGGAGACTAAATTGCTTACAGTACAATACTTTTTCCATGTAAATATAAATGACGGATAGGTTGTCTAACCTCAAAACTGGGCCCTCCGGAGAGACCCATCAAAGCCCTCCCACGGGTAAACATTATTAAAATATATCCATATTTGCACATGTATGTTTAATACTTGAAAAGGTTTCTGGTTGATTGTGCCCCATTCTGTCAATGTGAACTTGCAATCCACAATAAATACCAACTACTTAATACCAACTGTATAATACAGTGGCATAAAGTGGGGGAGGGGTGAACCCCCTTCAGAACAATCCCCCCATGAGATCCAAAAAAAATAAAATTAAAAAAAAATTAAAAAAAATGAAAATGTCTGGTTACACCACTGATCTACATGTAATACTACATGTACATGTAGTATTAGTCGAGCATCACGCATCACTGAGTGTTTTCATCATGTACAGTAGTAGAGATCAGCACAGAGGACCCTTACTCTTACCACAATCCATGGGACATGCAAAATAGGAATTTTTTTTTTGATTGTGTACGCATCACTCTTGACTGAACCACTTTGTAAGCAAGACTGGGCAAATGGAAAGAAAGCGCCACACTTGATTAATGTGCCAGATGCACAAAAAAACAGGTTCTTTACAATGTAGCCAAAAATATGCTTGCAATCATCTTATTCTATGGGACAGGCACAATACAAATGTAACACCAAGGGGTCTTTTTACATGCAGTTGTATCCCTCTACACATACATGTAGCACTATCAGCCCATGCTCAGCCAGACACCAAAAAAAGCACAACACTCTCTGACTGTGCCCAATGACAAAAGGCCAGGTTAATTTCTACACAGTGTACCTAGGTACATGTACTACGTATGTAGGCAAATCAGTAAGATCCCTGCAAATTTAAGACCATCCCAGCAGTAACTTATAGACATTGTTTGGGTTGCATTTTACTTTCTCAACCTGACTCTTTATGATACAGCCAAGCTGGTTTCTGATAAGTTGCACTATACACTCATTCTTTCAACAAACTGATCAATGTGCATTATGCACACTTAACTACATGTACTTGTCACTGTCCGACAGAATTAATCCATAATTCCTTCCCTTCATTGGTTTATGTCTCTGTGGATGGATTACAAATGTTAGTATCCAGTGAAGCAAAGAAAAGCACGGCAACATGTACATGTCAGCAGGCATTTCTACTGTGTAGCAAAAAAGAAAGAAAGCTGATTTCATGTCAGGCAGTGTGAAAGCAGAGCAGGTTTAAATCGTCCCAAAATGTTATGAAGTCATGAGTTGAAATGTAAGGAACTGTGCAGATTTCGGCACGGATTGGAGCTTGAAGAAGAAAAAAAAAGAACATGGCTCAAATTTGGGAAAATTTCGCAGATTTCGGCACGGATCGGAGCTTGAAGAAGAAAAAAAAGAACATGGCTCAAATTTGGGAGGGAACCCACAGGAAAACCACAGGGCTTGCACAGGTATCTCAAAATGTTTACTAGACCAGATATCTTATTTACAAGACTAGAATCAAAATAAGAAAAAAAATTTTGAAGCACTTCGCAGTTGAACATGCGTTATTTTTTTTCTTCTATTTGAGCAAACACTACGACATGCAAGAGAAGTTTATCTCTTTTATGGGTAGGCCTTTACTTCGATACTCAACAGAATTGAAAGGTATGTTATCAGACTCAAAGTCAACATTGGAACATAATTTGTTTCTGTTCAAGACATCATACAGAGAGGTACTGTTATTCAATTGAAAAACACAAGACACTGCTGGACTCGTCCGGATGCTACAGTCACTGGCCTCGGGCCTGCAGTCCAGTGTCAAATTTGAGCCCTGCTGAATATTTATCATGCTGAATATTTATCATGTTGGTAGGTCACTTTTGTGTTTACGTCTCATTTCTGTTCTTAGACTGTCTTCCCTATCAACAGTTCACTCCTTTAAATCCTTGAGACCTTGGAAATATCAAGGGTAAAAACTTGGATCCCTTTGCTTTGCATTCTATAAATTAATTTTAATGTGTTATTCTTTAATTGAAAAAACAGTCATGTGTTAACTACATGTAACAATACCTACTGTTATACATAAAAATTATGTACATCATTGTACCTATGTACTTTTCTTTGTAATTTGCATTTTGACCAGTTGCCACCAGAATTTTTCCTTTTTTTTAACGCCCTCCTCGTGGGATTATTTCGTTGGAATTGCCGGAATCATTTTTCTATGAGTGAAAGTACTGCCTGCACAAAGAAAACCCTACCTCAACAAAGCCAAGAGAACAAAGACTCTCTTTGAAGCACCGTGATTTTTGGTTTGTCTACTGAGAAAATGTCAAATTCACGCACCCTAAATTGCAAAACTTCGGCTCTGAGCAATGGCCGAGGATTGTTCCTAAAACCGGAACAAAGGCTGGATAGTCGATTAACTCGGGCTATACCTCCAATGTGCTGAAATACAATGAATAAACAATGGTGGCAGCCTCTCGATGTCTCTTAATCCTCTTCTTGGACCAAAAGGACAAAGGTCTAAAATCGGAGATTACACAATAACCTCTGCATAATGGCAGAAATTCTGCAAAATACTCTCGAGTGCAATCTGGCACTGTATGTGGGTGAAAACATGCTCAGTGAACGCTCTGTCTAGTGGAATGTGCGGGCGTCCTTCCAGGCTTGGAAATTCACACAAAATTACAAAATTCACTTCGGCTCGGAAAATATATTTGCATTGATACACGGCATCCAGTGCCTATTGGTTAAATGCAGTATGTACAGCAACCTCAGCAATCTGTTACTCGTTACACTTATTTTACATGTAGGTTCACTGGTAGCGTGAATTCTTTGAACCTGTCATACGGAATACCAGCTTTCCCTTTAACGTCAAGCGTGTTCAAACTGGCAGTGTGCCAATCTACACATGCCTGCGAATTATACATGTCCTGTCCTACCATTTCTGGATTTCAAACCACACTGAAGTTCACTGCTCACTTCACAAAACTGGTTTCCTTTTAAATTACATTTTAGACGCCAAGTATTGAATGTCCCATGCCGTCCCATGCCACAGGCTTGTTCACGCCAACGGTGTATTATTTTACCCTTGCTACATGTCTTTCAACGAGCAGAGAGTGCATTTAGATAAAAACATTGTCATTAAAACTGTTGGCCATCTGTTAATACGACAGACATCAAATAATGAGGGCACGGGACAAGAACAGTTCAGTACCAGACACTTTGTCACTCAGTTGGCCGACCAGCCTATGATATTAAATGCATTGATCTGTCAGTACATGTACAATATGTGTAAATGCATGTACATACATACTATTACAGAGCCATGCGGATGTTGGTACAATGTACATGAAACCAATAGCACAATAACACAGAATGTGACTGGTCTTAGCACACCAGAATTCTAAAATGAGCTCCGACCAAACGATGCTTATATTAAAACCATGTTAGCACTGCCAACCACACGATGCTTAGTACAAACCAAATTATGCTTAGCGCCAACCAAATTATGCTCAGTGCCAACCAAATGAGGCTTAATATTAAAAGTGCCAGCCAAATTATGCTCAGAGTCCTAAAAGTACCAACCAAATTATGCTTAGAGTCTCAAAAGTGACAACAAATTATGCTTAGAGTCTCAAAAGTGCCAACCAAATTATGCTTTGAGTCTCAAAAGTGCCAACCAAATTATGCTTAGTCAATTAGACCAAGCATAATTTGGTTGGCACTCTAATAAAGCATCATTTGGTTGTACTACATGTAAGTTAGTGCCTACAAAATGATGCTTAGCGCAAACCAATAACGCTTATTAAAAGGGCCAACCAAATAATGCTTTAATACCACAATAACCAAACCAAAAGTGAATGAAGGTACAAATAAGTTGCATTAGTGACACTGGCCTTACCTTCACCATGAGATAGGCCTATTAGTACTTCTGCAATGTACAGAAGATCCTGTGAAGCCCATTTCGTCGCAGTTTTCACGAAGTGACACAATATACCACAGAGCGGTAAAACCATGTTTTGAGATATTGCGAATTTGAGTTTGTTAAGTTTTAAAATCGCAGTTTCGATTTTATTTTATGGTCAAAAATCTTTTTTTTTCCTTTGTTAGAAAGCTAAAATCTCAAAGGATACGTAATTGTGTATTTTTTGTTAAGGGAAACAATTATCAATGACTTACATACTTATAAACAAAAACGTCACTTCGTGAAAACGAAAAAGTTCACTTCACACGGTTTTCGAGTTTTCACGAAGTGACGTATTCCGTGTGTAATAGTATAGGGAATGGTGTCACTTCGTGGAACACACATAACGCGCGCGCGGTGTGGCGTTCTCCATTCAGTCACTTTGTGAAAACTAAAAAACATACAAACCACGTTGTGTCACATGCAGTAACACATGGACAAGTCTACAACATGTCACTTTGTGAAAACGAAAAATTCCAGTTTTTGCCAATTTGAGCTTAGTGACACTACTGTAACTAAGCAACCAAGATGTTTTATGACTTGTTACTCGGCAGAAAGAAAGGTATCAGTGAATACCTTCTGAATATTAACATAACTAAAATCTGTACAAAAAATTATTTTTTGAGCATTATGTCACTTCGTGAAAACTGCGACGATTTGCACATGTTGGTAGTCTCAGATAAGATGGATGGGGACGATGATGTTTGTTCAAACCATGCTTTGCTGACAAATAACAATTTTCAAAGCTTCACACCTGTCACGGGATCGATTGTGACCCAAGAATGTTCACACTAAACCCTTTCAACATACATGCACTTCATGTCACAATTCTCTACAGGGGTTGAAAGCTCTCAATCAAATCTCGGCAACAGATTTGGTTTTGACATACGTGTAACTATCAACATTTTACACAGGTCACTGTCGTACAGTACCGTAAAAAGGTAAAGGTGTAACCGGACGATCAGTCAGTTAACAATGTACATGTAACCAGGACTCAGGACACTCTCCCTTACAGAGGCCCAGTTTCATAGAGCTGCTTTAAAAGCAGAACAGTGCTTAACAATTTTCTGCAAAAGCAAAACTGAGCAGAATACCAGTGACAGATTGTATACAAGTGACATGGTATTTTGACAGGTAACCTTTCTTTGGTTAAGCATAACTTTGTTGTGCTTAGCTACTTTTTGGTGTTAAAGGAGCTAGTTGAGGCCCAGTCAAAAGAAGGTAGCTCATTGGTCCTTTGCACACACAACACTTTGTGCATGGTTGGACATGTACGGGGCCAATTTTATAACGGTAAGCAAATTTTCATGCTAGCTTTAGCAGAAAAATTTGCTTAAGCGTAAGTGCATTTCACAGGTTAGCAAGAAAATTAGGCGGCAACTTGCGCGTTCACCATGGTTTGCATTGGTACGTCATTCATTTTCCTACAGTTAGCACCAGAATGTTAGTGTAGCCCGGGAAATTGGAGCAAGTGAAAATAAAATGAGGTTAAATAAGACAATAGGTCAAATACCTGAGAAATCTAAAAACGCTAGGGAACTGGCCTGCAAATAAAAAAAATTAACCTGGGGTCGAGTGAGGATAGGTAGCGAGGCACAGATAAAATAGGAAATAAACAATGCCGAAGTTTGAGTTTAAAAAGAAATATCTATTCGCTTCAGACCAAGAACTGAATATGTTGCAAGTCACACAAAAAAACAATGAGCTTGGTTTACCAAATTTTAAAAAATTCGCCCTGCCACATCAGCATGCCTTCTCGTGTGCTAACAGTTAACAGCAGTTTGGGCCCAGGTTTCTTGCATAAGGTGGCAGTGGGGTAACAAAAAGCATCAAGGTCTTTTGAAATGTTTGGGTCCACCACAGGTCAATTTTGTGTGGGCAATGTCTGGGTCAGTTTTTATGCAGTGTCTGGCTCAACACCATGTGGGGAAGTTGTGGTGGGATGAGGTCAGTCAATAAGATAATGGAGGTCTGACCCAAGCTGATTTGGGGTTAATGGCAAACAAGGCCTTTGAACAGTGTCTGGCTGTCTGGGTCTGTGCACTTGACCACTACAGATCAGTCAATGGTCAACACCCATCAGCCAACCCCCATCTTGGCAATCATTGTTGTCTACAGTATGTGTAAATGTACAATGTACAGCACAGAACCATTGTGCATGGTGTGTACACCACAAACAATGTAAAGCAAACAACAATACTGTGTAGGCCTACATGTCTGCAAATATGCTTCATTCTTGAAAGGGCAAGGGCACAAAGGCCATTCTTCTCCATGGTAATGGGCACCTCTGTGAGGAAGTTGTAAATTTCTAGTGGAACATTTCAAGGTGCACCAAGGCAATGGCCAAAGTATCAGGCCTGAGTAAGCCTGTGACTCTACGGTTAATTTACTATCCGTTTAAACGAAACTTTTCTCAACGGTTAACCGTTTAAACGTTTGTCGGCGGCAGGTCAATTTGTTCCAAAACTCTATATCAAATATTACATGTACATGTATTGGCATGACAATGCACTAGCCAGTTGTAGCGTATAGGATTATTGTATTTTTAAATAGGGAACATTTCCTAAGCTGTAATTTTGTTCTTCACTTTTATCAACGATTCAAAATTTAAAAAACAAGAGAAGTACAATCTTCAACTAAAACAAGTTAATTCAAATTCTAATAGAGGTGCCAGGTTTCACCTCTACGGTGTTTTTATTACATTTTTGAAAGTATACTGAATGGGCGAACACGATCGTTGAAAAGATCTACCTACCGCAGAATGTCCCGTCCCAAATGCATTTTTTATTTTTGTGCCACGCTCTTGGCATATACATGTACATTGTACATACACACTGTACAGTGCATGTATTCTTCCTTCAAGGTATTACGCGCATTGGTAATTGGCCCATTGCCAGACCCTAGCTTCCATCATGGAGGAAGCTGCACACAACATCAACAGTGGACACGTGCTACGGAAAAAAATATTGCAGCCCACGTGCTGTGTACATGAACACCCCGGATTACCAATCACAAGTCATACACAATCCAACAAATGAATATGTATAAGCCGAACGATCCCCGTGTATTGAAACATTGTTGAAGTCGGCCATTCACGATCACACCTTGCAACAGTTAATAGAGAGCTTCGAGAATTACACTTTGCGTATGGCCACCACGTGAGAATGCTTAAGTTTCATTGGTGGTTGCGTGATGAGATGTCATTAAACGAAGGTACATTGAACAGAACGCCGATTGGTCAGCCCACATAACAGGTTTTTACATGCTATTCAAAACAACGGAAGTGTTTGGATTTGGATTGGAGGACCATCAGGTCGCGCAAAAAAGTAGAAAAGGCCAAGGAACTCCCCCCTAACAATTCATTTGAAATTAATCAATAGTTGTTCTCATCTTTCACTCAAAGTAATAACTTCACAAATAGCAATGGCACTGCGGTTTTTAGTCAAACAACACTTTAATCATGCAAAAACCAATTAATAAAAAAGAAAGTGCGGAACTTTTTTATACAGCGCTTATCACACATCGGTGAAGGGTAAACCATTTATAAACCTTCTGAGTTATATTTAAGGTTGAAAATGAGTGAGTGAGATGATATTACTGATGCCTCTACTTCATCTTCTTTAAAAAATATAAGCATGTTGACATTCTCAGGCAGATTTTACACTTCACAGTGTCGTCCTGAATCTTGTCGAAACTGCTCCAAACTTGGCTGATTGACTTGCGCGGCATTTTGAATCTACGTCTTCTACGATTAGTAAAACTCAGAACTGTACTCTAAAACTTTGTACAACGGTTTTCAGTCGAAAGCAGGAATAAATCAAAGCACACCCCTCCTTATCTAATGCAAAATAGCTTTGAGTCTTGTAAGATTTTTTTGCGACCTAAGCAAGAGATTTAAAAACAGGCCGATCATATTCAGAGTCTCTAAAGAAGCGGTATTGTTTGTGGTGTAAAGGAGCGGTATTGTTTGTGGTGATCCTATCTCATGTCCATTGTCAGGGTTCCCTGAGCGCGTCCAATCACGTGCGCCCACAATAAAGCTCTGGAAGCATACAGCTGGAAGCTTGTCTGCAAGTTGAAAACCACAGATAAGTTATTGTAATACTGATAGTTTTTGAGGTGGATTTTTTTTCGCGGGAAATAAAAAAGGCCACTTGGTCATCAATACTTAATTGTATTACATTGAAAAATAGAGTTACAAAATGCAACAAAAACACAAGGCACATTTTATTTTTATTTTTTACGTTTAAACGGTTACTAAACTACGAAACGGATAGTGCTTGTGTAAACGTTTAAACATTTAAACATTTAAACATTTAAATGTTTAACTGTCACAGGCTTAGGCCTGAGTGGTTACAAGATGGTTTCAACATGGAGGAAGGTTACATACAATGAGGGCACAGACAGTGCAAGACTCGGACGGATTCAACCACCTTTCCTGTGTACACGGTACATGCTTAAACAAGAGAAATTGCACACTTTAACAAGAATATGCACGACTTTCACTCTTTTTTTTTTATTTATTTATTTATTTATTTATATATACATGTATGTATATTTTTTTTATGCAATTCGCCCATCACAAGGCCTAAAGGTTACTCGAGGCGTGGGCTACAGAGTGAATAGAAACCTACCCAAATGCCCAGAAACGAGACATGGCGAGATATCAATGCGTCTCTCTACAGCACAGCTAAGAACGGTGGGGGGGGGGGGGGTAAATGAATCTGTTGCGAGACAAACGTAAATGCCTCTTCATCTATTTGAAGAAATTTTAGTTACATGTAAAGTGTCTTGTTCAAGGACACAAGGTGTCACGACTGGGACTCGAACCCACATTTTGATGATTTATCCACCAGAACTCGAGTCGGAAACACTAAACCGCTCGGCCACGACGCACTACAAAACAGTCTACGTACATGTATAAATACAGTCTAATCTGTATTAATCACAAAGCTATCTTGGTCTGTTGCCAAAATCAACCCATCCCAGGTCTAAACATGTTGTCTGTATACATACAGTATGCAGGTACAGCTTGTAAGGGGCCTACATAACATGCAAACATTTGTATACGAGTGTATTCTGTAATAATCAGAGACCCATCTTGGGTTTGCCCAGAACAAGCTGTACATGCACATATACACACTATCTACTACAGATCATCTTTAGGCTGCATTGAGTACATGTATGCTGAGTGTACTGTCCCACAAAGCCAGGGCCCAATTTCATAGAGCTGCTTTTAAGCAGACAATACTGCTTAGCAATATCCTGCTTAGCGCAAATGACCAGGTTACCAGTCACAAAATGTACATGTAACACACTATTTGGGCTGGTAACCTCAATCTGCTAAGCAAAATGTTGTTGTGCTTAGCTACTTTTTGTGCTTAAGCAGCTCTATGAAATTGGGCCCTGGTCTTTGCTCTGCTATAAATTGCTATGCATTACAGACTACAGTACATTGTACACAGTCCTAACAATAGGAATGCCAAAGAGCCACAATTCTGGTATTGCAATCAACATAGATGAAAGGGGAACCACATCTAAAAAAAAAATGCGAGGACAGAAAAAAATAACAAGAATTCTTCAAAACAGCCACATAGTGCATTTTTTAATTGATTAAAGGTCTAAAAATTATACATATTTAGGGATAATGGAGGGTCTGGCTAAATATCTGCTACACACTTTTAAAGCATTACCTCAAATGTGTAATCATCTCTTTTTCCGTGCATAATGTCATCCGTCGTGCTGCAATCAATGTCACAACTGGTGCTCTGCAACCGGTATCCTGCACCCAATATTACAATTTACATGTAACTCATTCGACTGCACCGATTTGCAATCCGTCTTGACACCTGATTCAATCATGCAATCTGAGATCCATTGTTTTTAAATACTGTTTATACATGCACGATAAAAGTGCAACTGATCGGTGCAAAAATAAATGAACTTTGGGCACTCCATAAGCACATGTAAAGTAAGTTGTGTAGTTGATTTTTCAATGATCGATGTTACCCAATGTAACTTATCTCACTTTTAGAGATAGTGAGAATAATTATGAGCTGTGAACCCCCCCCAAAAAAAAAAATAAAAAAATAAATAAATAAATAAAAAAAAATTAAAAAAATACATTATACATGTACAATTAGACTGGATCTCTTCACACGTGTCCATTGTACACTATATGAAACAAAGATATATGTGCACTATCAGGCCTGATCTACACAATGTACTTCATTGAGTGTATGAAATAAATGTTCCATTGAATTGAATTGAATTGAATAGAGGCAACCAACTCCATGCCCCTGGCCATTGCCCTGATGCCCCTTGAAATGTCCTTTTACACTTCCCTCGTATATAGTATGCATCCATTATTAAAGAAAAACGGACTTGCCCTTACGTGTACAAACCCGAAATATCAGCCCTGTACTATGATCACAATGGAAGTCACGAAAATTGTTTACCGCCATCCCTACATGTAATGTACATATGTACTACACGTAAGTGTACACCAAATCCTTTTGTGCAAGATTATGTTTTTCTCCCATGCACGCTTGCACATGATATTTATTACCGACTCAGAGAGGGATCTCTCATCAATATGAAGGTGTTACCTACGGTCACATTAAATCTGTTTTGTAACATAATAGTCACTATAATGTATTTCTTGAGTGGGAATTTGAACCAAGGTGCATAAATGAAGATCAATCTAGTGTGTCTAGAGTCTTCAGAATACGGAGCAAAGAGATGGAGCATGGAGACGAATGATACAAATTCCTTTTTCTTCCCCCCAAGCTTATTCCTTGCTCTGCATGGCATGGGAGGGGGGGGTGGATCCTCCCTAGAGAAGGTCAATGGAAAATTACCCGGTATTTTGTAATTTTCCACACATGTACTGTACATTATACATGAGCATAATGATACAACAGTGCACAGAGATCCATGCAATGCATACATTGTACAATGTAGACACCTTTAGGGCCATGTCACACAGCAGGGCATTTTTTTGGCTGGCAACTTGGAGGCAACCAACTGCACCGCATGCAAAAGAAACACTTTGGCAGCACAGGGGGTCAAGTTTTCTGGCAATGTCTTTCAATCCTCCAGAAAATTCGGTGAGAATTCCAACTGTGAATGCCTATTCTTCTTGGAGATTGCCTGGAACTGGTTGCCCGTAAATTGCCTCGCATGACTTTGCCCTTTGGATCATGTACAGTACATGTACACAGTACATGTACATTACTATGCACTGCATGCACTGAGCATGTAAAGTACAGTGAGTAGTGCCTGCAGTTTACAGTGTAATCAATGTCTCAATCTGGACAGGAGGGAAATCCCCTCCTGTACTGCACGGATTTCTCATCCATCAGGCTCCAACTTCAGGCATACTTCACATGAAGGGATTCCCTTTAAATTCATTTAGTACCTTAAGTTAATATTCATAATACATGTATATGCCGTGGCTTAAAGCCCCAGCTCAACATTGGTAAGAAGAAGAAACATAAATGTTCATAGATTTACATATACCTTACATTGTATAAAGATAATGATGGTAGAAAACTTTCCTTGAAATATTTCTGCCTAAAGCGTTTTTAAATAATAAATGAAATAAGATCCAAAATTAGTTTTCGTCTCAGTGAGACGAAAACTCTGCCTATAGGAATGCGTACAATGATGCTGAATGAATTTTTACCGTTTTCTCACAAATGAAACAATGAAATAAGCTGATATTTTCACAGGTTGGCTTTATTACAAATATCCTGATTTGTGCAAAGAATGGAAGCATTTACAGTCAGTTTACCAATGTTGAGCTGGGCTTTGAGATACATGTGTTAATTTTCAGACTGACAACGAGCTCCAAGGCTGACATTCCGGGCGACTTATGTTCCAAAAATTATGGTATGCACCATCAGTAAATTTCTATGCATTGCACGTACAGGTGTATGACCACAGCTAAGACTTTAAAAATGATGTGAACATCCAAAAAAGAACTCTTCATAAGAGAAGGGGTTTGCCCCGGTGTTTCTGGCATGGTCTGGCAGCAATATGTGCCACCTCACTTGGGTGTTGTATTATGGTTGCTTCGTCTCCTAAAATCGAACGTACATGTAACAATCTCCATCACATTTGATAGTTCGGCGTCAGGAGTGTCATTTATCACAGACATGGCGCATTATAAATGTACACAACTATTAATATTATAACTTTGGCTCCAGGTCGTGAAATTGTCCATCATTAATATTTTCAATTTTGGTTCCAGCTCTACGGAATTTAATGTGCAACTTAGATTGAAATATTCTAAATTTCTCGTTTTAATTTTAAAACAGACAGGCATTTAGCTGAAAAGGTCCGAAAATGGAATCAAAACAAAATCTAAGAATGGGACAGAGCACTTCCCAGAACAAGTCAGGCATCTCTTGAGCACACCTTCACCTACGACCCCCCCCACCCCCCACCACCACCTTCAAAAAAAAAAAGTGAAAATAATGAGCACTGCCCACTAACCACACATGCTTTAAAGGGGCTGTATCGTCATGATTACAGCAGTAAATGGAATAACCCAGTTATTATGCGCATGCGCGCCGGCGATCACATCACAGCTTGACAAAGACGGCACCCTTTGTAATTTGATTGCAAGCGCACGTATGCAGTATCTGGGTGAAAGTACATCTTTCCATGCACAGCCACAGGCCTGCTACAATCATGACGACACAGCCCCTTTAATCTAATCCTGGGTTTCGTAAAACAGATTCTTAAATGGAGGTCACATCAATCACAAACAAATAAAATCTCATACCCCTGGGCCAGGAAAAAAGCAATTAAGTATCTTCCTTGAAAAATGTAAATCAGGGGTTCGAGTTTCAAGGAATTCTCCACTAGACCACATGTCTTGTAAAGTCTCGGAACATTCACTGCATCAGAAATATTTGTTGCCAGACTAATCGTATTTCGTTTGAAATGTATATTTGCTGAAATTTTAGGCCAAAGTTCGCATTTGAAAAAGTTAAGAATACATTTAGGCCCAAGCAGATCTTTTGTAAAAGATTATGTTTGGGAAAAACACTAGACTGCAGAGGTTTCATGCTACACATTAACGTATACGACAGCGTAACGCATACGACAGCGTGTACATTTTAGTCCTTTGAAGTTTCGCGATGACATTCCAGTGCAAGCTAAAAAACATTGTTTAACCACGTCAGGAAAGGGAAATGTCCTTTGTCGAGGTAGATCAGGTGAAGCCAAGAAACAGTTTGTAAAAACATTTCCTTGTTTAGCCTTTGAGACAGACTCTGCTAGGGTCAAAACATAAATACATTTTAAACACTTTTTTTGCATTTACACGTGTGCACCAGGTCATTTTGGTTGGTAAGCAGTTTGAAACAGCTACATATAATTCTATTTTTTCATAAAAACATTTCCCTTCAAAAATCTGTCTAAAACAAAATCTTTTTTAAAATGCAGTAATACTGTTTTCTAAACAGTTCCAGAAAACGTCTCAAGTATTGTCTTAACATTGCAAACGTATAGCTACGCATTGTACGCGTGTAGCCAACAAGCAATGACGATATATGCACGTATCCATAACGCGTTAAGGAAAAATGTGTAGGATTCGGTGTACACGTAAATGTCCAAAGGACATGTAGGGATGGCGGTAAACAATTTTCGTGACTTTTGTGTAGCTTTTAACCTTTCTAATACTGGTCACTGGTCCTGTGGGTTATTTCGATGCCCTGTCAGGCCCCATACTTCACGGATGCCCCTGGTCATTGCCTTGGTGTCTATGAAATGTTCCAATAGAAATGTCCAATTTCCACATGGAGGTGCCCTTTATCAAGAAGAACATGCTTTGGTGCCCTTGCCCTTTCAAGAACGAAGCACACAGGCCTGCCCCATAAAATTTGCAGTGAAGAGGGTCTCTCTTGGAATACTATATAATGTAATGATAAATACATGATGATTATGATGGCCAGGTCATCTAGACTACTTTTGTTTGCAGAATGATGACTCAGACAGCAAGGTCAGTAATCACAGTGGGAAGGCCCAATGAATAATCACTGTTGTTATTGTTATCGCTTTATCTCATGCATTAACCAAAGGTACCCGAAAGGAAATCTGCAATTCAAGGAAATTGTTGGTATGTATGTTGTTTTGCAGTCAAGTTTACACATTGTCCGTGTACATACATGTACTGTAGGTTAACAAATAAAAAAATATGCCTATGGAGTACTACGAACGTACATAAACATGTATGGGGTGTTTACATGTAGCTTGCATCATCTTAGATGCAGTATTAAATTTATTGCTTTGTTGTTGTTGTTGTTGTTGTCTTCGTTGTCGTTAAGAGCCTCTTAAAGGTTGTTTTACATGTAGTATGATGCCTCCCATACAAGTAGTTAGTTAACTAGGCCACCTCCCTCATCCTAACAAAATTGCACGCCATACATGGTACACGGATGTACATTAAACACCAAAAAATGTTGGGACTGTATGCCCGATCCTATGTGAAGCATTTCATCAGTTTACTGGTGCAGTCCTCAGTCCCACGGAATCCAACAAAACATGCTGGTGGATTTTGATGGGTTCCGGGTGGTTGGGGTTGATTTCATTATCATTATTAATTAAAGCATTTGTGTATATATAGGCCTACAGTGCAGATGTATGTAGACAATTTTCATTTTCAATAAGAGTATAAAACTAATGCAAAACATTACTGTCAGTGCAACCTTCAAGGTTCTATGTGTACTTCTAGTCAGACAGACAGCAATCTTATTATTGAGCAGACAGCCCAGACAGCTGTGCATCTCATGAAACAAGCTCTAAAGTACAGGTATTTTGTCAAGGATTAAAAACAAAACAAAAAACAGAAACTGTTAATGAATGACCTCACGTTTCAACCCTAGCAGAGTCTAAATGACAACCCCAAGGCAAGCACAATATTATTGTTTGTATTTGGCTTTTCAAATGCAGATACAATTTCCACACATCAAATGAGTAAGATACACAGTACTAGATGTAAATATGATATTGATTGGAAAATATGGCATTTGATATTTTTATCTGATAAAAATGTACTATACTTTAAAGGCACTATACAGGATTTTGTAAGGACAAAAAATGTTATTGTTTAGTTTCACTTTGAAAGCTTACTCTTTATGAAGTTAATACTAGACTAAAACCAATTTTTCTGTAAAATATTTCCCTCTTAATGTAAATGCTGTCGTGTTCGAGAAAACTGTATCTGAAAACTTTTTTTTTTTAAATTTAAAAAAGCAACAGCTGATTTTGGGTGTAACAATTGAAATTAAGGACAATGTGTTTATATGCTGGAGAGTGTGGAAGGTTTTTCACTATTTTCTCCTGACTCGGACGACGGATTGAGACCCCAATTTTCACAGGTTTGGTTTTTTTACGTGTATCAGACAAAGTGAGTACACTGTACTTTCAGCTTGACCAATCCTGTATAGTGCCTTCTGAAGTACTTTGGCGACCCCCATCCCAAACTTGTTTAAAATTTGAAGGGAACCATATACATGTACTTAAACAGTATGTCAATATCCTACATGACTCATAAATGTGTACAACATACGTATGCAGGTCTCGAATTAACCCATGGCACCCACAGCAATAGCCGTGGTGCCCTGTGCTTTTGCCGTGGTGCCCTCATATATGTAGATGTGGAGGAAAATTGCCATGCCCATTCAAGAGCGAAGTTCAAGGCCTGTGTATGTTATGTATGTCCAAATGTACGCACAGTACAAAATGCAGACTGCTGCTTTTCTTCACATACCAAGAACAAATTCCTTAGAACTGTCATGCTAAAGAGTCTTGCATGTGTGTTTTACAAAGGAAATGTTGTGACTTCTGGCAATGTTTTTATGTACCGGTATATTTACATGCACGTACACACAAAACAAGTAGAGTAGGCTACTGCCCATAGAGTACTACATACATGCGCATGTATGGGGGTGTTAAGATTGCATCATATTAGATGCAGCATTAAATTTATTGCTTTGTTCTTGTTGCATGCAAAGTACAAAAGCAGATTGCTGCTTCTTCTTCACATACTGAAAACAAATTCCTTTCAAACTGGCATGCCGAAGATTTGTGCTTTGTGTGTTTTACACAGGAAATGTTGTGTTGTGGCTTCTTACACTATCTGACTATATGTTTACATGTACATGTAATGTATAGGTACAATGTATTGTACACACAAAACAAGTTTCCACAAAACAGTTAACTAAGCTGACAAAGCCACAAATACACACCCACAACCAGAAGTTTATTATTTGTGTATTTTGAACAAACACTTAACGAGAGAACATCAGCACAGTAGAGACCAACGAGACTGCGGTCCACTGCGCATGTAGGCCTGGGTGCACATTTAATGTACTGTGCAGATCTGCAGTATGGTATGGTTGTACCAGACTTAAGTGGGGCATATTGCCCCACTTTCATTTGGTGGGCCAACGATTTTCTGCACATTTAAGGGGCGCTTCAAACTTTTCAACATCGTCGTTGTCATACACAGAGTGCAAGGAGGAGGGGGAGACGACTTTAGGAGGTGTTTTAAAATGTTGATATCTTCAGTTGAAGGGGGGAGGGGTGTTGTGTTACTAATGAACATTACATTAATTAATCTATACTGTGACACCCCACGAGTGTTAACAAATGCACACAATGTACTACTTCGGGGAAAAAGGTAATTAATCTCAGTACGACCTTCAAAGTTGGCAAGACCTGGGGCTGATTTCACAAACAGATAAGATTGATCTTAACTGTGTTTCAACCATAAAAGGACACTGTGCCTTTGGATTGGGCGCTTTTGGACTACAAAATGCATTTGTTATGAAATGATGGTTGGAAAGATATTTTAAAAGTAGAATATAATGACTCCCATAAATATCCCTTAAATTTTGTGGTTATTGTTTAATTGTGTAGCAGATTACGGTCCGCCATTTTGCAGAATCAAATTTTTGACTCGACAAAATTGCGGACCATATGTTTCTATGCAGATTGTGGTTCCGCTGGTTGTATTTCCGAGAGGCAAATTTATGTTTTCTTTAATCACTACTCACCAATTAAAACACACTGTAGGTGTTTTACTGCATAAACAACTCTTAAAAAGAATAAGGAGCAATTCCATAAAGCAAAATTTTAAAGAGATTTGAAGGCAATGTTCCCTTTAATTGCTAAGCAATGTGTGATGTCACAATTTATCACTATGGCAATATTAGCAACTCATCGTAAAGGCAGGGTATACCTTTGGTATTTGGCACCATACGTTTGTTTCAATCCTTTATAATTGTAGATACCATAAAACTAACCTCTGAAAATTTTGTTTCAAAAGATATTTCTAGAGATATCGGCATGCAAAAGGATCTGAAAATGCAGAAACTGCGTGTTTTTCATTACCTGAAAAGGGCTTCATACCTGAAGCCTTTCTCAGATTCAAATAACTTAGCGAGAAATTATCTCTTTCTGAAAAACTACATTACATGTACTTCAAAGGGAGTCGTTTCTCACAATGTTTTATACTATTAACAGCTCTCCGTCGCTCCTTACATAGTAAGTTGTTATGGTCATTTACTTTTTAAATAATTACCAAAAGTATCCACTGCCTTTGTAGATGAATCTTAGTGCTTTGTGAAATCAAGCCTAGGGCATCAAAGGTTTAGACTTTGAACTTCAGCTGTGATGTTTTCTTATTTAGAGTACAAAATTAGTGCACATTTTTGTTTATCAAAGTGCAACTGGAATGTTCAGTGTTGGTTGTATGGTGTGCCTATTGAACACTAAAAGGCTGGGAAATATCAACTCTTCAAAAAAAAAAAAAAAAAAAAAACCTTTCTCTTTAAGTATCGAATGCCTTCAGAACCATTGAATGTACATGTATGTCGTATTATGTGCTATGATAAACCCAGCAGGTGACATACTTTTATGTTAGTATCAAGTGTAATGGCGGGTACCTGGGGATATTGCCTGAGAAAGGAAACAATATTAATATGAGCTGCACAGGGAGGGTGTCTGTTATAATAACAGGTAACAATTGACAACAGGCCTAAAAGGGTGGCTTCTGGCTCTACATCCACAGTGCCTTGTTATTTTGCTGTTCCTTATTTAGGACTGAATCAGTAGTTGTCTGGAAACCACTGGTTGGTTTCAGTTTTTATTGTTGGACAGTTGGACATTCTTGTTTAGGCCAACAAAAAATATGTTCTGTTTCCGGTTACCCGACCGACCCTAATTTTACGGTGCGACCCTAAACTTGTTTTCAACTTTTTCCTTTTTCGGCGGTTTAGAAGAATTCATTAAAATTTAAAAAAATAAATTTATAAAATAACAAAATTAAATACATAACAGGCCTCGATCTTAAGAAAATTAGGGGCAGGCCTTTGCTGGCCAAATCAGAGAAATTGTACAAGGGCATGCTGGCCAAGTTGGTAGTGACAGTGCAATTTTTCTGAAGGGCATGCTGGCCAACTTGACAGGGCATGAGGCCAATGGCCTCGGTTAAGATCAAGGCCTGCATAAAATGGAGATCGACTTCGTCACTATGAAAAAAAAAATCGGCAGCACGTTTTTTTCAAAGAAAAAAAATGTGTATGCAAATGTTGCGTCGGCGATTAAGAAAAAATTCTGACAAGCTGTCCACTGAGTCCATTCAGGAGTCAGAGATAAACCTAGTGTAAGGTTTCACTCACTTTTCATGCAGCTGATGTTGGTCGTCTTTTATCTTGAGGAATAATCAAATTCAAAAGAGCTGTCTGTTTTTATATTTTTTGTTTGCGGTAAATTTAGTCACGCTGCAAATGGATGGCAGTTCGGAGTCAGACAAGACGCCCGCCCATTGCCTCAAGTTGTCAAACATTGACAGCTCGAAGTTGTCTGGTAGCCAATAAAAAGCATCTAACTACGTGTAAGACTATGATTGGCAGTGTAAGGAAAATCAAGGTCAGCAAGAAATGGTTCACAGTTCAAAGGTGGTCGGGTCTGGTGGGCGGACTGTCGCTGCAATGGATGGCCGTCTTGTTTTGTTCTATGGCGATACAGTGGGGCTGATTTAGTACTTGCTGGTTCGGGTACCCAGTTCTAAAATTACCCATAGATGCACAGCCTTAGTCGATATCACCTCCCCTCCATATTGGAAGACTTTGATGAAATAATTTGTCAACTTCCAATACCTCAGGGAGCTAATATCAACCCTCCAGCCTCAACCCATGTTATATGTGTATATTGTACATGTATGTAAACATCCTAATAGAGGTACAAAGTTTTTTCAGAATGGCAGCCAATACAACAGAAGTCATCCAAAATGCTCAGATCCTGATTTGAAGGTAAAGCAAGTTGTGATCAACTAAAATCGTCCAGTGATAGAAAGATGAACTCTCACCCAGATACTGCACACGCGCGCGCATGCGGTCACATCACAAAGGGTGCCGTCTTTGTCAAACTGTGATGTGAGCTACATGCTATGTAAAAATCTGTAGTTACTGGGTTATTCCATTTACTGCTATAATCATGACGACACAGCCCCTTTAAGTGACTAGCCAGCAGGACCAAATAGCTCGTTCTTTCACTAGTCTGCCAGCTTTTTCACCAGTCCATATTTTACACAACATACTAAGTCTTTTTAACTAGGGATGCTCAATTCAACACTGAGTTAGCCAGTTGAATCACTTGAAGACAATTTTGACTAGTCCTGGGGTGTTAACTAAACTAGCAGCTGGCAAGCGGACTTCTTTTTACAGGAAAAGTGCTGAAGGCCTGCCTGAAATTTTGTTCACAAATCAAATCATCATCAAATCAAAATGCCCAAGGCCGCTTTTCTTGGATGCAGAGCAAAATATCAGAATTTTGAAAGATAGGACTTCGTGTACAGTCCTTTATAAGGAAATATTTCCCAGGAGGCGCCCATACAAGGGCAACAGCATCCGTCTCGTTGCTGTTGCGAGCATCACAGTCTGGGTTTTGATAAACTTACATTGTTGGTGCCATTCTCTCCAGATGGCATTGTTCAATCTGATTTTATCTTTCCAACTCAGCTTCATACCCTTGAAAGTCTTCCATTTTGGCGAAACAAGTCTTGCTCTGTAGAAAGTAAAAGAAAAAAAACCCAACATTATCAAAGAGAAAACTTTCATTTTACATCACAGATAAATTAACGGTCTCCTAGCCTGTCTTGCAAAAATGGCCAAAGCAAAGTTAAATGTTTTAGTAATTCATACGGTGTACCAACTGAAAAATTGAATCTTGACAAAGGCAATTCTCCCCCTTTTTTTCTTTCTTTATTAAAATCCAGTTACAGTTTCTCACTACAAAACCCCTTGCTCACAAAGCTTAGAATTTTGGTCTGAAACAGTTACATTGTACCATGGACTACAGTACTTTCCAGTTTACAAATGAACCTGTCATTACGCAGACATGCAATAGCAGTTCATACAAAAAGAGGAAAGTGCCACGCACAGCAAGACTCTGTACTGTGTTTAATCAATTTTCAATGGCACAGCCAAGAAACGAGGAAACCAACTGATCAGCAGAAAACTGATTATGCCAGTTACATTAACTATCTGCTACATGAGACAAGCCTGTTTAAAAAGCCCCAGCTCAACATTTGGTAAAAAGAAAAACATAAAGGCTCACAGATTTTTGATATATTGTACCTTACATGGTATAAAGATAATGATGGTAGACAACTTTCCTTGAAATATTTCTGCCTGAAGTGTTATGCGTACAAAAAATGCTGAATGCATTTTTACCGTTTTCTCGCAAATGAAACAACGAAATGAGCTGAAAATTGTTTTCACAGGTTGGTTTTACTATCTTAATTTACAGTGGGTTTACCAATGTGGAGCTTGGGCTTTAAGGGTACGACATGTACAAAGAAAACTAACGCCTTCAAATCATGTGACTCATGACAATTCATGTGATAAAAGAGTTTAGCCAAATGTAAATAATAAGATTTAACTTTATTCTCAACTTCAGGGGTCTTAATTAACATGAACTTCATTGTAGCCAGCACTCTAGCGTGGCTTGTAAACACAATAAATCTACTAGTACTGCCCATCCTTAGTTTGTGGAAACCCTTCAAAAAGCTAATCGGTGGTGGCGCGCGAGTGTGCAAAAACAATTCAGCGGCTGTTTCATGTGACAGCTACAGCTAATGGAACAGCTTAGAATACAGAATAGAGTCAGAAAAAGTGCATGCACCAAACTATGCGTGCATGCAACCGATGCCACGCATAGTTTGGTGCATGCACTATTTCTGACTCCATTCGGTATTCTAAGCTGTTCCAGCTGTAACTGTCACATGAAACAGCCGCTGAATTGATTTTGCACTCTCACGCGCCACCACCGGTGGTGTCGCGCCACCCGTGATGTATTTCTCAGTGGCATTGCATTCTTGGTAAATAAAAATGGCCCCGATCACTAGCCGATATCTATTTGTGTGGAGTAATTTTGAGCAAAATGCAAATGATTATTTGCCCTTAATAAGGTTAGTAACTTCAACAGCCAAAGTTGGACTAAAATGTGGCAAAGAAATCGTGTTTCAAGGTAGTTTTCGCTTGCTGATTTAAGTTGTCGTGGAGTTGTCTTGAGTTGCCTTGGAGTTGTCTTGAGTTGTCGTGAAATCGTCGAGTTGATGCTAATTAGTACGACCGATGTCAAAAATCCTTGCCACACTAGTGGGGCTAGGTAGAGACTAGACATGCTATATAGAGTAATTAAATACTACTGAAGAAACTACATGTTATTATTTTATTCATGTTTTAAAAAGTGCAACAATCCTACAAAAATGTGAAACAAATGACCAGCCTCCGCATGGATCTCATTCACCATACACACACACAAATTTACAATGTTACGTAATTTGCACTAGCACATGTAGCAGCTAGTACTGCACTGTGCTGCAGCGCATACATCTGCCATACTCACCCAGTGTAGGCTAAACTCATACAGTCAAACAGTTTAGAAAAAGATACGTCGATTTCCGCACGATTGTGTTTCTCCTGAAACTTGTAGCTGGAGCTGGGTTCTGTGGGAGCATTGTCGAAATTATACCCCACATTGTTGTGCTTATGTTTGACCTTGTGTGGGTTACTGACCATAAAATGTCCCGAATGGATCACGTCAACACCGTCATCATCATCACCATTTCCATTGTCATTTTCACTGGCACTGTTCCGTTCGTTGTGATCCAGAATCGTGCCCGGGCTTGGCTGTTTTTCGAACGGATCGTTGGGGTGTCGCCAGCCGTCCTTGTCGAACCCCCCGAGTCCGGAATGTTCCTTCGATGTTAGGAAGTCGTCCCTCGCCATTTTGATTGTATTTATGTCTCCTCACAGGAGAAAAACATTAGTAAACAACGCACATATTATCCGCCATTTTCACTCGCCATACTGACCTAGGAATGCACTGAGAGGACGAGGTCGTCGATGTTGTGCGTGTGTTTGTGGCGGTGGTGGGTGGCGGTAGGGCCGGGAGCGCGCGGCGTGTCTTGTCTGTGTGCTCTGCTGCGAAATTAATTGACGCAACCATCAACAAGGGCGCCACCATTCTTAGTCTTCATATTCAAGTCGTAACGTTGTGATAATATAGAGCAGTTTTATCTCATTCGGCTGGGAGGGTCCATTATCAAAACCAACAGGCGTTATCAAATTAACCAGTCAAGCCAAATCATGCTGTTCGCAACTTTTTTATTGCTACATATTCCAACTAGATGGCTATATACATTTTCAATACATTAATTTTCGAGACGTACATTTTTTTGCATCTATAACTTGGGTTATGAAGAAAAAGAAAGAATTTACCGTTACCCTGTACATAATGGAACATTCTAATTACGGTTATATTCAAATGATTTCTTAGAAATTGTGGCCGTCAAAAAGCCTGTCTGGCAACTCCGACCCGTGAATTTTATGAGGGTCAAAGTACACACTATCGCCAATTACAGAAACAAAAATGTTGGTTGTTTTCAATCTGAAAGATGACAACGATCACACTAAGTACCAATCCTTCAAAGAAATAAAATGTACAAGTAGGCCTACTGTCAAAGTCGGGAATATGACATTTGAAGAACCAAATCATGTGCACAAAACCACTGACAAAAATACATGTTGAAGTTTTTGTCAGTGGTTTTGTGCACATGCTAAAACATAATATGATTTGAGGCATTGCATGGTGAGGTATCAATGTATACTTGGTTTGCGGTAACACCATATAATCACGTGGTGTTACCGCAAACCAAATACAATGCTAAACATGTTAATCACAAGTTGGTTGGACTGACAGTTTATGGAAATTTATGGGAATGCTGTAAAGTGTACATCTTTAAATACTTCACAAAAAATGATGGTGGCATTTTGAGATATCTGCGAAAATCTGGAGCATTTCATACTTTTTTTCACGCATTCAAGGATCCGAAAATACTGAAACTGCATGTTTTTCGTTACGTGAGAAACTTTTCATGCATGAATCGAATCATGAATTGTTTTTCATATTCAAATTTGGGGGCAGAAAATGATCTCTTTCTTTAAAACCACATTACTTCAAAGGAAATCGTTTCTCAACATCTCTCTAGTGCTTCTTGCTAAGTAACCTTTCATGGTCCTTAATTGGTTGAGTAATTTCCAAAGGTATACCCTGCCTTTACGAAACCTTACAATTAGATTGGTTTTGGGGTCTTATTTAAATTTCAAATTATTGGAGGACTTCTAATCAATCAGGCAGTATTACTATTAAACAAATTCTTATCTCAAAAAGTGCACTGCATTTTTATGAATGAGCGTAGTTGCAGTCACGCTCACTCCACACAAACTTAGCTTCAACAAAAAACATGCTGGAAGCCCAAACTGAAATGCTTCGGGCTAGCTTTCTTTTGGAACTTATAAGTTAATTTTTTATTTATTTATTTTTATTTTATTTTATTTATTTATTTATTTACATGTATTTATTTATTTTATTATTATTATTATTGTTATTATTATTATTATTATTATTATTTTTTTTTGGGGGGGGGGGCGGGCTTTGCCTTTCACATAACTTTGTTTTTCAAAATCTTAAAATCCCAAACTAATGAACAAGATTGGTTTCTATTAGTTTGTCACTGCATGGGAGAGAGGGCCATCTAGTGGAAGGGAAAGTATTGCTTATTTTATTTACTTGACTGGCAATATCACATGGCAGCGGTTTGGGGGTATTTTTTTTCCTAGCAAGTTTTAGCTTTGCTAAGCAAAAATGTGTGGCTAAAACAGCATTATGGTGGAGTACAGACCGTAAAATATAAGGAAAAAGCACCCCTCAATCATGGGACTGGTAACTTGAGTGACCCTGGAATAATGTGGCTAAAAATCAACATATTTAACAAAAATGACCAAACACACCTCAATAATCTTTAGGCATATCTATCAATGATTTACCTTTAATGTTATATTTACAAAATGATTACAACACCACGGAGGAAAGGTTCAACATTGTGGAAAAATTTGAATAATGTCCTGAAACTTTAAGCTTTGTTATGGCAAATTTATCCTTATTTACACGTGGTGAAAAACAAAATATTGAAAAAATTTAAATAAAACCAAAAATCTTCTGAATGAATATTGGAATTGTTTCTACTTTTTACAAATGGAGCTTATTACACACTCTCCTTTCCATACTATTAACAGCATAGAATAAAAGTAAAGCAAAAACACAAAATCTGATTTATTTTCACAAATAATGTTCATAATCCCCATAACCCAGTTAAACTGTTTGCAACACCCACTGCTAGTCGTGGGATTTGAACTCGCCTACTTCCACCAAAGGGGTTAAGGCATGTGCTTTAGACTGTCACCGGTCAGGGGACCGAATCCCTCCCAAGGCAGACTGTGGCACGTCACAGGTTTGAATTCCTCCCGCGGTACCTGTCTATAATTTTCCCCTGGGAAACCACTGGGTATACAGTGTTTGTTGTTGTTGTTGTTGTTGTTGTTATCGGTAAAGCGTAAAATTACATACAATAAAATTAAAAGAATGTTCAATCAGTGCAGTTTTGTTAACCACAACCACCCCCAACCCAACAAAAATCCAACTTCATGTTTGCTTGATTCTGTTGGACTGTGGACTGCATTACTAAAATTGGATCAGGCATTCCACCATAATCAGAGTCGAACAGTTTGGATGTTGAGTTACCATACGATGTTGGATTTTGTTGGAGTGAGGAAGGATCATAGTAAATCAAGCATACCACCATAGTCAGAGTCCAACAGTTTGGATGTTGAGTTACCATACGATGTTGGATTATGTTAGAGTGTTAAAGGATCCTTGTAAATCAATCAAGGGCATTAGGGTCAAGGTCAAACAATTCCCCATGCTTCTTCAAATCCCGAGCAGATCTTTGCACATGTGAGGGCAGCAGACAGCGGGTACTTGCTGATAGAGACTTCTTCTTCAACATAGTCGACATCCACCTAAACGGATAAATCAAATGTTGTCATCTTTAGTTAAGATCAATCAATTTTGTTTACAGTTTAAATACTTTTTTTTGTGCTATATGCCACAAATCCATAATAAACGAATGGTCAATTTGATTTTGTCATTTTGATCATGTGCGGACCAGCCTTCAAATTGCTTCATCATTTGGTGTATTTTACTTGTCTGTGTTGCTTCGGCAATAATTCAATATTCATGATATTAGAGTTTAACAGACAATTGAACTTGGTTATCATAATACCAGAAACTTTGCATTTTTGCTTTCATGATTTTTATTGTCTTCAGCTCTCAAAGGTAACCTCGTCTCACACCACACATGGAGGTCAGCTTTCAAAGAAGCTGCGGTCTCATTTAATATTCTGGTGTCCCGTCATGAAGTTGACACGGACATTATGATATCCTCAGTAAAATGCCCTTTGACCTCTTTTTTACAATTGGCGGGACACACAATAAATGAACCACTTGTTTTACCGTCACATTAGCAGTTTTTCCAATGGTTGTAACTTTTTTGTTTAAGTACCTGAAACCTGAATTACTTTTAACATGTGGATGGTTATGCAGGCTTATACTGTACATAATTTGAGTTGATTAGAATTATGAATTTTTTAATAACTCTTAAATTTCATTCAACAAATCGACGGAAAAGGCAGGTAACTTTTGAGGGAAATTTGAGAGTGACTTTTAAAATTACAGATATTTTAAAACATCAAATGAATCAACTCAAATTGTTTTCAGTATAAGCCTGCAAGTCTATGCACATGTTGAAACACTTTTGGCTGGTTTCGGGTTCTTACAAAAAAAGTTACAACCATCAGAAACACTGCTAACAAATAGAAAGTGGCACCCTTTATTGTGTTTCCTGTCAATTATATAATTCCAGGTCAGAAATAAATTGGACTTTACTTCTTTTTTTCTTTTTAAGGAATTACAAGGTTTTGGTGTGACATGAAAGAATAACCTAACCTCCTACTGTCTGACGTTTATAAAATAGACACAAGGTCTAAGTAATTCCTAAACATACCTCGCGGTATGTGAAAACCTTAGAGTTGCCTCTATGGAATAAAGGTCTCTACCATTCTAAGGTACGCAGAGAATGGGTATAACAACTAGTTATAAGTCTAGACATTGTTAAACTTGGCATGAAATTTAAGGAATAGAGATGAGTTTTTTTTTTTTTTTTTAAAGGTGGGGGTTTGTAGAAATCGTCAAAAGTGTGTGATGTTGGGGTGAATGGTAGGTTATTCAGGTGAGAGGGATGAGGGTTTTGGTGTGACATGAAAGAATAACCTAACCTGCTACTGTCTGACCCTCCAATATCATCCACACTGTTTGGAAAGCTGGGCTGTGTCTGAATTTGCGGCTACAGCTGTTGCTAAGGGTGTTGCTATGGACTTCTTATACTTCACCGCATGTTAACTTGGTGATCAAGCCGCAGATACAGCCATAGCCACTAATTCAGACACAGCCATAGATGCACCATACTTGCCTGCAAATATGATAACATGTGGTGAATGCATCTACACAGCACACAGATATTTCTCAGCACAGTTGTTCTAATATACACAACACCATGTGCACTTGAATTTATTCAGAACATTTGTTCAACTTCAAATACAAACATTATGGACAGCAGGAGGGTTAAATATAAAAAAGTAAATATCAGAGCTCTTTACTTTGCCATGAGCCATCGCCCCGATGACTACAACGACCGGTTCTTCCGTTGCCGCGAGCTCCCTGGGGTTGATGCACTTTGTAGCGCTGAAGGATGTACCGATCTTCCTACAGCCCACTGGAAGATGATCAGAGACGGGGTTCTTGATCACCTTAAGGAGTTTCTGGGGACCGTCTGCCGCACTGATGCTTAGTTTGTGTAGGAGTTGCACTGTTTTAAAAAAAAATGTAAAAAATAGTACATTCCTAAATGATAACATGAAATAATAATCAGGGACGAAAAATCCATGAAACACCGGTGGAGGGTTTGGTGGCTTAAATGTAGATGGGGCAAGCACCTTGGTGTAGTCAAAATACAGTACATGTACTGTGTTAAGGCTTTACAAGGGCATGGATGTATGCAAATGACATTAATTTAATTTTTTTTTTTTTGTATTAAAAAAAATATACAACAATAAAGTTGTGAAATCCGGAAATCCGAAGGAATCTCATCCATGAATAATAATAATAATATACATTAATTATGCGTTTTTTCAAACCTCTCAAAACGCCTTATATTGTTATTGCCCTCTGTTCCTCGGACCCTAATCATTCCTAAACCATCTGAACTCCTGAGGAGTACGCAGAACCAGCAGCCAAATTAGCGCACTGGTTGCTAATCATTCATAACAACAATCTACACCCTTGCAAGTAGCCATTTACTCCTGGCTGATGAGAAGCCATTATAGTTAAGTACCTTGCTCTGGGACACAAGTGTCGTGACCGGGATTCGAACCTACACTACAATGAATCAGCCACCAAAACCTGGCAAAAGTTAGCAGGATATCAGTCACAGATGGTACATAAGACATGGCATTTTGGCTGGTAACCTTATTCTGGTAAGCATAATTTTGTTGTGCTTGGCTTTTTTTTTGTGCTTAAGCAGCACTATGAAATTGGGCCCCTGGAGTTTGATGTGCTAGACTGCTCGACCTTGAAGTGCTAGGTAACAAAGTTTGGTCTTATTGAATTAATAATAATTTGAGAGGCTAATCATCCTTACTGGCAGCTGAGAAGCTGAATTGTGAAAGAAGCGGCTACACGTGTTGGAGCTGCAGGCATTCAAGGGCCCCTCTGGCAGCCAGCCACACCAACACATATGTGACCACCGAGGACAGCCTGAGATCGAAAGTGTTTGGTTTTTCCGGAGGGTGGAAAACTGGACGGCCTGGAGAAAAACCCTTGTTGCACAGGAGAGACCCAACGCACAACTCTACTCACATATATGTCCCTAGCCAGGAATCGCACCGGGGACACATTGGTTTGAGGCAAGCGCTTTACGCACACGCCAACCATTGCCTTCCTGGTATATCTAATCTGAGTCATGAAGATTCGTGTGTTCACCCTAAAATTGTTCCTACAGAACACCGTTGAATCTCTTCAGATCCAGCCCTAACTCCTATTCCACGAAGCTACCACAAACCTCTCTAACGTAAACTACTCATTTATGTTTTCTGTCGTCATCTTACCCATCAGGCCACAGAACCGGTCAAATGTCCTGGGTACTCTAGTCTGTGGGCTGATCTGAATCAGGACGTTCTTCTCAGTGTGGACGAAGACCTGAAGGAGACCAGCTCTGTTAAGGGGACTGTCGAACAGCATCAGCAGGCACTGGTAGGGAAAAAACATGACCAACAACCATCACATACATTGTCATGAATGAAGTCCTATGGAGTTATCCCTATCGTCAATCAAATAATTGTAATAAAACTGATATCAGATTGCCTGGCTTTACAAATGAGCCGCATCTGTGCTTAAGTGTGTGTGTGTGAACTTTATCTAAGAAAATATTATTTTGTTCTGGAAGAAAAACAAATACAACAATAATAAAGTAATCTAGTGAGGTTTGCGGAGACACCATACACATAAAACACTTTTAGAAGTTGTGGTGGTTCTGAAAAGAATGGGATGAGAAAAGTCTCAATGTTTCGATCAGTTTGCTCTGATAGTCTTCAGGAGAATGCTGAATAATAAAGTAAGAAGTAAAATGTGATTAAATGTACATGTACTTTTAGTATATGGGTGGGGGGAGGAGTCAAAGACTGATCATAGACAATTCAGGAGCTGCAAAATAAAGTAGTTATTGCCAATTTAAGTTATAACCATCTGTGTCATTGTAACTTCATTGTGAATCTCTGGCTCAACTCATGAACCTATTCCCTTCGCAAGAAGTATTTTCATTTCATTTTCATTTTCATTTCATTTTATTTCATTTATTAATTCTGGTTATAAAGCCAAGGATTCTCAGAAAAACGAACTTAATCACTGTACTAGCCAAGAACCTCCATGAAAAGATTACAAGAGAGAATCTTTACACAGGAATAATACTTTGTTAATGTTCAATAGATAACAGTGATCAGTTCCTGAATTGGTTTTTAACCGAGGGCGCTGTTCGCACAGCTTCCTGTATTTCACTCCATGCCCGGTGGCTTAGTCATCACAATGTGGGTTCAAGTCTCAGTCCCGGCACTTGTGTCTTTGAGCAAGACACTTAACTATAATTGCTCCTTGGCGTTTACGTCCTGAGGATCCTGCCGAGTAACGAAGTAGAAGTAGAAGTGTCCAAGGTGAATGCTTGACAGGGGCATGTTCTGGTGACCCTGACCAGAAACAAGTTTCTGACATAAAATTCATTGACTGAAACAATTTCCAGTAGGGGTTGCTAAAACATGCCCCAGTTTACCTTGGCTAGGTACAAATAGACAGATTGTTGGGGTTGGGAAGGTGAGACTGTTTGAGCTCTGACCTGATGTGTTATATCTGGTCGACACTGTGATGGATCTTTGTTGAATTTCTTCATCAGGTGCTTATGTCGATCACAGTTCAGCAACTCGTAACTTTTCCCAGCCTTGGAAAAAAAAGAAGAAAAAAAGAAGCACAGCGAGAGTGATAATGGACTGTTTATACTTTTTACATGCAAATAAGCCAGATCATGTCCAAATGTAGACCCAGTTACTGGGGCGCTGTACTCCTTTAAAAAAATTCTTTAACATCATCGGTCGCACTAGCGCCCCAGAAAAGTATGTGTAAGTTTGCTATAAAAGCTCTTATGGTGAAGCGGATTTAAAATACATCTAAAAAAGTGGCCAAAATTACGACAAAGAGTCAACAGAATTGCTGGAAAATTGCCTGCTGGCTTCTCCAGATATCAAAGATGAAATAAAATGCATTTAATTGTACTCACGATCACTTTCTGTCCTCCAAATCGATGATTTTTTAGCCCACTAAAACCAATAAAAATGCAGCTGTTACAATCGCCATTTTACTACTGATAGTCACGTGATAGTCACGAGGACAGAAAGTGATCGTGAGTACAATTAAATGGATTTTATTTCATCTTTGATATCTGGAGAAGCCAGCAGGCGATTTTCCAGCAATTCTGTTGAGTCTTTGTCGTAATTTTGGCCATTTTTTTTAGATGTGTTTTAAATCCGCTTCACCATAAGAGCTTTTAAAGCGAACTTACACATACTTTTCTGGGGCGCTGTACTCCTTTTAAAAATATTTTTGGAACACGGTATCACTATCAGTATCACGCAATTATTCATGATGTTCATAGCGATACCCACATGCTTTCCTTGGGACGCTAGTAGTAGTACCACAGTCCATGTCAACATTTTTTTTAAAAGGAGTACAGCACCCGGAAAAGTTTCCATATCCGGCTGCCACTTTCTAATCTAAGGGATTTTTTAGACTTTTTAATCATAATGGATGTTGGGCTTTATTTCCCTTTTATAATATTCCTCTCAAGGAATTGGTAGCAAAAACGGTAATTATTGACCTTAAAAAAAAAAATCGAGCAGACATTTCATCGCGTGGCTGCAACTTTCGCGCATTCATGCCCAAATGATTTAAAATGGCGTTTAGCGAGTAGTCAAGTACTGTAGCATTGTTAAGCCCAATGTCATGAGTAAATGACAAGTAAACGTGAAATTGGCTTATTTTTTCATGATTTCGACACCAATTGTTCAAATCAAAGTGCCTGTTCCAAGCTAGCTAGCCCCATACATTGTGCCAATACGCTGGACCAAGAAGCGGTTACTGGGTCTAAAACGTCTAACTATGAAAAAGTATAACATTTATAAAAAGATAAGATTAAAGATTTACGCAGAATCAGGAATGACTGAGCTGAGATGAATTGAATATCGTGCCAGACAAAATCAACAGAGAAAATATTTTGAAAGTGACATTACAAAATTACCTTCACCGCCTCCAGTGAGGAACGTTCCAACACCACAACTAATCTCTTTTTTATGTGTTTGTCATGTAACGTTTTAATAATTTTAGGTTTCTTTTTGGTCGGTCCATCGTCGTCCTCGTGTGCTCTGCGCGCTGCCATTTTGGAATGACTTTTAATGTCCACATGTTGTGTAGCGCCACCAAGCGATACCAACTTTCTAATTACTGGATCCAAAGCAAAAGATATAGAGCGCCACAGGCGCACGCACTGATCTCTATTATACTGTCAGTAGGGCCTATAATGGATCAGTGGGCGCTTGGCGATGTACTTTCTTTGATCCGAAAATACTGTAAAAGCAAGATAGGACATGATTGTGCCATTTTGCACGGTATAGCTTATGTAACGCTTACGCTATGACTCGACAAAATTGACACACACAGTAAGCTATCTTGCTTGTATAGTTTATTTGCTGGATCCCATTATCTGAACCCGAACCTGAATAAGGCCTAGGCCTACTAAATAGTCGGCAAATGGAAACATCACACCAACTTTTAGAGAAGAAAATGAAGGAATTACAGTTTTAGACGTGGGAGGAAAACCCCTAAAATAATGGGAAAACCCACGCAGTAAGGTAGAGACTGAAAACCCCCAAACACAGCACGGCTTTTGAGTCCGGGAATCGAACCGGGGTCCACAGAGCTGGGGGAAGAAACCACTGAGCCACCCTGCAATTTAGTATGGTTCCTTGACCAAAGATTCCCTGACGACTCAGTCATAGTCCAAATCTAAACATAGACTATGACGCAATTTATTCTTTACTTGTCACCAACGGTGGACGATGTCATTTGATAAAAAACCGGAGCACTAATCGACGGGCTTTGTTTACTTTCAAAAAGCCTGGGCTAATCATTTTGTAAAAATGCTACAAATAATATTCAAATAGTGTTGAATTTGTTGGGGGGAAAAGAAAAGAATTTATCTTATGTTTTTTTTTAATTTTTATCAACAAAAGAAATGTCCGACCATCAACGACACTGTCCGAATGTTGACGACGAGTTCGGAGCATTTCGGACATTTTCGGAAAAGGAGGAATTCCTCCTTTTTGTCACGTGACATTTGGGTGATACTACATAGTGGCTTCTCGGTAATCCAAGGTACGAGATTGGCCCTAAAACTATGATCCTGAGTCTGCCATTTCGTAGTCGAAACGGTTGGAAATTGATTTATTAAGATTAGGCCTGTGTGCGCATATCGTGGCACCCATCCAATGCACCCGTTTCTTAAAATAATCACGCCGTTTCAGCCGCGCCAATCAACACTTCAAGCCATCCCCAGGAAGCGAGGTATCCTCCGGTACACAGCTCATCGGAAGCAGCACCGGTACACCCATCTAATGGCAGATTATGCTTCCTTGATCATGTTTAAAGCTAATTATAAACTGCCAAAGGATTAAGCTACTGCAGTGGCTTAAGCAGGGGGGAGGGGGAAGGCTGGGGCACGAGGGCTCACGCCCCTACTCAGAGCCAGCGGCGAACTAGGGTAAAAATTTAGCGGGGGCACATGGAGTGCAACATTTTTTTCTAGAGTGCACTTCTACCAACTTCAGGCCAATTAAACACTTTTCCCAAACAAGCTCCCATTCGGCGCTCGTGTTATACCGTTTAATGTTTGTTATAAGATAATCTGACATGGAGGGAAAAACAGATAAACTGTCTGCGTTTAAATAGAAAAATTGTTTATACAAAAAAACATTGAAATTACCACATAAACGCTTACAAAATGTAACATTTTACTCCAGTAATTTTTAATCGCAAACGTCTAGATTTCAAATAGGAGGGGGCACGGACATCGAGGGCTCGTTCCCCCCCTTAGTTACGCCAGTGTTCCGAACCCTTTCCCCCTCTTGCCCCCTAAATGAGGTCGAAAAAGCACAACTGAATGGTTTCCGTTTTTTTATAAGATAATCTGACATGTAGGTAAAACCAAATACACTGTCTGCATATTATAGCCCACTTCCCAACCAACAAATATATAATAAAAAATAAGATAATAAATAAACTTAATTAATAAAAAAAAATCCAAAACAATAATCAAATAAAATATGTACATGCATAATAAATACAAAATGAATATGACCCTGCTGCCATAAAATACGCCACAGAATATGCACGTTGTGGTATCCATTGGAATTTCAAATGGAAGAGATTCTACAGGGCATGACATCTATTGCGAATGTGGTCTTCTTTTATACAAAGATCTGAATTTGTCAGCGTAAATTCTAGATCTTATGCCTGAAAAATAACGTATGTCCAGCGCTTTATGGTAAATAAGAATATCCACTGTTTACTGTAATCAGCAACCGGTGTGACGTCATGCATGTCTTATTATAGCCCCAACTTTGGTACACAAGGCCATTAAAACAAACTTTCTTAGAAATCTGAAGATTCGAGAGTGCGTGTAGGTGAATAATACCTGCCCCGACTCTTCTTTCCACCGTGCAAAAGCTGTAACTAATGTATACAAACTCTTCAGGTAAAGTACAAGAGGCTTAGCGATTCTTGAATCAGTGTTGTGTACTGAAACGGACCGCTCATGTCTTTGTCATTGAAATGTGCTGTCCCTCCGAAACCACAAGACTGTTTGTGGAGATCCTGTGAATGGATTCCACGTGATTTATGGCACTAGCGTGGACGTGAATTACCTGGGAAAAACAAAAAGCTGTTTTCGTTGTTTGAATTGAGGATATCAGAGCGCTGCCGACATGAGGAAAATTATCAAAGTGACTTTAATGAAGTGGCAACAAAGCACCTCTTTGCCTCTGCAGTTAAGAGAAGCTACGCACACCACACTCAACTTGAGAAGACTTGGCAAGGCAGGGCGAATCTGACTCCATTTAGAAGACAGCCTGTGAGATGATGGAAGATGTTTTTTTTTTATGAGAGTACAGTAATGAAGTTTTGTGAGGAGTAACTTCAAATTCCAACTCTCCTTGATTTATATTTTTAATTATTCAATGTGTCATTATCTCAACATGCCTTTATAAAATTAATACAGTCAGCGTGTCAAATGTTTCAGCATGTTGCATCGGTCCGAACTTTGTCGTAAGTTCAGATCCTTCAAGGACGCAGAAGACTTTGGGGTTCATGAAGACATCTGCACATGTGACTGGCGTCCGGGACTCACCCATAGACCTGGTCAGGTGGCAGTCCCGGAATTCCGTGCGCCATCCCATCACCAGGGCCCACGAATTCCCCTGGCCGGTTGGTTCAGCTCGCTGGCGGCAAGTCCGTCAGCCCGCAGCAATGGACGGGTGGTTAATAGTCCAAGGAAAAAATCTCCGCAGAGGCCCTCCACCAAATCAGCCAAGGGTCTTTGCTCCATTAATGGCAATCTCAGAGTTGGCGGAAAGTCTAATTTTCGACACCGTAGTAGAGAAGCGCCGACCTACATGGAGGACTACCGAGAGAAGTTCGCTCTGAGGCTGATTGGTCTTGATGGAGGCCCGGTAGATGACAGCTCGGAATTCGGGAAAAACCTGCCAGATCCATATGCTAACAAATCAGACGACTACAGGTTTGTTATTCATGTTGTTTTTCACTCATTCAACCCAATTCCAAAGCCTGTAATATTGTTATATTATTCGGAATCATCAATGAAAATATAAAATAACAGCAGGTGGATTGAACATTTAATATGTAGTTACCCATATTGATGAGATACTTCATTATAGAGCGATGTAAGTATAAGGGCATATCTAAATATAAATTAATTGTTTTTCGCATAGAGTAAACGTGTGTAAATCATTTGTGTTTTCCTTGCCAGTACAATCTTCACACGATCAACGGTACATTGGGAAATAATTGGTACCTTGATGTTCTTCTTTGGTTCACCTCTTTTTTACGTGCAATTTATATCCTTAATGATGTGAAATTCTGCATAAAAAGTACACATCCATTATATGTGATTATAAATTGATGAAAATGGCATTTAACTCCCCAAGTACCAGCATTTTCTTACGGATAATTAATTTTTAATATTGCTAGCCCACTTGTATATACATTGTATAAACTTATATGGGCACTATTTCCATCGAATTCTGGTCAACTCGTACCTTCACCGACTCGTACCTTCGCCGAATCGTACCTTCGCCGACTCGTACCTTGGTTAACTCGTACCTTCAGTTAAGTCAACTCGTACCTTCAGTATGCACGTTCTTCAGCAGATCCTTCCACTTCAACGACCGCAGCTTCAATGAGTGCGTGGCCTGTTTCGTGTGCATGTATTTTGCGGTCCCATATTCCAACAAGCAGTTGTAATTAAAAGAAATTGTTTGTATGTGATATTTGAAATTTTGCACATGTTTTTTTTAATCATGTTTTTATTTTTATTTTTTTTTGGGGGGGGTGAACTTTTTGTAATTATTTTATTTAATCGTCTGCTAATTCTCAATTTTTTTTGGACTAATATATTGCTATCTTTAAAATGTTGCCTACTTCCTTCTTGGACTATCATTTGTATTTTTCTAAACCTCAATGATGTTTCGAAATAATTGACTAAACTGGAAATAAATTAACTGGAAATAAATTAACTGGATTTTGGTGAATAATATTATTTTTATTTTAAAATGTTTGAACTGTAAAATGTTTCCTAATAATGTTTATTGCGTTTTCTTTTGTTTCCTATTTCTTCTTTTTAATATTATTTTTATTTTAAATGAAAGTGACAGCACATGTTTATTAATCTCTCTTGAAGATGTGGTGGCCCCAATTTTATTATTTTTAAATTTTCTTTCTCGCTATCTCTCCTGCGAACCCCTTGATTAAAGGCTACATGGATTGACTGGCTACACTACACATTTACTCTATTTTATTATTTTTTTAAATTTTCTTTCTCGCTATTTCTCCCGCGAGTGCCTTGATTAAAGGCTACATTACACAGGCTTGTCCGAGTGCTGAGCTTCCAATCACCGCTACCTCGCTTTTAAATCGATGGTACGAGTTGACTTAACTGAAGGTACGAGATTGCAAAAGCACGAGTTGGCGAAGGTACGAGTTGACTTAACTGAAGGTACGACTTGGCGAAGGTACGAGTCGGCGAAGGTACGAGTTGACCTGTTAGCTTTCCATCAATAATTAAATACCGAAAAATGGAACATCAATCTATCAGACTTTACGACTTGGCTTCACATCACGGCCTGAAGAGATCTTTCCGATGCCACAGTGCCATCAAAAACCCATACATTTTTTTATTAGCCGTCCAGGCAATGGGATTTGAGTTATTGCCAGAGCTTTCTCCGCTAAAATAAATTGACACACTGGAAGCTTCAATTTGAAGAGTAAACATCGGTCATAAAAGCGTTTGTTTGAAGTCTGATCGGTGGTCGAAGAAAATGCACTCGGCACACAGTCCAGGCTAGTCATTGATCACAGTGTGATGCCTACCCTGTGGTTTTAATCTTCTCTATTTTTAGTATACACAGGGAATTTTCTGAAGGGCCTAATGGACTCCAAACACTTTGCGAGGTGCTTAAAATAAGTGGATGCAATTTGGGTCGAAACTGATACATGCTTTAATACGAATATGTGAAATACCATGTTGTTTGAAGAAAATACCATAGAGCATAAGACTAAGTGGTTGACAATAACCGAGACCATTTTGGAATTCTCAATCAGCACAATAGGAATTTTAAAACCCGCTTTGAAGGAAATGTTTTATAACCTGTCCCTTCTCTGTATGTGGGCAACTTGTGGCAAAGGTAAAATATGGGATTGGTAAAGCTGATAATAATGTGCAGTGTTCTTACTTTGTGTGATTCAATCATTTTTATGCACATGAAAAAAACAACCCTAAGCAAATTTAGGCTCAATCCAAGCCAGGAGAAAATAGAGAAAAACCATGCACACTTTTCCGCAATTTTTATGCACATGAAAAAAACAAACCTATGCAAATTTGGGCTCAATACCAGTCAGGAGAAAATACTGAAAAACCATGCACACTTTTCAGCATGTAAATTTCGGTTGTTTTAACCAAAAATAAAATCGGGGTCTTCAAATCTGCCTGAAATACTGCCAATGGCTTGAAAAAAAAAAAGAATTTGGTGCTGGTATTAAAATGAACTTCATAATCAGTAAGCTTTCAGACTGATGCTAATAAATAAACAGAATCGATGAATACCAGTCCTGTATTCTACCATAATTCCGCCAATGACGAATTTCCTTCCTCCAGGCTTGATATTGATCATTTTCTCGTAGAAAGTCAGAAAAAAACAAGCAAAGAAAAAAAGCCAATCATTGGCAATCCTGCATCTTTGAGGTCGTTTGACAGCTTGAATAAAATCGATAAGCACAAAATCTTATTGAAAAAATACCTTCATTGTGAACTCTTGCACAATTTAACTGAATAATTAGTGTACCAACTTGAAAATGCCGTCCCGTTTATCCATTTTTTTCACTGACTTCTCGCTCCCATTTCATAGGCGAATGTACAACAGGTTACACGACTTTTTGATGAAGCGACCCAGAGCCAGAGTCGCCACCAGTACATCGGTCTTAATTACCCAGCAAGGGTAAGTACTTAAGAATAATATTGTTATCTTCGACTTCAAATTCAATATACATGTATAGGACGTTAACAACCGAGAAATACCCCCTAGTTTCTAAAGCTATTGTTTTGAAACAACTCCTAACGACTATGTTCGGTTCAGATTGCCAGTGGCTTTTTGCCCGTCTTTGCAGTTTTCAACCGTTCATGCGACGTGCCATTCTACGGTAGTCTGCTTTTGTAGTTTCACCGTGGAAAGGTCGCCTACTGCATATGTATTTGCGTATTTGTATACAGAAGCTCTCTTTTCTTGTATTCACATCTTCATTAAACCACCTGTGATTAAAAAGAGGTCGCGGATCTTCAATTATTGTTCCATCCGTGGCGCCACTGGTCCTTAATATACCACTACCAGAGAGTGATGCATATAAAGAACTGATCAATATTGACATAGAAGACATCACAGCAATCTATTAGCTCTACGCAATCAACGGCTTATTTATTGTCCAACTGTGAACAGGTAACAATTTTGGAAAATGCCACCCGTAAACTTTGAAGTATCACGTATTGACTCATTCCACCAACGTCACATGGAGCTTGCATGCTCACATGCCGTCCACGCTCGCCATTTTGGAAGTCAAATTGAGCTGAGAGGCACTTCCGAAAGCACGGCTTGGGCTTGGGTTTAGGCACTGTCAGTTACAGTATGTACATGTATTTAGAAACGGGGCTTCAAACAGGCAGACGGATGAAGCCAAAGTCTGAGCCCAAACCGTGAAAGTGCCTAAAAAATATATATATCAAGCTGTTAGCGTGTAAACGCCGTGTCGATTAAATTGGGCACTAGCACAACCAAATTGACGCAACGCTATCAATATTATTGTGATGATGACGTCAGGTGACTTGTGTCAATGATTTTTTGCGTACATGAACAAGGGACCAAGCAGAGATACATGTATGTACTAGATTTAACACACACATTTCACGTGTGAAATGGGGTAATTATAAACTCACTAAATAAATAAACTTGTATCTTTCACTTCAGCATGTTTCCTTACGAGCACGTTAGACGGAATCAACTAAATTCCTGACCGTTGATGTTCGAGTGAAAAATAGAAAACCAGTCGCAATTCAAATTTTCAAACAAAACATTTGTGAGTTGGGGCTTGGCAAACAAAGAAAAAGCATCTTTACAAAAAAGTGAGGCAATTTTTTCAAGTCCATTAATTTGGAGTATTACAATCTAACTTTAAATCCCGTCTCTTTCCCATCAGCAGATATGACAGATCGAACGAGAACCCAGCAATAAGAGAGATCTCGCCAGAAAAGGAATATCAAAAGAAAAGATTTGAAATATACGACCAAATCCCGACCAACTTCTCCGGTCTATTCAGCCCACCATTTCGTCGACCAAAAGATATCACATTTCGTCCGTTCTTGAGCGGCAGCGCCGAAACACAAAGAACCAGCAAACTCATGCGTAACCACGTGGTCGACGAAAAAAAGTCTGGTTCACTTCCTAATATCTACAAAGCGGCAGAGGCGGTTCGGTTTCCACTACCAGCTTCCGTTGTACCAGACCACACGTGCCAACGGGACAGCCTAACCAGCAGTCCGAACCAGACTGGTGTGGGAGCGGCATCAGAGGCCGGTATCAGACGTCTGGAGCACAAACCAAAAATGGACAAAGGCGGAAAAAGCCGCTCGGATCTCCCAAAGTCCAAAATCTTCGTCAAGACAACTGCCGATTTTGACGCTTCTATGATCCAGTTCATCAAACAGGCAAAGCAGAACTTGGAAGAAGTTCGAGAGAGACGAATGAGAAAGGAAGCCCTGGCGCGAAGTCGGATAGTTACGTCTGAAGGTCAAGAAAATGATCTAGTCGTGACCTCTGGAAAGGAAAGGTCGATGAGGTCAAGGCAGACCGTGAAGGAAACTAGGAGAATTAAACTTGGTGTATCGCAATCGTGAAACTTTGTATTTAAGTGACAGACACACAATTACCTCTTATTATGTTTTTTTTTCCTTCTTCATTTTCATTCAACAATACGGGTAGCCAAACAAGGTTGAAATAATTGTTAATCACACAAGACTGCATAATCCTTCACATTGAGTTCTGTTTAAATCAAATATGCCATGATTATTTTCTGAATTCGAAAAAGTTTTTTGAAACCATTAAAAGTTATTTCACCTTTTGACATTAAATAAATATCTGCATTGTGTCATACAGATGTACCAAACCCAATTCATCCTACTCGGAATTAAAGTACAGCTATACTCGCCTACTCCAGCAGACTTTTTAAAGGCCTATTAACATTTTCCAACTGTTAGACCATGCACATCTTCAGCTGATCGGCCGACTTCCTCATTTTAATTTTAATTTTAGTGCCAAAGAAAACTAAAAAACAAACTAACGTGCATGGCAACCACTTCCTCTTTTTTTTGCAATTGCAATTACAAATTTGCTTTACCGTATGTGCAGTTACAGACATGTATTACCAGCTGCTTATCCCACACTGTGTCAATAGGCTTGTTTCTTGATAGAGCTGTGGTGTAACCAGACATTTTTATTGGGGGAGGGGGGGGGGAGCGAGGGCAAAGACATAATTTTGGGGGATATTCAATGTATCAAACCATTCATTTTTGCATTTTTCCAATCTCATATGGGTGGGGGGAAGCAAGTGTCCTGAGCGGGAGCTCCCCCTACCCCCTCCTCTGGTTATGCCACCGCTGTGCAACGTTAACATTTTCTTTGGAGGAAAAGTAGCACTTGCCCAATATTGTCGTGCAATGTTGGGCTTCGTTGTCGAAACAAATGAAAATCTAACTGCAAATTAACGGCTCTATTAAATTATATGTGTATGTTACATTGTGTATGTTGCCTTGTTTAAGGGTATGCACAACATCAATTGGTAAGACTGAAAACATAAATGTCCACAGTTTGCTCATAACTTGCATGGTATAATGATGGTCGTGGTGGAAAACTTCCCTTGAAATGTATGCTTGAATTCTTATAATACTGACAACTCATTTTGAGATAAATCTTAGTGCTTTGTGAAATCCAGCCCTGGTCTTTGACAATTATCAATGTTGTCCGCATGCTTTAAATCACTGCCTTTCTAATAAATACACAAACAACTACATGTACATGTATTTCCGCTGCAAGTATACCTATACATAAGTGTAGTTGTTTACACATAGTTGGCCTGTTATAGTGTTTCTTTTTCTGAACTACTATTATAATTAAATTTATGAATACAGTATGAATGTTTTCTTTTTGTAAATGTACAGTAAGCACTAAATGACTGAACAAGCCCGACAAGTATATGCTTTCCTTTTTACCCCAAAACCCTGCCAACAAATGTATGTTGCAATAAATGTACAGTACAGTAGTAAAAAAAAAACCCCCACATTTCATCAAGTTATTATATTCTGAGACAATGCACAAACGAAACGCATTCATTGTTTGTTTGATATAACTCACACACAGATCCTTGTCATTTGAATTTTGTTTTCAAAAACACAAAATTGACACAGAAACTCAACCACCCCACTCTGAAAATTCACAAAAACAACAAACATCTTAACAAAATGGAAACACATGTACATGTATTCATACATTTTGGGGATTCTTGATTGAATATCAAGAATCTGAATAAAACAAACATTGTATGGCCTTCACATCAACTTCTTTGGACAAGTCCATCAGCTACTATCTTCTTTATGGTTTGAAATGCTGTATCAGCACAACTACTTTCTGCTAGGTTTTGGAAATGTTTTGAAGAGACCTGGCCATTTGTCAGCATGTACAACAAGCAGGCCTCGGTTAGCTTGGAGCAATTATGAGCCAACCCAAAAATGTAGTGACTCAACACGGTGGTAGAATCCAGAAACTCTTCCACCAAGATGTCGCACAGCAGATTCTGAACAGACATTAGGAGAAAGCGCCCAGAACAAGCGATGGATTCAAGAACCACTTTACAGCCATTTGTTAAAACATCCCTCAAGTAGGAACACCGAGTGTGAAGACATCCATGTAAGGTGTGAAGGATAAGTGTTAGAGCGTCTTTGGAGATACTTCCAATGGGTACAATTTTCTGTCTGGATTCTATGTAGGGGCCCTCAAAGAGACATGAGAAGTACTCTGAACTTCTGATTAGGGTGTCCCTGTGTGCTTCAACAATATCCTCTTGGTCCAGGAGGAACTGAATATCTAACTGTGTTGACTCGAAGCTACAGCATTGCATCTCATTGCTTTGCAGAGCTCCCAATTCTTGAATACATGTACTGCAATGATCTAGAACACATGGTATTGCCTTTTTGTCGAGCTCCTTTTGTTGATTTTGCTGAGTTGAACCTCCTGAGGACCGACAGACCTCAGTTGGTGAATGACCTGCCATGACTTCCATCTCTGTCCGTGGGCTTTCAACAGCAGACTTTGAAAACTTGTCCTTTTTCATTATGACATCATTAGTAAGACTGAGGTCAGCGTCTCTAAACACAGAAGATTCTCCAACAATTTTAGGTGAAAAAACACTTTCTTTGGAGAGTCTTTCTGTTTTTTGGTTCCCAACATTTGTAACAGAAACTGATCTTTCCGTTCTCAATATGGGACTTTCATTGTTCATGGATACAGACAGGTATGGTGATAAGTAGAGTGTTGAAGCAAGGTCACGGAGACACTGTACAGCTTTGTTAAACATGTCTGGATTGATGTTACCTTTCTGTAGATGATCCATAAGTATCTGAAGACCTTTGTACTTGATGAGAAGTTTCTTTTTCAGGCTGTTGGACCTAAAAAAAGAAACCAGAAAATACTGTTGGGATTCTGTTTTAACTACAGTAGACCTCATTTGTGATCTCAGTAAGTAGGAATTGAAACTTTGCATGGTGGGAATACAATGTAGTAAGGTTTGCGGAGACATCATGTACATACAACTCTCTGAAAAGAAACGGTGCTTTGACAAATCACTGTTTTGATCAGTATGCTCTGATCGTCTTCAGGGAAATGAGAGAGTTTAGGAACATTGTGTCTCCGCAAACCTCACTAGATTAAATCTCCGTAAGGTGACATACAATGTTTCTGTATCTCCATAGTTCCTCTTTTTCCCACGTGTACATGTATTTTAACAGCTTATTCAATTGACATAATTACAGTATGTACAAACATTGTCTAAGACATCAATTTCTAAGACTTTTACTTACTGGCAGATGTAAGGAACTGCTAAAACGCAGGCTAATTTCCCCTTCAGGGAATCAGACAGCAGAAGCTTGACCATCAGTCCTTGTCGGTACTGGCAAGTTGAAACCATCAGAGGGTACAAAGGTGAGGCCGAGTCTCCTAAGGATTGGAGCCGCTCTGACTCCAGGGTGTCCATGCTACAGATTGACATAGTGTCTGAGGCTAAATCGTCCACCGAGTCCATGATAGATTTTGCATCTGACTTTGATGAAATTTGCCTTATTGTTTTCAGCTCTGAGGGTTTGATTGTGGAATGTGGGCGCTGTACTCCTCCGGGTCCTTTTAGATCTCTCGATTGAGGGGAAATTTTCTCAAAGGTAAAGTTCTCAGATCCAATTGATGATGATCTGGTCTTAAGATTCTTTTTATTAAGGCTTTGATTTCTCTCAGTCTCTTGACCAATACCTTCTTCTTCAGAGTCTCTTTCATTTTGCTCTCTGTTGAGCATTTTTGTAACAATAAGCATTGGGACATGCTCTAGTATCAATTGTTCAAAGCAAAGTCTGTTCTTCAGGATTCTTTGGAGGGTTCTCTCGCATTTGGATTGTAAATATTCTGAACTTGATTGATAGTTCATTAAAGCAGATATGACTGATTTTTTGGCCATGGTGGAACTTGGGTCATCCATGTGGGAGTAACGGGAGAGTAATGTCACCACAGCATACCCTCTCCTCCTTAGCTTCCCTTTTTCCTTTGCTCGACGTATCTCCATATCTGTATCAAACTTGGAATCTCTTGATGCTTTACAGTACAACAATTCAGATTCTAAGTTGTCGAGACAAGGGGAGTTTGGAGATGGACTACTAGCTGAGGTAGATTTACTCTTTCCAGACTTTATCTTTAGATTCCTGATTTTTGGTTCTCTGAATGCCTCCAACTTCGGGTTTTCCTTTCTCTTTCTATCAAGCTCTAAATCATCAGACTTCTTTGATGGGCTGCACAATGACTTTTTGATGTTTTGTGGATGTTGGCTTTCTACATGATCATCTGGGAGAATGCTCAAACGTTGCAAAGATGTCAGTCCAACCAAAGACGTGTTCTCAGAGTCTAAAGACTTTTGTGGTTTACTAAATGGACTATTTTCCAATGCTTCATCAGCACAACTGGTTTCTTTGGACAAACTTTGTGTTATTTCTTCACCTGGACGCTCGACCATGACTGGATCAACCATGTTTTCCTGGGGTTGTTCTTTTGACATGTAGTCTGCTGATATGACACATTTCTCTGTAGGGCACCCAGTAACAGGTGACTCAATCTTTTCAGGCGAGGATGACTCCTCTTGTTCCCACTGTGGTGAATGCTGGGGTGACCATTGGAGGTCTTGCTGAGGTGACCAGTCCCCGCTGTACACCGGGGATGACCACTGCTGAGGCAAGTGGTGTGGTGACTGCTGAGGTGACCATTGAGGAAACCAACCTGGAGAAGGTGGTGGTGATAAATCGCCCCTGAAAAGTAAAACAAAAATACATCTAAAATTACATCAACGTGTATGTTTGGTTTCACACAAACCTGTTCTGCTTAATTCGGCAATTAGAAAATAAAAAATCAATTGGATGTTATATTGTATTATGGACGGTTCATCCACCACAGCTGCCCTGTCCATAGAGATCATCAAACTTGGCAAATAACGCAAATTGAACCCTTGTTCTCTTTAACTTCTACAACTTAGGGTGTTCTACTTAAACACTCAAATTTATATTTACAGAAGGAACTTAATTTTACAAATCAATAAATTGCTGGACGACTCCTCGGCACATCCGAAGGACATAGGTTAAGAGTCGACGGCCTACGTATGTTTTATACTGGGCATTACCATAGTTTTACATAATTACCATGGAAGTATTTTTACCTACATGCAATAACCAGGTGCATACAAATACCGTGGTTAGTTGAGTGTAAATTGAAACAGTCAATGATTATTTAAATGAAATAGGTCAGGGTGCAGAAGCGTCATCACAATTGTAAGGATTGTAAGTATCAAATTATTGCAGATTAAGTATTTCATCATTTATTATCATAATGGTGACAAATTCCAATTCTGCCCGGATCCAGTTTGCCTTTTTTTTCCCATCAGAACCTCTACTTTGGAGACTTACGCTTTAAATGGAAAATAATTGAAGTCATTCATAGGACAACAAATGACGTACCTTGGGCTGAGAGATAACGGAGACGAGAAGCTTGAGAAGCTCCTTGGTGATGAGTCTTGCCCCGTCTGTTCACGGTGTTTCAAGAAATGCTCCCAATTAATCCTTGGAGGAGAGTATGTGGTAACCTCTGGATTTACATACAACTGATAGTTGGTGAAGCTTGCAGGTGGAGACATTCCTGATTCACCTAAGGAATGCGCTGGGTTGCTCTTCTCTTCTTTTGTGGGATTGCTTCTTGATTCTTGTGAGAAGACAGAAGTTCTTGGTATTGGTTTATCTCCTTGTGTCCTGAAATTTGATGCCATCATGTTGGACTCTGAAGACTGAATTTTTACTTTTGTCATTACTCTGCCACTTGCCTGTTGGCTACTTAACTTTTCAGCTCCACAAAATTTCTTGCATGCACTTTCACTTTGTGGCCTTAATCTCTTTCTTGTGATAACTTCAGACACTTTGGCAAATGAGTCTTCACTGTCACACTTAGTTGAAAGGGTTGCTGATTTCTTATCAGTGATACTTTCCATTAAGGATGCTGAAAAGAAAGGCATGAATGAGAAATTACTTTGAATTTTTGGTGCATTAAATAAAGGTTCTGTTTAGTGGTGTGCTTTTTTTTTAGCCTTTTCCTTGGAAATGCATCTGGTAGGCAAACAGATTGTCAAAGAGATTGTCTGTAACCTCTGTTACAGTGCACATATTAAGACACTACTATTACTGATACTCACCGGTGGTATTTTCATCTGTGATGGAGTCTACCACTGAGTGCATTTCGTCTTCCTTTAGCTGAGATACCAAAACTTTGATGAAACCACAAACAGCAAGATAGTTCAGGCTTTGCTCATCATAGTAGAATTCCATCAATGCAACCAGAATTGTCTCATGAAGTGTCTTACAATCTTCGTTGGAGTTCTTTAATGTACTAAGAAGAACATCCAACCCTTCTAGATCCCTCACTCTTACTCTGTTGATGGCTTCTCGACAACAGTAGCAGAGGCAATGAATGTACGTAGCCCAGGCAGCAATGGTTGTATCCTTCCCACGATCTATGAAAATCTGAACCCCACCAGCCTTTCCTGCAGCAACCCTCACTCCTTCTGAAACCATTAAGTTCAGCAATGCCATCAAAGAATGCTCCTGGATGGAGGGCTTAGTGTGAGACAGAAGAGTGACCAAGAAACTCACCCCATTTTCCTCGATAGCCTGTTTACCTGCTTCCAGGTAGGCTTTAAGAGTTTCTGTCCTCTGACCTGATCCAAGGTGACTGGTTAACTCTGCAGCGGTGTGTGCAGCACAACCTACAAGACTGACATCATCCGAGTCAAGGCAACTTAGAGTTACCAGCAAGGCCTTAGCTTGCAGGATCTCCTGGGCATGTTGGCTGGTGTCAGCAAGTATCCTCAATGTTCGCAAGATACTCTGTCGACAGTTGGAGTCTGTGATCTCTTTGAGAGATTTAACAAGGAGACGGACTGAATCTGTGTCGTGAATTGCAGCTGATAGTTTGGGAGTTAATGCCAAGTTGGCGAGAGCTCTGGATGCCCTGTTGATAATGCTGATATGACTCTCCAATTTCAGGACACCAACTGAATAAACAAATAAGTTGAGATCAATCATCGAGCTTTACACGACATTTGACTCCATTGGTATCAAACTTGGCAAAAACCTTTTCCCAAAACAAGACAAAACAGAGCTAATGTGCATTTTACTAGAGTAATTGAAAGAATTACTCAAGTAAAAAAGAAATTATGCAATTTAATTACTCTTGAAAAATACATACAGCAATAGATTTATAAATTTAGATTCAAAATGTTTGATCAAAGGACAATTTTGAGTCTTGACTGGCAGTATGGGGGTGGGTAAAGATAAACTTAGGTATTAAGTAAAAAAATTGAAAGTGAATGAAAAATACAATCAATCATGTACAAGAAACGGGAAACATGGTATTTGCTTACCTATGGCGGGAATACCACCCAGCTCATGAACCTAGACAATGAAAGAGGAGAATTGTGTTTATCAAAAAGTTAAATAATCATTGCGGATACAAGTGCCCAGAAGAAATCACTTGAACACCTAGTTCACACTAGATGAACTTCTGGTGAAATTCCTGGAAAATATTTGGTTGAACTTTTCACACTTAAATTGCTAACCCTCCAAACTTTCTGGGAAATGGCCACTCTTTGGGAAATGGCTTTCCCTGCTTGAAAGTAGGATTTAGTGAGGTAACCCACAAGCAGAGCATTAATTTCCCAGAAAAATTGAATCAAGTGCCAAAAAGAACACCGATGGCAGAAGGGTTAAAAATCGTCCAGGAATTCCTGCCAGGTTTAATTCCCTGGGAATTGACTCCGTACATGTACATTAGTGTGAAAAAGGCTATAGATGTTTACTGATAGTGATATTGGTAATTAATATTCGGAATGAAATTCCTAAAGCTTTGGTTTTTTAAATGGATCTTAATCTTAAAAATTCTCAGTAATCGGTAAACATACAGTTACATTATGGGGGATATTTCAAACCTCAACCCCATCCCCCAAGTCAGAGTCTATCACAAAGCCATTAATAAAAATATCAGTAGCGGTCGCTCTCTAAAAAAACCCTATAATTTACACTGTGCCAAAAACAGTACCGCTTTGTCAAAACATTGCTATCCTGTAAAGTCTGCCAGTGAGTTATTATTATACATACCTCCATGGCTGTTGGAAAGAGTGCAGATTTCAACTGCTGCACTTCTTTTTAATATTTTGGTTGACAAGATAATGTTGTTGGTAATTGTGAGGAGTGACAAAAGCAGGCCTGGAATTTCATCTTTTAGAGGGCAAGGCCATTTTTATTTTGCAAAGGGCACTTCCGTTGGAAAATCTCAAAGTCTATCAGAAACTTTTACAGCTGTGGGCACCGAGGCCAAAACCAGGGCAACAGAGGCTATAGCATCCACGTAATTCCCTGCAAAAGTGGCAATTGGATTCTGCAGTCTATGTAAAAATTGCCCGTACAGCTAAGCTAGATACCCTGTTGTAATCAGACTAAATTCAAGCAACTTTTCCTCAGTACTCTTAATGAACTTTGTAAAAGTATACATGTATCTCTTTATAAAAAACTTAATAATATTATTAACATAACCACTGCCCCCAAACTAGTGAACTCTGGACTCTCGGACCGCGGGAGTCCAGAGTATTGACTATTTACGTACAGGGCTGCATTACATGCTTAGAAATTTGTAACTCTAAGTAGTAAAGTAGTACTAGTACCGATATGATGCAGGTCTTTCAGATCATTGATGACATCAACATTGTTGAGATCGCCATTTTCTTTCAATTGTCATCGACTTGTTCCACAACAGGTTAGAGTGAAAAAGATCTTTAAAACAGCGATGCAAATCTCTTGCTTGGACATTGTTGACCAACTAGTTGACCATTGGAACAACACGCCAAATGAAATTGTTTCAGTTCTGTATATATTTTTTTATAGGCTAGGCCCTAAACCTTTCAAAACAGATTTGAACAAATTCTGTAATGACCTACTACTTAGACATTGGATTGTAAATTTTAACTCTAGATGTAATATAAAGTAACTCGCCATGAATTACCATCTTAACTTTTTGTACCAATTTAGTTTGTCTTGGACGAGACAGGTCAAATAAGCTCTTGGCTTTTTAGCCACCAAAGTCTACAACAAGAATGCTTTAAAGTACTTTAAAATTTCGACGAATGAATCCATGCAACAGAGGAGTCCAACCTGGGCTAAATTAAAATAATGTTGTTTCCATCTTAGATTACGGTAAAATTTAAAAAGGCCAAGGTAACGACGTGAGTCAGTAGATTTTAGTAAGATAGTAAGTAGATTTTAAGCAAGATACAAGTGAGGGAAGGGGGTAGTGGTATAATTTATATAAATACAAATTGAATGATAGACCCAGTAACTGAGGCACTGTACTCCTTTTTTGAGACTTTGACATTTTATCGGTCGTACTAGTATGACCTAGACCCAGTATTCAGTAACTGGGGCGCTGTACTCCTTTTTTGAGATTTTTGACATTATCTGTCGTACTACTACTAGTACGACAGATAATGTCAAAAATCTCAAAAAAGGAGTACAGCGCCCCAGTTACTGGGTACAACAGATAATGTCAAAAATCTCAAAAAGGAGTACAGCGCCCCAGTTACTGGGTCTAAGTACGACCGAATACAGCGCCCCAGTTATTAGGTCTAAGAAAATAAAATAAAAAGTAAATTAAAACTGGCTAGGCAAATGATGAAAAAACATGGGGTTTAAATTCCTCGTTTTCAAGGTAAGAAATGAAATGATGGTGGTGTTTGAAAACATACATCTGTCTTAATGGACATTATTTATGATGTGTGTATACTTACCCGAGTCTTCGTCTCTTGCTCTCGACAACATGTTGCTAAAACACTGAGTGCGAGGTCTAATACTTTCACCGTGCTGTCATCATCAGCCACAACATCACTGCGGCCTTGAACAACCTTCACAACTGCGTCTAAACCCCCCAATTTACGGAAGTCACACACAACATCTAACCCCTTACTATTCCGTACCAGACTCTGAATTTCACGGAGATAAACTTGAAGGTTATTAGAGGAGTTATTACGCAGTTTTGACACTAATTCGGACAGTTTGGAAGGAGTCCGACACGAAGTTCGGCTAAAGGGGGCCGCCATCTTGTTTGGGTATTTAATCATTTTTTTTTATCAAAAGAGGGCGCTAGTTCGTTCCACAGAAAGAAACATTCTTGGTCAAGAAAATGACCGTTATCAAGCGACTTCCGCTGGCTACTGTCGGCTTTTGGCAGCAGCGACAACTTTGAAATAGACATTTTCCAGGGATCCAGCTCTATAGCCTCTGGGAAGTGAAAATGTAAAGAATGAAAATGAACCTCACATAATTGAGTAGTGGGTCCTTTTTGTGGTCTTGGCATTTTCAACTCGCCTAGAATTCGATGTAAATTTATGTCCATTCCCTCAACTCCTTAATTTTTAGCATAGAGCAAGGACCAGTTGGGCCCAACTGCATGGCACTGCTTACCACAGAATTCTACGCTTACAGAGCCCTGTACAGCGCATGAATCTATTGCCATTGGCTGTAAGCCGAAATTCCACAGATAAGCAGATCCATGAAATTGGGCCCCTGGTCTATGATTTTAGATTAATCTCTTTCTACTAAAAGTTTAAAAAGGTCAACCAAACTGGATTTGCGTAAGGTGGAATTGAGATCAATAAAGGATTCTATTAGATGTTAAAATCTATACAATGGTTGCGGTACCTGCTGCTAATTAATTTCGAACTGCCTCTAGCTGCTGGGCAATCGGGGCAGTCTAGTTGGCAAGACATCTGCTCTAGAATGGTGGGGGTCGTGGGTTCGAATCCCATCCGAGGTATATGCCTGTGGATATTTTACATAAGACTCAAGGAAAGTATACAGTGCTTAACACACATCGGTGTATGGGAAAAAACAAACAATAATAAATTATTCCAAATCCATAACTTGATTCAAAGAATTTATTCTCTTAACCACATCTTCGTGGCACCATTGTTGCGACAGCTTTTGCTGTCAGTGACCAGGGATGCAAGAACCAAGGCAAGATGGACCTTCGATGATGTAATCATGTGTTTTCCCTCCTATTGAAAATATTGTTCTAAAACTGCGGCCTGTAGAATAAATAGTCAGACCCCATTTTTGTTAAATAGGAATCTATTTCATGTTTGCTTTTTAGTATATACAGGGAACAAGACAAAAATGGCAGCATTGATGTATCCCACAATATTTGTGTTTGTTTGTTTGGAAGCGAAGGTTTCTCAGAAAGTGAACTCAATCACTATACTAGCCAAAAAACCCACAGAGAGAAGACAATGAAGTTTCAGTTTTAGATGTGGGAGGAAAACCCCAGAGAATTATTCATGGGAAAAACCATGCAATATTGTAGGGACTGAAAACCCAATCCACAAAGTGGCCCCCGCGAGATTCGAACAGGGGTCGTAGAGGTGGAAGGCGAGGAAAGATACCACTACACCAACCGGACCACCCAATATCAAAATAATTTCAACATCTTCTGACAAAGATAAATACTTCCAAAAATATTTTATTTTATTCTAATAATTTAATGTACACATAAATACATTTAACATGCACATGTTCTTATTACTATTTACATAATAAAACAGTTTAACAGTTGGCACATGTCAACTGTTAAAATCCTTTCTGCAAACTCTTCACAGTGATATTATTTAAGCAGTTCTAACTATAAGGGGCTGTGTCATCATGATTATAGCAGTAAATGGAATAACTCCGTTACTACGCATGCGTGCGCGCCGGCGGTCACATCACAGTTTGACAATTTGTGATTTGGCCGCAAGCCCTTGTCTGTACAGTATCTGGGTGAGAGTTCATCTTTCCATGCACACAGCCTGACACAGGACAGCTATAATTATGACGACACATCCCCTTTAAGAGTTGTAAAATTCAGCATTAACAGACTATGTCACCTTGTTTACAATAAGAAAGGCCTTGATCGATCCAGGGCAGGCAAGATATTAACATGATGCTTAAAGTTGTCAACATTTCGCATCATAATTTCCACTAAAAACCGTTGTTAAAGTAACAGCCGAACAAGCTCTGGGATGTCTCCCCTTTCTTCATATCAAAAGCTGATCAAAATCACACACTGTCATCTTCGTTTACGATTTTGTTTTCTTCCACTGAGCTGTGTGTACACTTTGTGCCTGCAGCATTTCCAGGTTCTGTGGCTCTTTGGTAAACACGCCCTTACATGCCCTAACTCTTGTCCCATCAGACTTTCCATGAACAACTCTATCTCATCAGCATGTGGCACAAAAACGTTTTTAAAGTCGAAGCTGACAAAGGTTGTGATGAAACCATGCAGCCGACTCCATATCAGAATTTGCTGCCCTCAGATTTGAACTGTGTAGACATTGTCAACAGACCAATGCAAGTCTTGCACATGTACATGTACAACATTATTTTCCCCATATACATTGCTTTAATGTTTGAAGAGAAACAAATTGCATGCGTTAACTTTCAGAGACCATTAATTTCCGGTATCCTGTTGGTAAGTGATGACGTTTTGAAGCCGGAAGTACAATGTAAATGAATGGTATACATACATTGTACATGAACATTTGTTACACTGCACTTCCGGCTCCAAACTGTCATCACTCACCAACAGACTAGTCATCACAATACACCCAAACATGGCTAATACTGTTGATTTGTTCTACTCTTTTTTTTTTTTTGTTAATAAAAATGTCTGAAAAAACAATATGAAACAGAAATTAGGTTTTGTTTTTAGAAATGTAGATACCATGTTAAGATAGGAATCACTGGAGCATGTCATTTAATTCAGGACATGACACTTTGACCTCTTTGGATGAGTCGAAGTGGGTCAAATCTTGTGGCCGTTTGTGGCCGCTATGGGCATTTTGGTACAAGCCATTTGTAGCTGCTAATGGCATGTATGGTCTGTAAAGGGTGAACAGGTACAAATGTTCAAATATGAGCAAAACTTGCACAGTCCATTGACCTTTATTGCCAAGGTGAAGCCACCAAGTTCAAATCAAAATAACCAACCTGAGGTTGGAAGGAAAAAGTAGTCTGGTCCCTTTATGGTACAATTAACCAAGATTACAATTACACAAAGGGAGCTAGACAAATATAAATACATCTATGGTTGTATTCGAATTGGCAGCTAAATGTATGGCTTTGGCTGAATCACCACGTCAACATGTGTTGATTGAAGAAAAGGCTGCCCCTAGCAACAGCCAGAGCTGCAGCCACCAGTTCCGACACGTCCTATTTATATATATATATCCTGTATTACGGACAAGTTAAAATAAATAACGGCAAGATGTATTTGACATCATTTCACTAGAAATTTCTTTTTGGGATAATCAAACCAAGCAGGCTTAATGCTATTGTAAAATTCCTCCTCACGATTATCAAGTTTTTAAAAGTGAACTGCAATATATTTCTGTTCAATCAAACAATCTGAGCTAATGATGAACTTCGTTGATTTTTGACTCTTAGATACATTGTTTAATTAATACTAGAGGCAGAAAGTAAACAATGTCAAGATCACAAATTAGTCACCCAATTTAGAACAAGTACACAGCTGTTTAAATCTAGTTGCAAAAATGTCCAGTCTTCCAGCTTTTACCAACCTGAACATATTCTGATGGGTTCAATGAAAAACTTGAGTACAATCTCTGACAACAATTCCACAGAGAAAAGTGTATGACAACTAGGTAATTCAATTGTATTTTATAATACTTATGAAGCTATCATATCCAGCAGTAGTTTTTAGCAAGTTCTAGTAAGTAGTGGTTCCATGTAAACCTTATCCTTGAACATCTTAGAAATGGCTCATGATTATTCATGACCCCCAACCCAATCAAATTCTTAACTGTATCCTACTGTTCAACATTCTGTTCAACTATGTTCAACTATGTTCAATATTTACCGATTTTCATGTCCTTTTTGTAAAGTTCTATATTTTCGGTCAAAATGCACACTCACAGAGCATGTGAAGACTTGTTTAGACCAACAAGTCTACATCACCCTCGCAACGCGGTTGGCCGATTAGGACAACACATGCACCGATGGGGTCTGTATGAAACTACTACATGTAACTGTGGTGAAGAGGAACAAGCCACAGGGCCGAAAATCTCCCAGTGTCCTCTATTGGCCCAATTCACCTGACGTCATCATCACGATAATCTTGGTTGTGCCATTTTGGAGGTCAATGTCACTGTGTGTTATACAGTGATGTGCGCATTTTAGGCGACGCGGTGTTTACACATATACCTATTGACTTCCAAAAATGGTGAGCGCCGCACAGTCGCTGCGTGCAACATGTGTGCAAGGGATTCATACAAGTTGCTGAATGGAATACAATGAATCACTGACATGGATATGCCACGAACGAATGGCTACAGCTGAGATGCCCAGATATTTAAAATAAATAAAAAATTATGACTCGTATACAAAAGAAGAACAAGTCCAACAAGTCAGAAGCCATGACAGCCATCAGCTTCTAACACTCTCCAACCAATCAGAACTCTGTTACGCATTTATGGATTGTCAGGGTAAGCATTTTTCAAATGTTACAGCCTGCGGTTGAAGATGAATTTCATGTCACACAACATGATCCTTGACCCGGTGATCTTCACTGGTACCCTGTTGAGCACTTAACACTTTTAAGGGTTCTATTTTAATGGGCGACTTTGTGTCGCTAACCTGCAGCAGACATGTAAATTTCTATTGTTGACAGAGTTCTATAAGCATTCAACTTTCGAGAACAATGAATTTACCCGGTGAGCCTGCTGCCACCAAGCATCTCAAAAGTTTCCAAATATGCAAGCTCGCATTCGCTCGGCCCCAATGGTCTCATCCAAGACCGTTGGGATGGGTTAATGAGCTTGTATAAGTTCTTGTTCAGGATGTTCGTCATGCATGTGCAGCCTAGTAATGCATGATGGGACTGACAGTGATCGGCACAGTGCGCACATTCACAGCCCGGAATATCGCTGTGTTGTTGCATACAACACATTTTGGTAAATTATTAAATAATGTTGGGATCCAAACCAACTTTTTAAAGCTTGGATGATGGAAATTGGTGGAAAAATTTCCAGTGGATTTACACCATTGATCTACATATACACATCAAATTACTATTGATATAAGGTCAGGTTTTTTGTAAACAGGAAGAGATGGCCGTGGGTTATTAGGTCACAGATAATGGACCAATTAGCATGCTAATATGACCGCCCATCCCTGCGCATTTGGTTAAGGCGATGGGGACAAGCAAAAAGCTTGCAGTGCTTGCAAAGATGATCATTCTAACCTTTTTTTATCTCCTTCTTCTCCCTCTTTTTTTTTCATTTACAAGGTTATTCCGCAAACTTTACTAGATCATTTTAACCCTGTTCGCTTCTTACTGTTGAGAATCTACTGGTACCTTGTAGGGCGTCTACCAGTTTTCTGGCCCGTATTTGTCTGATGTGCCTGCCCACAGTGCATGCGATGGTTCTTCGATGGCTTGCTGCTTCAGGTTGACCTTCTGAAGTCGTGAAGCCAACGCCATGATTATCTCAAAGAGCAGGTCATGGCTCAAGCTCTTCATTCGTGGGTTCTCTGCAACCTGGTCAATAAATAAATTAATATATATTTCTATCTGGTTATTTCATAAATGACACTCAGTGAGTTGTTTTTCTTTTATAGAGGGACTGTCATCATGATCATAGCAGGCCTGTGGATGCACATGGAGATATGTAAGCATGAGCGCACTTGCTGTCACATCACAAAGGGCGCTGTCAATATCTTGTTGGTGATCGCTACTTCCAGTTCCAAAGCTAGCATACGTTCGTGTGTAATTTTACCAAAAATCACACATTTCATCAACCTTGAGTCTTTGAAGAAAATATGTAAAACTATTAAACATTAACTTTACTTACATTTAAATCCATATACAAAAACTAGCTCAATGCAATTCCTATGGGCTGCTGGCCATCGGTTGCAGCCAGTTTGAGTGAAGTGGGCCTAATTACGGTGGAATTACGTCACACATCAACACGATTCTGTTGTGATATGATGGGCGGCACGCACGCAGGCAGCAACAGGGTTCAAGCTCATAATTCCATGTACAGCTGTAGGCCTGCTATGATCATGACGACAGTCCCCCTTCAATTGCAGCCCAAACCCTTTGCTTGAATTGACCATGTGATTAACTTTATTGCACACATATACCTCTCAAGCCCAAGTCAACATTTTGCCTTGTTGGGAAAGGACACCGTGATGCAGTGTTCATTATTTTTAATCTTGCTGAGTCCAACCTTACAGTGCAGTTACAGTTACAGAATTTTATCTCCATACAATCAGTAATCTCAAGGAATTGAAGTGTTTCTTTTTGGAGGTACTTCCATGGCGGTAATTCTTCACTGCAGTGTGATGACTGAAGTGCAACCCAGCAAGTAACGTTACGGTGACTGTCTGCCAAAAACTGTGGCCAACATTGCGGCCAACAAGTCGAGTAACCGCACTTTATGTGACCCCACGTACAACATGAAATAACAAACCTGTGAAACTTTCAGGTCAATCGGTCTTCAGAGTCACAAGAAAATTGTGAAAAAACAATTTTCACTGTTTTCAAGCGTGGGGTTTCAGACTCGCGAGATTAAAACCAATTGTTTTGCTCATTTCTCAAAAAACCATAGCATTTCAAGCAAAATATATTTCATTGGAAATATTCCACCTTGACCATCTTTATGCCATGTAAGTTATGTGCAACTCTGTGAAAATTTATCTTTTCAATATTACCAATGTTGTGCACAACCTCCAACTAAAAAAATATTTCCTTAATTTCATAATACGTTATTCTTATGAAATTCATTATCCACACTTTATTGAAGACCATCTTTAAAGGCACTATACAGGATTGTTGGAGTTGATAGTGCAGTCTTCTTACTTTGTATGATTCAATACAAACATGAAGAAAAAAAAAAAACGTGTGAAAATTTGGGCTAAATCCGTCGTCCGAGTCAGGAGAAAATAGTGAAAAAACGTGCACACTTTTCAGCATGTAAACACATTGTCCTTAATTTCTATTGTACAACCGAAATCAGCTGTTGCGTTTTTTTTTTAGGTTTTCAGTATTACACAGTTTTCTCGAATATGACAGCATTTCAGAGGGAGATATTTCACAATAAAGTTGGTTCCAGTATAAACTTTATAAACAGTCAGCTTTCAGACTGAAACTAAACGAAAATGTTTTTTATCTTTACCAATCATGAGAAGTGCCTTTAAAATGAAGTTGACGACAGAATTCATGCTGAATTTTTTTAAAGGTTTTCAGTATTACACAGTTTTCTCGAATGTGACAGCATTTCAGAGGGAAATATTTCACAGAAAAGTTGGTTCCAGTATTATCTTTATAAACAGTAAGCTTTCAGACTGAAACTAAACAAAAAAGTTTTTTATCTTTACCAATTATGAGAAGTGCCTTTAAAATGAAGTTGACGACAGAGTTCAACAAAATAAATGAGAATACATTAAAATCCAACAGTATAGAAAACTTTGTAGATAAAACTTAGAAAAACCCTTCATGTACAGAAAAATCTTCAACTTCATACCTTGGTGAAGTTCCTGACGATGATCTTCAGGGCGTGGTCTTTCATATCCTTAGCTCCGACTCTATCCGCAGCGTCTAGGATCTGGACTACATTCTGCACAGATATATTGATCTCCAGGTTCTCTTTGCAGAAGGCCTGCAGGCGGTTGTTACAAAAACTGTAATAGTCTGGTGCTGAGAAGAGATATCTGGGCGGAAAGTTGTCAAGGAACATCAACTGAATTATATCTTAGTTTTCAAAAACTAACTTCTTGGTGAGCACTTTGTTTATGTATGACCAGAGTGATGGTGGGACATGCCTAGTTGATGCTGATGGGTGGTAATCCATGCTTGTATGGTACTATCCTTTAGAGGCAGTTTACAAGTGCAGACAGACCTTAACCAATTGCTGCTAGGATTCTTCCATTTTTCCTCGTCCAGCCAGCCGGGATTATTTTCTTGGAATTGCCAGAATCATTTTTCACTTAGAGCACCGCTGGCGCAAAGAAGCGTTGACTTGACAGAGCCAAGGGCACAAAGATTCTCTTTACTGCACTGTGAGTTTTGTTTTCATTACCAAGAAAATGTCAAAATCATGCACCATCAATTGCAAAATCTGAGAATCATTTGCCATGGGTGGGTGATGGACTACCATTAATCTTCAAAATCCATGTGCAATTTGTGTTTGATTCTGTGGGTCTGAGGAGTGCACTCGTAAACTGATTATGCTTTACACTGACTCAGTCATACCGCTATTACCAGAGTTCCATAGCTTGGGTTTTGAGTTACCATATGGTGTAAGATTTTGTTTGGGTGAGGAAGCATCCTAGTACATAGCGCAAGGGAGTCAGGGTAAATGAAGTATGCCATCATTACAAGCAGGCATTGGATTAATTATTTGCCAAGGGGAGTGAGGGGGAATCTGGCACCCTTTCCAAACCCCCTTAATCCACCACTGGATACAGTTGCTTATGACGGTGTCAATCGGTCTAGTGGACTGGATTCAAGTTCCACTGGCTAAGTCATCGGGGTGTGGGTTTGAATCGCGGTCATGACCCTTTTGTCCTTAGGAAAGACATTTAAACTGTAATTGCTTCTCTTCACCCGGGAGTAAATGGGTACCTGTGACGGCAGAGGTGGTTTCTGTGATTAATTTAGCTTCACCGCCACTTACTTTGCAGTGCAGGTTGCCCAGACAGCTGAGACGCTCATGTGCCATGAGCATTACAGTTTGCGGAGACTGGCACCGATATGAATGGTGCCAATGTAAATGTCCATTAATATGTGACCTTGGGATTCTGTTTTGTGGGAGCACTTTTCTGGTACAATGTAAAGGATACAGAGAGTCTTCAGGTGGCATGGAGACAGCACCATAGTAGATGTACTGCAGGAGAGAATCAAACGCCTGTCTGGATGGAATCATGTCCCCAATGCTGATCTGTAGGGAGACAATAGATTGGTTTCAACTAACACATCAAGCCCAACCCCTTCGTTACCAAATTGTTTTGACATGAACAACCTGTTGAGCTTTGGTTGTATTAAAGCTATTTTGCCAACTGTGTTCATGGTCTTGTAAACGAAGAGTGTCAGGCTTTTTTATGAAACTGTTTTAAAGTTGGTTTAGTGCTTGATGAACATATTCCTAGTAAAGTGGGATAATGGAAATCTAGTTTGTAATCAACAAACTAAAAAGCGAATATTTCAATAAAAATACATGCAACAACAACCAAAAAGAAAACTAAGAATAAAAAAAGAGAGCAAATCTTCACAGTAAAATTAACTCTCTGTTGATATCACTTTCTACGATACAGCTGTAAGTCTTACATTCACAGTGTCGTCTTCCGTCATGAAGGATCTGAACATTGCTTCGAAGAAGCTGCTTCTCGCTGCCAGTACAGCCTTGTGGGCCGGTATTGGTGTGCCATCAAGCATCAGGGTAATGTCTGCATACTCCTGACCTAGTTTACCCTTTAGGAATGATTCCATGTCTTGCTCTAGAGATGTCTCAACTGAAAACAGGGCGGAACAAGAAAACAAAAACTTCTTGCTGAGAATGACCATTTCACAATAGGAAAACCTCGTTCCTACCTCTCCACATCTTAGGCTGGGAATCCCAGTGGCCATTTATATTGAGCATTTCAATCGCTGCTAAGAATGTGTTCATTCTCAATGGATTGTGAGATAAGTGTGCTTGTTGCCTGTTGTATTCTTATTTATAATTACTGTGCACAATGCAACCCTCTTAGTGTATACCAGCCACATGAATTCCAAGCCTTAGATGCTGCTATGGCCTCTCTGAGAATCAAGCTGTCAATCCCTTACTTTCTACTTTGAGTGATCGACTAAGACACTCAAAATCTGTCCCCAACCCCCTTCCCCAATCACTCACAAGATTTATTGAAGTCAGGTATCTTCTCATGCTGTCATGGCCTCTCTGATGCCAGCTGCCTCCACCTGACCAACTCTTTCATGAGTGATCGACTAAGACACTCAAAATCCGTCCCCCACCCCCGTCCCATCTCCCTTCCCCCATTCATCACAAGATTTATGTATGTCAGGCATCTTCTCATGCTGGTGCGGCCACCCTGATGCCAGCTCCTTCTCCTGTCAACCTCCACCATGAGCTGTTGACTCAAAACCTCACACTCCTCACCCCTCACCTAATCCCTTCCCCCATCACTCACATGATTTATTAAAATCGGGCATCTTCTCATGCTGGTACGGCCTCCCTGATGCCAGCTGCCGCCTCCTGACCACCTCCACCATGAGCGGTTGACTCAGACACTCAAACTCTTTGCTCATCACGATGGTGCTGTAGTTGCTCTCCTTCACCACAAAGTTCATGCAGAACTCCTGCAGTAAACAGCCCAACATAGAGAGATAAGTTTGCGGATATCCATTTTTAAACTAACAGGGGTGAAACACAAATAATGTTCTTTATCTCCGATGCAAATTTAACATCTGTTGAATCGTTGCGGTAACCTTTGCTAAAGGATTTGAACAGCCTCTAGCCACCGGGCAATCTTGGTGGTCTAGTTGGTAAGACATGATACGTCTTATTTTTACTAGAAAGCCGCACAAGCGCGATGCACAATACACCCATAGCAACTGATGTACTACACTCGTAGCAACCAATGTACTATACCCATAGCAACGGCAGCTTCTTGGTACCTAGACGTCTAGACAGAATCTGTTGTGTGTATAGAGGTGTTATAAAACAAATATTGCCTGCTTTGATTCATGCTATGGTTAAGACTACGACTCCCGAGGTGATCCCCAGAGTGTTCTATTTCCCCTAAAATAGAGGGAAAACAAAATAGCTCCGAGGATCACCTCGGGAATTGCAGTTTTAACCACAGGACTCAAAGCAGTCAATATTTGTATATAATAACACAACTCTCCCTGTTCTTTATCCTGATTGGCTGAAACACGGTCACGCGGGGTGAACTAATATAGCCTAATGCATGAAATCTCCACCACCGTGAACTTGACGCGCGTCAACGCACTGCACGCGCTTCATTTGGGGGAAATAGTTCGCAAAGCGGGAAATAGTTTCAAAAACCCCAAAACTATTGACTGGTAAACAGCGCCCTCATGGGGTTCACAGTGCTCATAACAGTTTGCAGTTGTAAAACCGTGCGTCCTGAAAAATTGTTTTTTTCACATGACATTTTGGATTGAGGCGTGTTATAAAACACATATGGACTGGCATTATTTGGGCAATAGTGCACATCTATGCACCCCTCGGGCCTGCGAGTGACCAGGAGAGGGTCCTATAGGGAAATAGGACCCTCTCCTGGTCACTCACAGGCCGGAGGGGTGCATAGACATGCACTATTGCCCAAATAATGCCAGTCCATATGTGTATATTATGCCCAGTTGTTATAATGTGCAGAACCTGTAGTGCCAACTGGCAAATGAAACAGAAACTAACGAGTGTTAGTTTCTTAATTTGTGATATCATTAGAAGTGAAAGTGGTTATGAGTTTGTGTGATATTTTCCCCAATTATTTACCTTTATCAGGTCCAGCTTGAGTTTGCTTGCTCCTTGCAGAACTTGCAGCACATTGCAGTGTGTGATTGAGACCGATAGGTAGTGAATACACATGTGTTCCAAGCGACTCATTGAAAACTATGGCGAAAAAAACAAATAAAAACAAGGAGTAAACCACAAGGGAAACTGACTGGGTAAATTTCATTCCATTTTTGGGCGAACAAAGAAAAACTGACTAGAATGGGATTTGAACCTGTGACCTCCAGAAACAGGCCAGCACTCTACCGACTGAGCTATCTAATCCTATGATGGTGGTCTCCCTATTTTTGTCAAAATCCTTATTCGGGGCTTCTGACTGGCACCCTCTGAGCGCTGTTATTGACAAGAATGGGTAGATTCTCTTCCTAGCCATGATGTGATCTCATTTTCTTTGTCGTCAAATTTGTTGGATACAACTAGAAATTGTTACAACTGTTTGTTGGGATTTACCTCCAGTGCGAGTTTGTAAACATCCATCAGGAGGAGGAGGAATTCTGTGGTCTTGTCAGAAGAGTCTGAAATACACAAAAATACACAAGTATAAACAATTCAATCTGGCTCAACTGGTCACAGACAAGTTAACCAGTTAACACCGGAAGACCATGCCAGTATTTTCTGATCCACAAATCAGATGACGTGTGAACCCACTTTTGTACACTCGGAATACCGGAACGTTAACACACCCGGACATTCCATTATGCAGAGAGACATGCACTCACCGTGCAACGCTTTGTTTCCCTGTTAAACGAGGGACAAAGGGAATTCGTCCTCAAACTCTCCCTTTTTGCTGGAGGTTATTGTGTAATCCCTGATTCCTGACCTTCGTCCGTTTGTTGTACCAACGAGGATTACGAGGCTGCCACCATTATTTATCATTGTGTCCATCTCAATGGGAGGTGTGTCCAAGTGGTCCGAGATTCCAGCATACCATGGCTAATTATTGGCTGTGGCTTACGGCCGAGATTTAGTGATTCGCGGTGAACGCATCTACAGAAACATGATACAGGATTCTAAGCCATGTTATGAATGGACTGAACCCCATCACAGTGATTCTATTTGATGTATTAGGATTTCTGATCAGTGGTTCTGGGATCCAGACGATGGATTCTTACTTTGTATGCCTTGTGGTCTGTGATCCGCTTTGTCCGTATACACAAACCATAGCAATAACTGGAACGCTTCTGGCCTCGTGTTCTTGATGGGAATCTGCAGAGATTTCTTCAGGTTTTTGCCCTTGCGGACTTCTTCATCTCTTTCTTGACTAGAAATATCGGCTTCTGGAGTGACTTCGCCCTGAATAAGACAAAACAAAAGATGTTCTTTGAAGTTTACAAGTAATTCTTTACGTCTGTGACCGTTATATTTTCTATTACCATACCTCATACATATTCATGATTGAGAGCCAAATTCTCACTGGTCCAGTCACCATCACGTGCCAGATGCTATTTTTGCTGTTTACCAAGCGCGCGGGGGAGCATATGCATACAGTTCCATGATTGCTTCATAAGGCACCTGCGTAGTAGATTGTCGCATGGGATGCACATGCAACAGTCTGCTACGTAGGCACTTTACGAAGCAATCGTAACTGTCACATGTGTGTACTACAGACAGGCGGAAAGTGCTCTAGCCACACACACATGCAAAGATGCCTCCAAGTGAATGTCCAAATGAATATGTATGAGGCGTAGTAAAACAAATTCAACAGGGTTTAGTTTTTGCCTTGAGAACTAGTTTTGTCAACTTCCAATACCGAGGGCAGCTGATAAAATATTGACTGTGTAACCCCACACCTTGTTATATGTAGTTTCCAACAGAACTCGTTTCTGCTAATTAGCTTATGTTTACCGTTTGACCTTAATGTATTCAAAGTCATTTTGCATGGGAAGCGTGCCTTCGCAATGCATTGTGGGGCGATTTTCCTAGACACTTTTTACACATGGATCTGAGAGATAGGAACTGACATCGTTTTTTACCGTGTTGACATTTTCTTCATTGTAACCCAAATTGAACGCAAGTATCTTGGTCTATTGAATTAAGCTCAAAGAAAGAAACAGAATGTAAAAGCTGAGACTTCAGAGATTAAAAGCACAGACAATTCTTGCAGAAAACAGGTTTATTGTATCGTTATTGTGACCGTCTTCATAAAACATAAGCTCATTTCAATTGATCTACCTCCTCCATCATGGTTATAACTTTGACAACTTTCAGAAGCCAGTAATTAGAAACAAATACACGTGCAGATACTACAGCCTATCTCTATATTATATTTGTACAATATTGCACATCATCTGTGGACTTTACTTCTTCTTGATATCAGAATATGGAATAATCAATCAACCTTCAAGTGACAGCTCAAGATTCATTTCTTCAACCAGACATTTTAAACTAATTCTCTCTGTATGGATCGGCACCCTTGAATGGCAATGGAGCCCTTGTATGTGACATCACAAGCTCATACAGCGCCCTCACTGAGGTCAAAGAAAGATCTACCAACGGTTGAAAATTGTGCGTAGCGTGTACACAAGTGTGTGTTTCCATTGTCTGACCTTCAGCGATATACTGTACACTATTTAAGTTATGTCCATTATTTCTATTATTGTATTTCGGGGGTCATTATTAATTTTAATATGAATTTGTCCAACCACAAGTGCTTGCGTTTATGATGAGTGAAGTTTTTGAAAATGAAATTGAAATTGAAAAACAAAAACGCATGAATGATAAAATGACAGATGGCAAAATTTATACTCATCATAAAACACAAACAATGAATGAACTTGAACAGCAATAGCTGAATTTTTAACATGGAGACCTGGTCGAGCGGTCTAGTGCACCAGACTCAAGTTCTGGTGGTTAAGTTGTCGGGCTACTGGTTTGAGGTCCAAACATGACACATGAGCAAGATGCTTTACTATAATTGCTTCTCTTCACCCAGTGGTTAAAATGGGTACGTGCGAGGGTTGAGGTCAACATTGCATTTGACAAAGCCTTTGGAGTGCCACGGCAGCCTAGGGCTGTATACAGCCCAGGGCTGTTTACTCCCCAGGGAGCTGAGAAAGGTTACAGGAATGTTTATGGCCCAAGGACCAGGGCACTAATGAAAAGCCCAATGGTATCTTATTGTAAAATGCGCTATATAATAACTACCGGGTAGTTATTATTGATTATTATCATCATTATTAAAGCAATTGTGGAGATGACCAAAACAGTTCTACTATAAACCATATCTGACAAATCGCACAGACTAACAGCTAGATCATCCACTAGGCAATATACCCAGTTCTTATATAGCACTTTATCACATCCGAACAGGCGTATTGAAGAACCCATTACTTTTACGGCAGGCATGCTGAGCTAGGTTTGAATTATGACAGCCATTTATGTGACACCTTGTAGGCATTTGCTGCACAATCTGCTGCCAACCATGCCAGAAACACCGGCAGCAAACCCCCCCTTCTCTTAACGACTTTACAGCTTTACATCCCATCCGAAGGACGAAGCAATTATGGTGAAGTGTCTTGCTGAAGGCCACAAGGTGTCACGACCGGGACCTGAACCAACACTCTGACATTGAACACAAGAGCTTGAGTTCGGTGCACCGCAAACACTCTACTCCCATGACAAATGAAATCCATATGTTTCTGAAGAGTGCTGAATAAACCAAGAAAACAGATGTATATCTTCAAAAAAAAAAAAAAAAAAAAAAAAACTGTGTCATCTGATACACATTTGATTTAAAGCAAATTATTTCTGGAAGCTTGACACTTTGATTAATTCATGGGTGTTCCAGTTTCCACGTATGCAGGCCTTATACTTCATTACTGACAGACAGACATCTTGTATTTCTCCCATTTAAATCAGTGTGTGACCAAACCGAGGCTGGAAGGGGCAAAAATAGTCTGGTGCATTTTTGGTATGGATTTAAATCAGTGTGCATTACTAATATTGCACACAGAGGACTTGACAAAGATGGTGTCAACATGATAAAGGTCTATTGCTTAAACCATACAATCCTCCTCGCAAATTCCGTTCTGACAATTCAAACCTCCTCATTGAGCCTAAATCTAAGGCGCTTTGACATAATATTTAAAAGTGCCTCATGGATGCCATTTTATTATATCATTTCGATTGTTCTTCTAAAAGTTTTGACAAACCTCCTCTGGTCTTCGTCAGGAGAAAATTGTCCCGATTATTTCACTGACCTGTTCTGCTGCCTGTCTCTCTTTAGCTTGGGATATCTTGTTCCTCAGGTAGCGACATCTTGGAACAATGATGGCTGCATGTCCTGGAACTACGGTACTATTCTAAAATAAATTAAAGGACGACATAGGTGGCAAAAACATAAAAATGAATTGTTAGATTCTGTCATATGAAATACCTTTGAACAATGAAATGAGTGATTTTTTTTGTAAAAATTACACAAAACTGTATGTCAGCTTTGGAGCTGGAGGTAGCCAAAACCTTGGGCGTACAGCAGATGAGTGGGCGTGTGAAGTAATGACTTACCAGCAGGGTATGGACTGCCTTTAAAGGTGCTATCAAATCGCACTTTATCTAAATTACCACAGAGACTAAAAAGTATCGATCATAAAAGTGGAGATAGTTTTCAGAGTTCAGTATTTGTAAAGCTAGTTCCAAAACAAGTGAAAGGCAAGAATGTCGATGCGTAGGATAGTTTTGGGGAGAAGCCATTTTGTGAGTTAGATTTGACTGACATCTGGTACCATGCCTTGTTCGGTCTCAAGTGAATGCTCAATTTGAATTCCTCAGACTACTGCAAGTGTTGCTGTGCCACACAGTTTCGGGTAAGCTTTCGCATAGTTCCATAAGAAACTGTGTCACACAAGGATACCAGTCCTTGATGATCTGGAGGTTGCAATGAAAACACTTGCCCCCCCCCCCCGCCCCGAAACATTTGACTTGTGACACTGGATAAGTCCGGGGAAGTCAATGGAAAACAGTTTTCACTATCAGGGCATACGCTCGATAAAATGTAATAACTGTTTGACCACTAAAGCGTGAAGCACATTTTCTTACACAACAGCAATAACGTTTAGAGGCCTATTTTTCAAACTCTATTATCACCCTGAATATTTCTTTTTTTGAATAAATAAATTCCCACTCATTTGATACAAAAACCAAAGATAAAAATTTCAATTTGCCTTACACCGATGTGTGATAAGCACTGTATACTCAGTGCTTTCGAGTCCTGTGGAAAAAACCCACAGGTAACTCGGGTGGGATTCGAACCCACGACTCCCGCATGACTAGAGCAGATGTCTTAACCACTAGACCACCGAGCACGCCCGGTGACGAGGGGCCAGTTCGAATCCAGTATTATTAGCGGCAGGTACCGCAACAATTAGATAGATGTTAATATTTGCATCGGGGGAATGAATATAAATTTCAATTTGCCTTACACCGATGTGTGATAAGCACTGTATACTCAGTGCTGAGTATACAGTGCTTATCACACATCGGTGTAAGGCAAATTGAAATTTATATTCATTCCCCCGATGTAAACATCTAAAAAACCAAAGAGTTCAGTCAACCCGAGGCCTTTAACAAAAGAGATCCCAAGTGTTTTGACAGTGTATGGACGCCCTTTCTTAAAAAAAAAACCCCACTAAGTTTGAGTAATGGTAGTACAGAGAAGATTTCCCTGGTCGATTTACAAGTGTGCTTTTTTGGTGTGTGATCTTGGTTTGATTAAGCCACCTATGAGCAAGTTCGGGTGCTGACTTTTACTCAATTCGTGATTTAAACCACGCATGCGTGATCTGTTCTTCACTCCAACGGCTAGTCGAGTGACTAGTCAATATAATAGTAAATTTCAGTCAATGTATGCTTGTTGAGCAGACGATAGGATTTAGCAAGTTAGTACGTCATTTTCAAATTCATTTTCTATGTCTTTCCCCTCCTATTTTTATGTCTACAGGCAATAATTAACTAAATATTTCACTGCAAAGACAAATTATTGTGATATTCAACCGAATCCCTCCGTTATCGTTGAACTACTCATTAATTGTGACGTAGCATGCAAATTGACTAGAGGAAAAGTGCTCCGGGGCTAGGTTGATTCAGTTGGACTAGCTAGTCAAACCACGTAGCGTTCGGCTGACATCTAGATCGACTATGGTTAAAGTCTAGTCGACTCTTGTCACCCACCCGAACTTGCTCTATGGTAATGAGATGGTTAACCCATATTTTTGCTCACCTCACCCACAAGAAATTCCACGTCAGTGAACTGCTGACTCAGCAGGAGACGTCCGAAGTCATCCTTTAGGGTACATCTCGGGTAGGACGCAAACTGGAGAAGAAATCAAATCAACCGGGCCCATTTCATATAGCAGTTCAGCAGGAAAACTTTGCAAACCAATTGATTTGCTAAGCGGAGTGCCAATCACAAGCAATGTACGCTACACAGCATTTTGACTGGTAAACTAGTTTTGTTGGTTTTCTCCTGAAGACGGTCAGAGCATACTGATCGAAATGTTGAGTTGTCGAACCATTGCCCCCCCTTTCCAGAATCACCACAAGTCAGAGAGAGATTTATGAACATGGTGTTACCGCAAACCTCGGTTGGTTTACCCCCCAAAAAGTTTAATGCCAACACGGCTTTTCCCTTTGCTCCATTACAAATTTTCTATCTGTTATTTTTCTCATTGAATTATAATTGATATTTGACACTGTGGAAACTAAAGTGAAGCTGAAGTTGCAGTTGATTGGTGCTTGGTTTGTTGTAAATAAACACAATAAACATGATACTTATTTATTGACTGATTTTTTTATAAAAGCCCCATGTATTTATGCAGTGGTTGATAATCTCTCACGGCTGTTCAACATTGTTTTATAAACAACATTTATCTTTCTTTATGCAGTTATGGTATTTCTTTGCCATTGATCTATTGCAAAAATACCAAATAATATATATTGTTCTCTGTCATGAGTGTTGTGGACAACTTGGAATAAGTTTTTTTCTTCTTTTTTTTTTCTTCTTCAGAATAGGGTCAAACATAAGCATGTCCATTCTCAAAGAGAAGCTTGTCTGTACATACTGACAGGACACTGTGGACCAGCTGTCATCTGATTAACGAAAAAAAAGGAGACCCCAGATTCAAGTTGATTCAGTTTGTGTAGAAGCTGAGGGACAGGTTACCTGAAATAACCGTGACAAATATGAGGTAACTTCCTCTGTGACAAACGACCAACTGACTGATGAACAGTCGCAAGAATTGGGACGACAGGAAAGAACGCTGTGGAGATGGGGGAGTAACTGTTCCCCCTTCTAGGCCCCAAAGGGACATCTCTCACGCAGCTTTTTTTTCTTCTTTTTCTTCTTAACTAATGTCATTTTGATGATTGAAGAGATTTTGGGTTCTAAATAGTCCTGGTTTGCTTGGTGCCATCAAGTTACCTGGGGAACTGAAGGTTCAAAATGAAAACATTCAGAGTGGGGACTGGGTCAGGAAGTTCATCCAAATGACCTCCAAATGTAAACTTTAGTGAAAAATGAATGCATTTCATGATTAGTCACGCTACACTGACCACAGGTCACAGAAATCTGGCTCTCTGTCTGATTTTCTTATGTTTTTTTTAATTCAATTTTGGGGTGAACAAAGACAAATTGACTAGAAATGGATTTGAACCTACGACTTCCGGATCACGGTCACTAATCGGAAAGAATTTGTGACATAGTACATCTCTTGACAATTAATGTTCTGAAAATATATGATCTTTATTTTCCTTCCAAAAAATGAAACTTGATCATTATGATTTTATTTTTAGGGTAAATAAAGATTTGAACCTGCGACCGATGGCTATACGTACTGACGCTCTACCAACTGGGCTAGATCCAAGCCTAATGTTGGCGGTCTCCCTTTTTTGTCAATATCTTTGTTCAGGGGTGCCAGTCAGAAGCCATCTTCTTTGTTCACCCGAAAATTGATTTGAAAATTTACCCAGTCAGTTTCCCTTGTGGCTTATTGCTTGATCGTTATCATTTTATGAACATTTTTGGGGATAAGTATGCTTCAATGTTCCTAATTTTTAAAAGTTCTGTAGAAATTGCTTGTTAGTTTATAATCCACCATCTTCAAACCAAGCCTAACTGAGCTAACAGCTCGGTTACGGTTTAGTCAGAACAGCTACTTCACCGTGGCACAACACATCTCATGAAAGTGCTTAAAGATACAGGAAAAAATAGCCATGGGGTATCAATGTTCGTAATTTTTAAAAGTTCTGAAGAAATTGCTTGTTAGTTTATAATCCACCATCTTCAAACCAAGCCTAACTGAGCTAACAGCTCGGTTACGGTTTAGTCGGAACAGCTACTTCACCGTGGCACAACAGAACTCATGAAAGTGCTCAAAGATACAGGAAAAAATAGCCGTGGGGTATCTCTCGCAGTGAGAAAGTCCACTTGTTTCACATTGTATGTGTGTATCATTGTACGCGTGTACAAAAACATCTGCATGATTGTTCGTGCCACGAAAACGTCTGTCGGGTAATGGGGACGAGCCTGCGTCTTTAACCAATGACAGAAGCTCAAACTTGTTTCTGGTTAGGAGTCGGCAAAATGGTCCCCTGGCTCATCAGTTAAATGCCAGTTTATTTTGACCAGCCCTACACCAGTCAACCCTTATTATATACCGCACACTCAGATTCTTGTCATTTGATTGGTGGAACACGGGTCACGTGTCATACTTTATTTTGCCATGTATCACATGATCTACTACTGTGATGTTGGTGCACCCTACATTGATTAATTTTTGGACAGTGCATGTGGATTTTCGCAGTATCGTTCCCAAAAATAATCACACCCGCCCGTTTGTCCAAACGAGGTAAGGTCAGGTCACAGCAGACAAGGTTGGTGTCTACATGGAGTCGTCCGCGTTATTAAGAAATTTTTTGTTGTGAACAAAAACTCAAATGACAAGGATCTATGTGTGAGGTATATAAAACAAATATTGAATGCATTTTGTTTGTGCAATTGGTCGCAGAATATAATCAACGGGTGAAATCTGGCTTTTCTATTTCACTTGGCTTCGCCTTGTGAAAAGGGAACAGTCTACATTTCAACCCGCAAAATATTTATATAAAGGACATGGACAACATTGGTAATTGTCACAGACCAGTATCCGCACTTTGTTTGACCCTTCATGAAATACTGTGAAAGTCTGAGCTCAACTGGTCATCGGCGTCGACAGAAAAAAAAGTGAAAAATCCCATTGTGTGTTTTCACTGTTCTCAAACATCGGTTTTGGGACTCGCATAATCAAAACTGATTGTTCTACTCATTTCTCAAAAAACTTGCATTGCAAGAAAAAATATTTCAAGGGAAGATTTCCCACCACGACCATCTGTATACCATGTGAATGTGGAAATCTGTGATCACCTATATTTTCAACCACACCGATGTTGTGCACACCCTCCAGAAACTCCTGTGAGAAAGGAGCCGTTAAAAAAGTGAAACACATTAATTATCCCAGACGGCCACATTTGATTCGGATAGAGTACAACCATGCCTTTGAAATAACGATAATCCTACCTGGAATCTATACATTTCTGAGCTTCGGACGTTGTTGTCGACTGCTCCACCAAAGATAAACATAGCATCACAGATGACAGCTGCTGCATGAAACAGTCTACCTGATGGGCTCTGAGTAAGCAGAAGTAGAGAGAAGGAAAAAAAAAAAAAAAAATCAAGAAATTAGGCTTCATTTTCCACTTTCGGAACACACACACACACACCACGTGACGCTGCTACATGCATCCCTGCAGTCAGTGTGGGGTGGGTATCAAGTCTTATCAACATGATATCTTGCAGATTTCGCTCGTCTGGTAGGTGTGTTCAGAAAGTGTTGCTTAGACACGGACTTCCTCCTGTACGCCGTTACAGACTTGTTGCATTGTCTCAAAAAGGGTCTCTTGGGTAGCTATGTGCACATATGGGATTCGAAACCAAGCAGATACGGATAATTACTACCATATGGATTGTGCACATGCATCGGAAAGTCCTGAACACACCATGAATTGCTCTTTCCATTAAAAGCCCATCAGTTATTTCCATCGATTCAATTATCAGTCGGATTTTCGTCCACACAGAAACTGACTACAACTAGTAAATTAGTGAACTTGCAGGTACAACCATGTATAAATCTCTTTTGGGAGGAGTGGTGGCTCTGAAAAGAGCTGGTGTGGTGTCGACGTTTCGAACAGTATACTCTGCTCGTCTTCAGCAAACTGGTTTGACAAAATCAAAACAGAAAGAGAACGACTGCATGGTACCTTTAATAAACTGATTGAGAGTGCTTTAATCATACTGGTGAACAGGGAGCCAAACTAAGATGGCCGAGAGCTCATAGATTTCAATAGACAGGCAGCTTTCTTTACAGGAAATGGAAGTTTTGCCCCAAGCATTATTCAAGCTCGACTTGTCCACCGTCTGTCATGTCCAGGCTTTGAGGCCCCCATGAAATGAACTTCATTGGTCAAGCTGATGTTGTAAGAAAGCCGGTGCCCATGCCCTTAATTAAAACAATACATGGCTAAGCAGGCCACCAGCCATATGCAAGCAAAAGGTCAAAGGTGAAAAGTGTGACATCAGAGCCCAATTTCATGGCACTGCTTACCACAGGCTTCCACACTTAAGTCGCCCTGTAAAGCATGTGATTCTATGGGCAACAAGGGGCCGTAAATTCCGCGGTCAGCAGTAGGATGAAATTGGGCCCAGCATACAGCTGCTTTAAAACGCACAAAAAGTAGCTTAGCGCAAAACAGTTTTCGCTTACTAAAATAAGGTTACCTTCTAAAATAACTTCTAACATTTTACTGTCTGTGACTGGTTTCCAGCTTTTCTTTTTGCTTAGCAGGAAAGTGTTAAGCAAAAAAAAAAGAACAGCTGTATGAAATTGGGCCCAGATTTTTAAGCTATTGTAGGTCTTCTTATCTCATGCTCTTTTATTGAGAGGATGTTTTTGGATGAGAGATGGCTGCAGATTTCATCGGCCCAAGTTTAAAAAGAGTTAAGAGATGTCTTTAGATTTGAAGATAATGAGTTTATCTTAGCTGTGATACAGATCACCATATGGTGATAGTGGAACCTTAAAGGCAGGGTATACCTTTGGTAATTACTCCACAAATTAATGACCATAAAAAGCTTTCTTGGTAAGAAGCACTAGAGGGCTGTTGATAGAGAAAGAGATCATTTTCTTCCTGAAAATTTATACCTGAGAAATGATTCATGCATAAATCATTTCTCACGTAATGAAAAACACGCACTAGCCAGCATTTTCCGATCCTTCTGCATGGAAATAACCGCTCCAGATTTTCATTGATATATCTCAAAAACAGTAACCATCTTTTGAAAATTTTCTGAGGTTACTTTTATGGTATATATCTACAATTATACAGGATTGAAACAAACGTCCCGTCCCAAATACCAAACGTATCCCTTTATGCAGTTGTGATAAGTAGATTTTGAGTTACTTTCCCCCAATACAGAGAACTGACAACAACGACTCAACAGACACAATAGTCTGCTGCCCTCCAACGCCTACCATAAGCCATGTCATAATTCTAATGCAATCACACAACGTCTGTCCGCAATGCATATTTCCCAACATCGTAAGAACCTGCCGTAATACATTTATATGCATTCAACAATAGACTTGGTCATGCTCCCTGAAGGCATGGCTAAGATCATTATTGATAAATTTACCACATCCTTAGAACCAGACTATTTTAGTAATTATGCCCCTAATCCCTTTCATTGGCTCTCTTCTCGAGACCACGGCTTCATCTTAGGGTCCGGCTTTGGCTTAAGCTCTGGCTTGGGGCTTCTTCAGTAATTTTGAAAACGAACACCTTCTGTACAGGACTTCAACAAGTGGCTGGTGCCTAAGCCATAGCCAAATCCTAAGCCGGAGCGTCAAATGTCCTTTAGAACATTATAGTTTTTCTTCCAAGTTTTGCGGAATTTAAAGACAAAACACTGATACTTGGGCATGGTGCGGACTGAAGTGGAAGTATAATGCAAAAGAATTTTTCAAGGGTTCTTGAAAGTAACAAATGTAACTTCTGGTCTTCATTTTGAAGCATCTAACAAAACTATTTCTCAGCAGAATTGGTATTTATAAGAAATAAAAAAATTAAATTAGTTGTTGCAAACTGTTTACTAACCACAAGGACCTGTAGTATAAATGCAAACAATTGTTAATGGCCTCACGTTTCGACCCTAGCAGAGTCTTTCTCAAAGGCTCAAAGAGATGAAAGCATCTTTTATTGATAAAGGTATAGATTTGGGTGATAATCTAATCTGCTAATCTCCTTAAATGTTTCAGCTTCTGCAGTGTTAAGTTGTTCTTTGCATCTAATTGTTTTGAGAAATATTCTTGCCTGAAGTATTGTCATTACAGAACTAAGAAGTCCCCCCGAATTCCGAAATCTACTCCGCGGTCGTAGAATAACTAGCCGGACAAGCTCTAACAAGAACAATCTACACAGCAAAGTTGATTTATTACTTGGTGTTACCGCAAACCAAATACACTGATGCCTCATGTAATGTCTCAAAACCTGCATTAAAGTATGGTCATCTTCAAAACATTTTGGTTTGAATCTGATCTCAGTTCTCTTACACTGCAAGGCATGATTTATAAGCGATAGATTTCTAAAACCACAGTGCAGTTCCTACAATTTCATGTTCTTTTCAGCAGTTATCTGAATCAGTGTTTGAATCAATTTTGGGGTGAACAAAGAAAAATTGACTGGAGCGGGATTTGAACTTGCAACCACCGGCTTAACATACCGACGCTCTAACAACTGAGCTATCCAGCATTGAATCAGTTTTTCACAGGTTAAAGTTTAAAAATTAATCTGCGCTTTAAAAAAACTGACAATGTACAGTCCAACAGAACCTGTGCATAGGCTGCCATTGCTGAAGTTAAACAATGGAAACGTGCACACGTGTGTACATGCCACATATGACTCTCAACCAATGATAGCACTTTCTTTGACCTCAGTGAGGGCGCTGTTTGAGCTTGTGATGTCATGATGCAAGGTCTACGTAATTTTTGTTTGACCCTTACACACTGACATGTGATAAGCAGTGTAAACTCAATGCTCATCACACGTCGGTGTACGTGTACAAATCACAATGTATCGTTGTTCTGTATCCCAGATGCACCTGTTACATTTATTAAAAGTTGTACACGCCTTTCCAAATGACATCACATTTATAGACAATCCATTAAGCCCCGCCCACCATAGCAACTGCTTCCCCCCATAGCAACGGCACTCACGAGAGCATGCATCTAGAAACATTGCAGCTGTTGAGATTGCAGAAAGTTGTTCACGTTTTGTATTTGGATTTTAATGTGTCTAACTTTTGGACGGATGTTACTGGTTGTGGCACATGCATCTGGAGTTATCGCAGCTATTGAGATTGCAGAAAGCTGTTTACATTTTGTATTGGGCTTATAGTGTGTCAGACTTTTGGGCCCGCGTTCGAAGTTTTGATTGGCCAATGCATTAAGGGGCGGAGCTTAATGGATCGGTCTATTTGATCATAACATCCTGCCAATGTCATACATTTTTCAATAACATCTTCTTTCTGAGGTTCAACTTTACCTGACTGTCTGAGGAAACCTTGATCACTTGCCACTCTTCAGCGTCCAAATCGTAGCTGCGGAATCCAAAGAAGAACAAACAGGCTTTATTTACCGGGGAAACTCGGCAAGGGAAAAACACTGAGTCACGATGCGGTCACACAGGGTTGGTCTAACCCATGGACGTACCTGTATCTGATGTCACTACTCTCATCAGATCCCAAATTCAATCACTCTCTGTGACCAGATTTCTAAGTCATGGCCTGATGATGGATTGGATGAGTGTAAGGCCCTTCTTGAAACCACAACTTCGGCTTGGGATCCGTCGCTTATTTTGAAAACATTCGTTTTCAGTACGGGGCTTCGAACAGGCAGACGAAGCCTCAGCCGTGGTTTTGAATTGAACAGGGCCCAATTTCATAGAGCTGCTTAAGCAGAAAATAGTGCTTAAAAAATGCATGTTAGGCAAAGAAAAGCAGGATACCAGTCACAGATTGTACATGTGACATGGTATTTCGGCTGGTAACCTTATTCTGGTAAGCATAATTGTATTGTGCTTAGCTACTTTTTGTGCTTAAGCAGAAATTGGGCCCAGGGCATAAGGCTCATCAAACGTATTTATAAAACCTTTTAGTAGTAGTAGTCCCGGCCGATTTCCTACCTCCACCAGGGGTGGATTTTACAAAGCGCTAGGACTAGTCTTATCTTCAGTTAGGAAGAGTAACTAGTCCTAACTTATAGGACAAGTCACATGTTAGGGCTAGTCCTAAGTTAGGAATAGTTTTGTGAAATCCACCCCAGGTAGTACTTAATAAGCAGGACAGTTCTTTTCAGAACTAAGTTGTCCCCCCCCCCCCCCCCGAATTTCGAAATCTACTCCACGGTAGTAGAATAAGAACAAGACAAGTTCTATTATTAGTAATGTTTTTACCCATACACCGATGTGTGTTAAGCACTGTACACTTTCCCGAGTCCTGTGAAAAAAATCCAAAGGCATTTTCCTCGGGTGGGATTCGAACCCACGACCCCTGCAATTCTAGAGCAGATGTCTTACCAACTAGACTACCAAGACTTTTGTTCACAGGACTCAGGAAAGTACCAAGTAGACAGTGCTTAACACACATCAGTGTATGGGTAAAAACATTACAAATAATATTCTTTATCTCCGATGCAAAAAATAACATCTTCCTTAAGACAACTTCTCACAAGAACAACCTACTGTATATAGCAAAGTAGATATAATCACATGGTGCTACCGCAAACCAAATATACACCACTTTTGTTGTGAGATTTAGAGCTGCCGAAAGTCTGGCTAATATCTAGAGACCAATACAATTAATAGCGAAAAACCACATCCAACTAATCTTACTTGGAGATTACTCACATGGGGAACCACAAACCCCATGGAAATTAAAACATGGAAAGTGCCCAGGACAGCAGTATCAGATATGCAGCATTGAAATTGCAATAAAAATGTGAGGAAATTGTCAAGTACATTAAACTTTGTACAGTGTTTTACAGTTTTCTATGGCACTTATAATAATAATAATAATAATAATAATACTACGCAGTTCTTATATAGCGCTTTATCACACACGATGGGCATCTCAAAGTGCTCAGTGTTTTTTTTCCTGCACGGTATGCGGAGTTACATTTTGAAGTATGAGACCTTTTCCTTTACATAGCACCGTGTAACTGTTTACAAAGTGCTGTGGTGCAATTTGCTGCCGATCAAACCAGGAACACCGGGGCGAACCCCTTCTCTTCACGATAAGTGCACTGGGTTATTTTACATGCATTACACAACACACAGGACCTACGGCTTTACATCCCATCCGAAGGACGCAGCAATAATGGTTAACTGTCTTGCTTAAGGACACAAGTGTCAAGACCGGGACTCGAACCCACACTCTGCTGATCAAAAACACCAGAGCTTGAGTCCAGCGCACTTGACCGTTTGGCCACGACATGCCACCGATGTCATTGAATGGTCAAACAGCAAGAGGGTTGACTGTGTACTGTGTAGATGCATTCACCACATGATATCATATTGCAGACTTGCATGGTGCATCTATTGCTCAAAACCAGATGGATGATATTGAGTGGTCAGACAGTAGGAGAGTTAATCTTTTGACAATATCAGAATTTGCTGCACTGCTTTTCGGTTGGAAAAAAAAAAGACCTACACTGTACCATTAAAGTCTATTTTTTGAACAAACATGACCATCCAATATGAAAACAAAAACATCAACATGCTCTTAAAACTAAAATGATCGATTGAAAATAACATACAAAGTCCTAACGTTGTATCATCCCTTTACAAGCTGATTCAACAAGATATACCTCTGGCAACTGTGTTTTATGCTTTATCTTCTTGACCCACAATCCTTCAAAGTATTTTGTAACTTACAAATATTGGTCACTTGGCAGCGTGTTGTCTGCTGCTCCTCCAAAAACATACAGATGGCGTTCGTGGGCCACCATAGTGTGACCATAGCGACGCTGCGGCGGGGGCGGGGTGCCCTTCAAGATATGGTCTGATTGGATTTTTCGCCACCTGATGTGAAAAAAAACCAGAAATTAAATTGGTAGACTGAATACTGAATCATACTTCCCACAAATGTACAGCAAAGATACCATTTTCATGAAAAGTTAAGTAAACTTTCAAAACAGTGTCAGAAAACTCACAGTGAATTTGTGAGGTGAAACTTGGCTACTCATTTGCATTGCTTGTACGAAGTAGGTTAAACTCTAGTTACACTAGAAAAATAATTGCATATATTATGCATGTCTATGACTAGCCCTATATAAGACTCTTCCTCTGTACACAGATACAGAGTCCTAGCTGTGAGGGCCAGTTTCTGGGGCAGAACAATTTCCAGAGCTCCATAATTCAAAACTTACCTCTAAGAAGCTACTAATCTCGCCGGATTAACATTCCATGGCCGCATACAATTTTTGGCAGTGGGTTTTTGATGTCAAATATTCCTCATAAATCCGTCATTTTTGGGAAATAATTCAGCTCTCAACTTTAAACATTTCTGCAATTTTTTTTCTTAAACACAGTTCATTGCGCAAACCTAGTATGCGTGTGTTCGCGCATTACCCCACACTGACCGCACAGCACTAAACATACAGACGAAATATGCGCAATCGTCCTACGCCAACACGCTTGGTACGTGTACGCACAGAAGGCATGTTCGAGAGAATGAACAAAACGGAAACTTTTTAACGTTGAGAGCTCAAATATTTCCCAAAAATGACAGATTTATGAGGAATATCTGATGTCGAAAACCCACCGCCCAAAAATTGTATGCGGCCATGCAATGTTAATCCGATGAGAGAATAGTAGCTTCTTACAGGTAAAATTTGAATTATGGAGTTCTGAAATTTTTCCGCCTCAGAAATGGGCCCTCATGTCCAGGACGTCATTGTAGTATTTATACGGCAGTGAGGGCCTCCAGGGCTAGTCTAAGACATTTCTGGGACCATTTTCAATGTTTGATTTATATAAAGTCAATTAGACAGAGCCCAAAATATCTGATGAGTACTGTACTTGACTTCCTCAACAGTTCTGACTCAACCTTCAAGATGTAAAAAATAGATGTTGCAAATTTGTAGATATTCATTGAATGGTTGGTTCAAAGACACTTTCCCTTTTTTCCATGAAATGAACGTGGTCCTTCATGGTAGAGCTAGTTCCTACATACAGGAGCTGTTGCAAATCTGCAGCATACGGACCACTGGTGCCGATTTCACAAAGAGCTAAGATTAATCTTAAGCTGTGAATCCATCTTAATTGCTGAGCAAAGTGTGATGTCACAATACAAGTCACTATGGCCATATTGACAACTCATCTTTAAGATGATTCTTAGTGCTTTGTGAAATCGAGCCCAGGCCTCGGATCGTCTTCATCACTGATACTGTCTGTTCCTCAAACTCCCCTGGCAACCTATAAAGGCCTCTTGCACCTGTGCAGAGCACCTCTGGAACCTTCTTGCCAGACGATTTGAGGCTCCTTCATTCAAGCACCGTTTTCAATATACGCCTTTGGTGTTTTCCATTGACCGCCGTCTTCGAATGGGCCACAAGATACTGTGTGCTTCAGAAATACTCTGTTGTTATCATTTTTTTTTTAAATTACTAAAGCTCTCCCAAGAATCTACATGAGAATGTGCTCAAAAATATACACATTCAGCAAAAATACCGCTAGAAAGTTAGGTCAGCTTTCTGCTCAAAAATATACACATTCAGCAAAAATACCGCTAGAAAGTTAGGTCAGCTTTCAACTGAAAAGTGTACTGGTTGCCATGGCACTCTGAAATATACACATTCAGCAAAAATACCGCTAGAAAGTTAGGTCAGCTTTCTGCTCAAAAATATACACATTCAGCAAAAATACCGCTAGAAAGTTAGGTCAGCTTTCGACTGAAAAGTGTACTGGTTGCCATGGCACTCTGAAAAAATCACAAACAGGCAGTTACAATAGACCTTATGCATTGACGTCATCACGCCGCCATCTTAGAGGTAAATCGATGATGTAACAATGGAAACGCAGAGATTTGTACGCGCGGCGCACAGGATTGGCCAATGAACAGCCTCATTTTGACCTCTAGGCGAGGGCGCCCTACTCAAATGACGTCATGTGCATAAGGTCTATACCTTATTCCATCAAGCTAAAGATAGTACTTATGTCCCGCTGGGGAGGCAGAGGATGAAGTAAATAAAGATGGTACCTCACCTCTTCTCCATAAAGCAGAACCTGTATAAGTCATTGGTGATCTTGGCGCCACTCTGTCCGGAGAATACAAACATGCTGTCCCTGGCCACAGCCACGGGGAAGTTGCAACAGGTCGGCGGATTGTCACCTTCCTGTTGGATCTGAAATGAAAAAAAAAAATCAAAAAAAAAAAAATCAGGAACAAAATTATCACACTTCGAAAGACTCATCCACAAACAGATGCTGTTGTTTAATGGAATACATTTGGGAGATTCCAAAATATGACTTTTGTTTCTGTAACAATTCAGCTTGCTAACCTTTTGACATGTGTTCTTGGCTCAATAATCTCCCAGGCATATGCTCAGACGAGGCATAAATTTGTCTATTAGGTCATCCTACTATGCACTTTTCCCAATCCACACCGAGTGACCCTTTGAGACTATACAGCTGACCTTACCAAAGGTCATTCAAGGTCGTCAAGGGAAGACAATTATCATTGTACGGCCTCTGTTTGCCGAGTTTATTAAGCCGGCAATGAAGATCTTAGTCTGGCCCTGTGAGTCTCTCAACATGTATCTGCTGTGGGTGAAGACTGGGAATAGGGCCGGGTCACTGACATCTATAATCCCATGCCAGACTCTGATGGCCGGCTGATTTTCATCAACTCCAGAAAGCAGACGCTCTGTCGTCCTGAGACACACGTCTGTTTATGACTAATTCTATGCACAGCAGCGAGAGACAAAATTCCAAATACGGCATCGGCATGTATTGTTTCTCCTGACTCTGTAAACCATAACATTGGGCTGATGATGAAACCATAGCATTCAGTCTTAAAATTCAGGTCAGAGTGGTGAAAGGTTATGGAACTACCACCTGTGCATCAGCACGGCTTCATGGCACCACGTCACGAGAGCAAAAAAAAATCGAGGGAGCTTGAACAAGATCTGACCCTGCAAATCTGGGACACTGTTACTGAAAGACTTTATTGAGTATGATGTCACACACTGATTATGATGTCATAGCATTCAGATTTTGAATCCAGGTCAAGGTGGTGAAAGGTTTGGGAAACCACTTGTAGGTCAAAATGGTGCATCGCTATTTAGCTCCATCAAGCATGTTATCAAGCAGGCAGACCATTAAAGCGTTGACAACAATCAGATTTTATGTGTATAACGTCACACACATACACCCTCTGAAATAGAACAGCGCCCTCTTTGAGAGAGCCGGGGACAACTCATTGCTCAAACAGATACAAATTAGTAAGGTTTGTGGTAACATTATGTACGCACTTAAAGAGATATTTCATGTTCATGGTCCTACCGCAAACTTTACTAGAATACATAAGAAACAAACTCTGCATTGTCATTTTTGTTGACAACTTCACAGTGAAACTCGTCTTTAAGACTACCCGCCTTCACTGAGAAAAGCTTGCACATGTCATTAAGTGACTACATTCAGGCACAAATTATTTATAACCTGTGTTTACTTATAGAGACATGACTTGGCTTAAAGCCAATATGTTTCAATCGACACGAACATCCAGGCACACATGGTACGTGATTAAGTGCCGAGTGATAAATCAGTATCTTAGACATCTTTTACGATTACTGGGACGTTCATCACGACTGTGTTCAGGAGACCTACATGTGCATGTAAAGCTTAATCTCTGGCTTTGCAACTTGCATCTTAAAGGTATGGAGAACAACGGTTTTAAGAAGTCAAAACGTCGAGACCACAACGGCTCTTTTCAGAGCCACCACTCCTCCCAAAAGAGATTGCTGCACAGTTGTACCCGCCAGTTTACTAGCTTTAGTTACTTCTTATTATCCACACCATGCAAAGCTTCAAACATCACTTAAAATTCAAGGAAAATCGTTAATTTTTTGACTGAGATCTGCCGACAAGCGATGGGTTCCTATTTTAGTATATTTCAACAAGCCACTCTTGGGGTCCATCTGGGTGACAGAGATTTCAACTGGAGTCGAGAGAAAAACTTGATGTCCTAACAACTTTCGGGTGTCTCCACAATCCAACGTCTGCTTTTTAAAGCCAGACAAACTATACTGAAAGCCTTCAAGCTTGCTCTAATCTCTACTTTGGTATGAGGCAAGCTTCCCCCATTCTGTGTTTTGAATTCTTGCCAGGTTTCACACTCCATTTGGATATACACATAAGCCTGCTCTAATCTCCATCGCAGCTTTCCCTTGTGTAAACTCAGGAAATCATCAAGCTTGCCCTCCTCTTTAATTCAGATTCCTGCAAGCTTTCCCTGATCTGTATTGTGGAACTCTGTAAAAGCCTTCCCTAATCCAAACTTTAGATCTCTGCAAGGTTGCTCTACTCTGACCTTGGTACCCTGCAAGCTTGATGAAATTCTCCCACACAGGCAAAGGCAAGCTTTAACTTCTGTAAGGGAACCACCCTTCCATCACATTTGACCCAAGAGTGCATCAACAGATCCCCCAAGCCGTGGGTCACAGGCTAATTCCTTCCCCCCCGAAGAGACCAGACGTTGTCATAAATACTTAATCTAAAACCAAACCATAACTGCAGGAAATGACAACTTTCCTCATGGGGAGTAGGAGGGGGGGGGGGTTTGCTGCTGGTGGCATCATCAAGGGGACCAGCCTCCCCTGTTCCCTGTAATCCCCCCTCGAGGCTAAATTATGCATGTTGTGATTCACACTATATTTGTTTTTCATCTGATATAATTAGCCGGGATGGGGGGGGGGGGGGGAGAGGGGGAGGGGGAGGTCATGAGGATTCTTACATCTGTAAAACGGAAGCGGATTGAGTGTGTGAAGGGCCCTTCAGGGACGCCCTGATAACGCGTGAAATATCTGATGACTGACGAGGGAGTCAATTTAAACACAAACGTTACCCAAACCAATTATACCGTTACTTTGATAGTTTTAACTTCTGTGTGAGAGACGATTGTAATATTGTGATAGAGAAACCCCGAAGTGATGAAAATTCTCCGGGCACTTCAAAGTTGAGAATCTCTCTGCCAAATTTGCAAGACTTTATTAAATTCGCTGGCAGATTAATTTGCCCAAATTAAAGGGGCTGTGTCGTCATGATCGTAGTCTGCCTGTTTCTGGGCCCAGAAACATGACCTCTCACCCAGTTACTGCACGCGCCCGCGTTGACCATCATATCACAAAGGGTGCCGTCTTTATTATTCTGTGATGTGACCGCTACTCGCGCGCATGTGCGTGCAATAACAGGTTGAGCGGTCATAAGTCAGTCTAGCCACAGACTCGCTGTGATCATGACGACACAGTCCCTTTAAGTGGAAAAAAACCCACATGGTCTGATAAGATTTCTCAGGGAGCTGAGTTTGTATTATACAGCTGACATACAAAATCTTCTCATTTAACTGGTGGAACTTACGTCACATGACATTTACTAGTACCGGTACTCCCATCCGCGTCCGCAAACAAAAAGTTCCATTTGGGTCAATAGACTGTTCAATGACAATCAATCTAATAGGAGCAAAAAATCCCATCCAGTAAAACTGAAAGTGCAGAAACCACTTCCACTAAAATTAAACTGGCAATATGTAAAGGAACGGATAGT